>OY776277.1:53040313-53227813 GCA_963675445.1 Linnaemya vulpina
GCTGGACTTCAAAGAATTTTGTATCCAAGACTCCACTTCCATTTCTGATAGCATTTCTTCCTGTGAGGGTATAGTGCTTAAAACATTTAAGTGTCTAATTCGCTGTGGTATATTTTCACTAATCCCTACTTCATCAAGAGTGTTTTTAGCAGCCAACTCTGTTAAAGACTCTATATCCAAGGAGTCCACATCATTTAAATGCTTGTAGGGACTAACAATTAATAAGAGACAATTAGAACAAATATGAGCTGGTGTCAGCCATAATATCAACGTACCATTTAAACTGATAAGTTAAACGTGGTTCTTTTAAAAAAAGCAACATCAAAACGGTAATGTGAAACGTAAAACTATTCATAATTCCGTGTATTAATTTAGTAAGATAAGCTAATTTCGATTGAAATGAATTTTAGACAATGCAATATTTGTTACTTTAGCTATTTGTTTATATACTAAATAATTTTCTTATCAAACACATTTTTAATTATCAAAAATAAGTTCATTTCGTGGATAAATGCAAAACGTTATTTTCGCATAAATCACGTCGCAAATCGATGCGGAAAGTAACAAAAAGATAAATAAATAAAATAAAAGGTAAGCAAAAAATACTCGCATTTAAATTTAAATTAATTACCAAATTTTTTAATTATGGTGTTCATTCAGTAGATAAAGATGAATGAATAACTTTCTTTTCCATGGCAGTTGTATTTCATATTTCACACCTTAGTATAACCAAAGAATATACACTAGTGTGGCCGATATTTTTTTTTCGTATTTTCACTTGGCAACCCCCTTAGATTGATTCCAAATTAGAAAAAAAAAATATATATATACAATTTTAGATCGTTTGCATAATTATTGAGTGTGCCTTGAGCCTACAAAGTTTGCTAAGAATGCTATTTTTCTCACTATGGCTCGCTTTCATTGTTCATAACTTCAGTAATATTTGTTTTAGAGAAAAACCTTATTGACAAATATTCTAGGACTATATCTGATAAGCAAGTTTTCTTTAACAGAAATTTTTATTCTAGAAAAAACCTAAATAAAAAATAACGGCAAAGTTTTCACATATCTTCGCATTCTTTGCCTGGTGATTACACTGCTCTGCAAAAAATCATTTTTTATCTTTCCTTTAAATCAAACTATGTGGACTATATGGATTTTGATGCGCTAAGCTCAAATTCGTTTTTAGTTTTTTTCCATCAGATCGGGACTTATTTTTTATGGGCGTGGAAAATTTTTCCCCCAAAACTAGTCAGGTACGTAGACATATTTCACCCTAACTCGAGAACGAGTCACCGATAAAACAAAAATGAAACAAGATGTGTAACAAAATTATATATATTTTAATCGAATACAATTTTTCTCTATCTCCTATCGTTTTTGAATTATTCAGAAATTAATGGAGAAAAATTTATTTTTTCAGTTTAAAAATGGAATTTAAAAAACACAAAGCAAACATTCAACATTTTACAAATTTTTGTGAGAGCTTAAAAATAAAATAAGTTATAAATCCTAAAAATCGGTTACAAAATTTGGATTTTATTGTCAATTTACCGCAGGTACCAATATTGTAATGCAACCAAGCGTACATATGTATGACGATAGCATTTCGTTAGGTGAGCAGGTAATGGAACTAAAGTATAAGGATATTTTCTTGAAATTAAAAACTATAATATAGTATTTTCATTTACCTGTAATTATAAATCGAGAACATTAGGGTCAGTTTTAATTTGAATATCTTGCGGTTAAAATCGACGACAGTAAATATATTTGTTATTGTGTAAAGAAATAAAGCAATTAAAGAATCTACAAACGCTTTCATATAACAAAATGTCAAGGATTTCTAACAAATCTCCAAACTAATTGCTATAGCTATAGACTTGCTTCAAGCTATTCGAAATTTAAGCACAGAGTGGAATATCTATGCTAAACCAGAGACTATTGGAAACTGTTTTCAAAAGGGAGGATTTTCAAAAGATGACATGCAGATTCAACCTAGTAATTGGGATGAAGAAGATTTTTTCCCCCTATCAGATTTAGCTGTTCTACAGGCTTCATTTAGAAAAGTAGCTAACATAGATGCATCATTTGAAGATATTGATGTACCAAACCATGGGCATTCCGTCCGATGAAGATATTCTAAGCAGTGTTTTAGAAAGTCGTGCATTACAGCAGATTATATCAGATGACGATGAAGAGGAAGTGGGTGGTGAAGTAATGGCAAATATTAATAAAACATCACCTACATTAGAACACGTTTCCTCTTTACTTGATGTAATTCGAACTCTTTTGGAGATGGAGAGCAACGTTTCGACAAATATATTTAAATGTCTTAATGCAATTGAAGCTTTTATTGATAAAGAAAAATGGAAAAATGAGGTTCAAACAAAAATACCTGATTATTTTAAATATATAACAAAGAAACAAAAAATATTTCTGTATAATGAAGTTTCTATATAGTGAAATAATTGTCTGTCCCTAAGGGGTTTGCCAAGTGAAAATACGAAAATATATCTACATAACTTGCGATCACTCTAATATACACTTATAGACCTTTAAAATTGATTGGTTAGAAAAATAGTTATGATGAATTTAAAACGTAATATAAATTTTAGTACTTTTTGGTTCAAAAATGTAGTATTAAAACTTATCATAAAAGTTTGTTTTACACACAATCTGACATTTTGAGCCACGTTTACAACTTATACCTATTAAGAATTTAAGATTTTCAGTAAGTGTCAAACTTTGGCCCCTGTGAAACTTTTAATACGAAAGGTCAAAGGCTAATTTTTTTAACAAGTTTGAGTCAAAATTAAATAGCAGAAACAAAACAAGCATTGCTTAAACTTACTTTAGATAAAAAGTTTTAATGAAGGTTTCTATTTAAGTTCAAAATTAACGTTATTTGTAAATTTAAAATTGTCTAATGTATGTACATAAATTCTTAAAACGATAAAAATAGCAATGTTTTAAAAAGTTATTATTATTATAAAAACAGTTTCAGCAAATATTTCTTGATTTTCATATTCTAGAAGTAGTTTAGCTTCTACATCTAATTCAGTAGACTTCTTTCCATTCTTGCTATAAGAATATTCAATATTCGTGATTTTAATCTCTTTCCAAAATTTATAATTTTTTGTTTGTATAGCTCAATTTTTTTTTTTTTTTGTATTGCTTATATTAGAAATTTAGTTTCTTAGTGTATCCAATTGAATATCAATAATGAATGACGAAGATGATGACTTTTTTGCAGGGTTCATAAGAATTCATGTATGAACACTCAAATTTATACATGTATGATAAATTGTCATAACTGAAAATGTAAAATTTTTTTTATATTCGCGTTCAAGAATGAATTGTTTAATTTTTTTCTAGTTGTTCGTATACATGTGTGAATACACTAGTTTATTTTTTCAACATACATTCACGCATATGAATATAGAAAAACAAGTAAAAGTGCTATATTCGGCTGTGCCGAATCTTATATACCCTTCACTAACGTACGTCTGCTTTCTAACATATAAAATAGTTTCAGTTAGCAAAAAATAAAAACAACTTCAGTTGCGTTTTTTGGTTACTTAAAAAAAATATTCCGAATTTCCCACCCTTGGAAAAGAAATTTTAATTTAAAAAAATTTTTTTTGCATAATGTGTAAAGCGGTTTTATTTAAACAAAAGTACAAATTTTTAACCATTTTGGTAACGTTCATGTTACACAAAATATTGCAGTATCCAACCCTGGAATCAAAATTTTTATTTTTTTTTAATTTTTAATACCAATTTTGTTTTGCCGAAATAAAAAACAATTTTAACTTGGAAAAAAATGACATTAATTGATTTTTGGTTATGTACCAAAAAAAAAAAAAATATTCCCACCCCTGGAGACGAAAACTAAATTTTTTAAAATAATCTTTTACCAATGCAAGTCTTTATGATGTATAAAGCGGTTTATATAAGAACAACTAAAATTTCTAACAATTTTTGTCACTTTCATGTACTACAAAACATTGCAGTATCCAACACAACACAAATTTGTTTTGCCAGAATAAAAAATTATTTTAACCAAGAAGAAACGACGTTAATTGATTATTGGCTATGTTATTGTATTAAAAAATTCAAATTTCCTAACCCTGGATGGGAACTTTAAATTAAAAAATAATTGTTCATCCATACAAATCTTCATGTTACCAGAAACAGTTTTATTTAAGAAAAGCTTAACATATTTATACATTTTAGTCATTATATGTATCACAAAATACCGAATGTGCCGAAAAAATATTTCAATTTCCGATCCCTGGACGCGAAAATTAAAACGTTTTAAAATTATTTTTTACCCATACAAGTCTTCATGATGTATAAAGTGGTTTTATTTAAGAAAAACTACAAATTTGTAACCATTTCTGTCACTTTCTTGTACTGCAATTTATATCAGTTTTCGAGCCCTGGAATCGAAATTAGTTTTTTTTTTATTTTGACACCAATTCTGTTTTACCAGGACAAAAAATAATTTTAACCAGGATAAAACAACGTTAGTTGATTTTTAGTTATATTAATGTACAAAAAATTTAAAAATTTCCTAACCCTGGATAAGACTTTTTGAATTTTTAAATTTTTTTTTCCATCTATGCAAATCTTCCTGATGTATAAAACGGTTTTATTTAAGAAAAACTTTAAATTTTTAAACATTTTAATTATTATATGTACCACAAAATACCGCATGTGTAAAAAAATATTCAATATCCGATCCCTGGAATCGAAATTTTAATTTTCTTTTATTATTTGTTACCAATAGAAGTCTTCATGATGTATAAAGCGGTTTTTTTTAAGAAAAATTACAAATTTTTTACCACTTTCGTTACTTTCATGTTCTACAAAATATTGCAGTACCGAACCCTGGAATCGAAATTTTGATTTTTTTTAAGTCTTTGATACCAATTTTGTTTTGCCGAAATAAAAAGTAATTTTAACCAGGAAAAACAACGTCAGTTGATTTTTGGTTAGTTTATTGTATAAAAAAAATTTGAATTTCCTAACCCTGGATGGGAACTCTAATTTTTAAATTTTTTTTTCATCGATGCAAGTCTTCATTACACCAAAAACGGTTTTATTTAAGAAAACCCTAAAATTTTTAAGCATTTTAGTTATGATATGTACCACAAAATACCGAATGTATAAAAAAAAAAAATTTAATTTCCCATCCCTGGAAAATTTTTTTTTTTTATTTTTAAATGGACAATTGAGGAGTCCCAAGGCATGAAATAGGTTCAATTTTCAAATACGCAAGAAAATAATCGGTTTTTGGTGTTAATTTTGCTTCGAGAAATAGGTGTAAGCTTCCCAGCTCTGGAACCGTCCTTCCCATTTTTCTGAATTTCAATACCACTCTAAGTTAGCTCACTTCCAATTGATCAGTACAAGAACGAAGTCTCTTGCTCTTCGGGGGGCTTGGGAAAACCGATTTCACGTACAGACAGACGGACAGACGGACAGACGGACATCGCTCAATCGTCATCGCTATTCATAAGGATCCGAAATATATATACTTTATGGGGTCGCATATTGATATCGAAGAAATTACACACGGAATGACAAACCTAAATATACCCTTTCACATTTTTGTGAAGGGTATAATAAAATACATGCTCTACTCAAACTTGACTTTCGTATTCATCGCTCTCATTAATGTGTATGTTCGAAAATGTCATTGGTTGGTTTTATCAAGTTAAATATACGTGAATAACAGAATTTATTTTGAGAGGGTTCGTGAATAACAATTTTACAGTGTTAAATGTACATGAATAACATAATTTATCTTAAAAATGTTCGTGAATAACAATTTTACAGTCTAGAATGTACATGAATAACAGAATTAATTTTAAAAATGTTCGTGAATACAAAATTTTACAGCGCCGAGTATAATGAATAAAAAAATTTTATTTAATGTGTACATGAACAAGGGAAATGATGAGTAACAGATTTTGATTTACATACGTATAGCGTATGGAAATGAAGAATTTAAGAACTTTATGCAATTGTAGAATAATAATATTTTGAATTATAATAAAATCTTGGTTTTGGTAATAGGAAAAATTTATAGTATTATATATATATATATATATATATATATATATATATGTATATATATATATATATATATATATATATATATATATGTACATATATATATATATATATATATATATATATATATATATATATACACATATATATATATATATATATATATATACATATATATATATATATATATAGATATATATATTTATATATATATATATATATATATATATATATATATTAAAATTAATATTATATTTAAAAATTTGTTTACCTTAACTTTTTAAATTAAATCTTAACATGACCATGGGCAGTATTAGTATAAATTATTCTATGACTAGCAGATTTGGGTATCTGCCATATAAATATATTTACATTAGAGTGTAATATATTGTGCGTTATCTTATTAAATTAGTGCGAGTGTTTTACTAAAAGCAAGTTGCAATTGTATAGATATATAGATATTGGCAAGGAACACTTCAATTGATGCCTAGACTTAAACAATTAAATGTATTTTCGGGCTAAATTATCAACTCACTTGTTATTATTAATAAAAATATATTTTAGATTATAAGTAAGCATTTAGAAAATAATTGTTTGGATATTATCATATGCATAAACGAAGGAATGTGTATATAAGAATGTACGCTTGGATGGATGGGTACCTAGAGGTTATGATAGCATTTAATCCATACGCACATATGAATGTATGTATCTAGTCATAAAATGTATTCAATATAAATACATATGTATGTATACTAGTTATATGCACAAACGACTTTGTTGACCAGCGGTTGTCAATCCATGCATAAATGCTGACATGGAATATTTCCTTTAAATAAAGAACTTTAAAAACCGACAAAGAGTTTGTTTACAAATTTTTTGTCACCCACCAAATAAATAAAAGTCGATCGAATGATTTTTTGTCTTTACTTTAAGATTGCACAATCAGCATCTTTCGCTGATTGTGAGATTGTATTGGTGTAAACAATTAAGTAGTTTTAAGTAACTTTAAGATATGAGAAAAATAAAGTTTTTAGTTGATACAAACTCACCAAATAAAAGTCTTAATTATTTAACTTACTCGTATTATGCACCTACATATGTATGCATGTATGAATGTTATTCGGCCAACCCTTTCCCAGTGTTTTGACAAAATATTTTTTATGACACCTAATTAAATGTTAATGAGGGTAGATCATTCTCAGAGCTGAACAACATAAGTTTTCAAATAATAGTACTTTATTGATATGCATCTGCAGGTTTTTTTGCATTCAATGAAGGTAGGAATAATAAATATTTTTATTTGCCGTAAAAATTTTTATGACTTCAAATATATTGCAGTCTCTTTAGTGGTGGTAGCTGAGAAGTACGGACTTTATCTTGCCCATATTGTTGCAATAAACGGAGATATTTAGAATGCAATATATGAGTTATGTACATTATTTTTTTTCTTAAAGGACATAAAAATTTTAGTCCCGTGCTAAATATCTTTTTGATGTATAAGAATAAATATAAAAATGAATTAAGGATATTTTATAAAAATTTTTATTAAAATATATATCTACATTATAATAGGGCATGTTATGTATATTTTTACTTCATTCGATTTGAGGTGTAAAATCATTTGCCATAATGGTGTTTTCAATATCGAATTTCGAAAAGTTTAGTAGGTCATAATTTAATTTCGTAATAAGTATATTAGAGAGATTATATTAGAGAGTTCTGATCGAAGCTTTGTTAGTATTGTCGACAAGGCACTAAATGAACGCTCTACCGAAACTTGGGTAGCAGGTACAGCCAATACGGTCTCTACAATTTGTCTTATATCCTTATCTTTGTTACCGTTCCAGTATTCCAGAGCATTTGTGTCGAAAGAAGCTCTTTCTCTTTCGCAAAGCTTCAATAATTTATTTTTGACACTTGCTGCTGCAGTTTGCGAAGGTAAATGTTGTGCGTCTACTAAAGACTGAACATGCTGATCTAATATATTGTATGGTGTCACCGCCGAAGGTTGAATATTTACCTAAATAAAATTTTTTTTATTCATATATTCTCAACGCTGTAAAATTTTGTATTCACAAACATTTTTAAAATCAATTCTGTTATTCGTGTACATTCAACACTAAAGTTTTTATACACGAACAGTTTCAAAATTAATTCTGTTATTTATGTACATTCTACACTGTAAAATTGTTATTCACGAACATTTTTAAGATAAATTATGTTATTCATGTACATTTAACACTGTAAAATTGTTGTTCACGAACACTCTCAAAATAAATTCTGTTATTCATGTGCATTCAACGCTGTTAAAATTTTTGTTTGCGAACATATTTAACTTATATTCTGTATTGAACTTAATAGAATTCGTTTACTCTTCTTTTTTGAGTGGTAATGCAAAATATAATTTAATGCTCTCACATTATGTATATGAACAGAAATTCTTGCTTATGTATGAATACAAATAAAATACAACTCCAGTATTCACATACAAGAACTATTATAACTATTCGTGTTCATGTATATGAGTGATAAATGAATGAATGTTTGGAACCCTACTTTTTGGACGAAAGTGATGAAGACAAAGTTTTTCACCCGACAACAATGCAGAAGTGAAATCATATTCATTATCAAATAATTGCATTGAAAGCGTGGAGGTGGAAGATGCAGTACAAACATATCACAGCATTTTGTCTAAGGACAAAAGTATAACTTGGAAAGAGCAGCCACCACTTCCAACAGGCCGGTTGCCAAAACATCTAATTTTATTAAATAAGCCTAAACCTACCATAAGAGCGACATCTATGGTTACAGATATAAAGTCTTCATTCAATTTGTTTATATCACCGCATATAAAACATATTAATATACAAATGACAATTCAAAAAGGTTTCAAATTAAATTGGAATAATTGGAAAACATTGATATGATAGAGCTAGATGCATGCCTTGGATTACAAGCAATGGCAGGAGTTTATAAATCTTATTATGCTGTAACTAGTAAAAAATGAGGATGGCGAAGCTAATGTTTATCCGTTAGCGGTTTACTCATTGGAATCTAAGAAAATATTCCAGACAAACAATGTTGACAAAAAAGGAATAATATTTGGATCCCAACAAAGAATTCCAATAAATTATACAAATAAGAAACTACTATATTAATTATCTAAACAAATATACAAATATATCAAAACTTTAAATTCAGCTTAAACATTGCCGTCCACCTTGCAGGAATGTAGTTACAGTGAATCTTAAGTATAAATAACACATTGAATTGTTTAATATAAAAAAGTGTATTTATAGATTTTTACATAATATAAAAATGTATGGTTTTTACAACAGATCCATTAACTGCTTGTTGCGGTATGGTTTTTAGCAGATCCATCAACTGAACATGGTTTTTACCACAGACACACAAACTAAATCCGTGCGGATGGTTTTGGTCAGATTCATGAACTGTATTTCAACACAATATTAAGAGGATGATTGTGTGTTGGGCCACCAGACAACGCGGACTCGTCGTTGTTTGGCCTGCAAAATCTTGGGCAACTACTTCTGGACGCAAAACCAGTGCCACCTAACCGGAATGATAAGAAGTCGGATCAGCCGAACCGTTGGCGAAATGTATTGCAACTAAGAAACTTTAGCTGTCAATGAAATCCGCTTTAATGGGTCATAAATCGATTCAATATTCATACGACAGTATGAATTCGCAACTGGAATCATTAACTGCTGCAGCAAATACTGACTAATGTAGCTGTGGGTTCAGGAAAGAGCAATAACCAGCTCTCAACGTCAGTGAAACGCTATCACGTAACGAAGCAGCAACATAGGCTCAGCCGACGTATTTGTGAGCGTACGTGAAGACGTCGACAATGTCTTCAATTTTAGGATAAAGGATTTCTTGTCTTTTGCACTCGAAAAGTGGAGCAGAGTGTTATGTTCATTCTGTAATTTACTAATTGTAATTTAGTAAATGCGATAAAATTATGTGATCAAAATTACCAGTTTTGTGGTAGGTCGCCTCATAACACCATTTTGCGTTCGAACGTCGGCGACGCGAACCTTATTATCATAACCTGCGTAAGTTTTCGCGACCCGACCTAACTTCCAGGCAGAGGGCGAAAGTTGCTCATGACGAATAGCAACTAAATCATTTACATCTATATCACTTTCATTTGTAACGTTTATGCAAATTCTGTAAATATTCTTCTTTCCATCGGTGACAGAAATCATGCGTGAGCGCTTTAACTTTACGGTATCTATTTACCAAACTTATTGCTGACTCATATATTGAAGGTTCAGAGGGCGCCAGTATTGGCCCGCCTATCAAAAAATGACTATCTGACATAGTGGGCGCGATTCAGACATGCCTCTATTCTCGCAAGTACGAGTACAGTCGAAAGCTCTTCAAAGGTATACTAAACAGATTGAGCCTCCTTGTGAAAATGATGTTTAAAACTTTTGACAACCGCCTCCCAGAATTTCCCGATATTAAGCGCACCAGCTGGGATAAAGCGCCACGAAAGACCCTGAACTCAAATGTTGGACACATATGAGCTTGACTTTCCTTCAATAAAGTGCGAAAATCTTTTTCAATTTCCCGAGAAGCACCTACGAAATTTGTGCTATATCTACGGTGACCATATTTTTCAACGAATAAAAACGACATTCAAAATATAATAAAAAATTTTTGGTTTTAAGTTTATTTTATATCACATAAAAAATAATATAATTCTAACAATGTAATATTACTCACTTGGACAAGCAGTAATGTACTTTTTAATGTTTATAATAGAAATAAAGTTCACACGCCCTTAAACAAAATATTTAATAATGAAAAATAAGTAAAAGGAATGCAAAAATCCTTAAAATATTATTGGTAATTTTCTGCAAAATGAATTTTTTTTGGTATATCGCTGTTCGATAAAAACAATTTAAATTCTGCGCAGTCCATTTGAAAATTGCACTTTGTCATTAAAAGTGATTTTAAAGTACTAAATTTTAGTTGGGACTTTTGCGATATCCAGAAATTATTTGCAATTGAAAATATTCTCTCTGTTGGCGCATTAGAAGCTGGTAGACACAAACTAAATTCTACAAGCTTCATTATATTTTTACATCCAATATTTTTTTCATTGAAATAGCTAAAAATTTCCACCCATTTTTTATCCACTAATATGTCGTCTTTTCTCCACTCCTCAATTTTTTCTGCATCAGCCTAATTCGTAACACAAGTTACTTCGTCAAATAGTTCATCATTATTAATTTTGAAATCATGTCTTAACTCATTTATCTGGGGAAAACTTTTTTCAATAGACTGCCTGCATGTCTCTCTACTCAAAACAACCCAATCAAAATGTTCCATGTTTCTAAATGTTGCATCCCATTGATTCAAATAGCCAATACAGAGGCCATAAAAATTACTAACTGTTTCCTTAAACTTAAATTCATCAATTTTACCCTCTAACTCTAGTATAGGAAGATTATTTTTAATAACCAATGGTAAAAACACTTCTTCTTTGCGTGCTTAATTTTAAGTCCTTTAAAGTCAGAGCAGCCTCGGGCATTGATATATGTTCTGACTCTAGACGACAAATATATTTATGGAATATAAAAGCTTGACTATGTGCAAAAAGTAACCACAACTCAGCACATGGATCATTGAAAAATGTTTGTAATATCATCGGACACTTTTGTTGAGAAAGAAAATATTCTTTTAATGGCACAAAAAATGGTAGAATTCGCTCTACAGCTGGCATTAATGTCAACCATCGTGTTTTGCTATGACCCAATAATTTTTTATATTCAACATCAACATCTTTACAAATCTTCTTAAGTTTTTCTACTCTTATTGTGTAAATGTAAAAGAAAGAGTATATTTTGACAATTATCACTTCAATATCAACTGGTAGGGAATCGGCAGCAGTTTGAATACAATTGTTCAAGATATGAGAAACACAATTCACACCAATTAGGTTTTTTCCAATAAAATTTTGCATTATTTCGTCCATTTCTTGCTGCACCTCCAAAATTGCAATTAGTAATAATTTCACCACAAAATCCTACCATTTTACTAGTTATTTCAAAGTTTTCTAATCAGAGTTTTCAGCTTGAAGCTCATTTGCAGCTAGAATTTTAACCATAACTCCTTTATTTGGTAGAAAATATCGTATTAGCATTGGGCATATTTTAATACATCCGTAGTTGGAACAATCTAAATATATTGTAATGCAGCTGGTCTCAAATAAGTCTGTTTTTATCAAATCCAATGAGACAGGTTTGAAAATATTTTTAATAATAGCTTCACATTTTGTTCGAGCACAGGCATATTTTTGTTCAAAGCAAGATTTAATTAATTTTGAAGTACAATCATTTGAGTGAAACGAATAATTGTGTTGCACTGAATGATAGGCCCAAGTACCTTCGACAAGGGCCAATTCTTTTTCATTCTCATTGAAATTAACAGTTCTAAAAAGTTTTGTTAATTGGGGACACGAGCTGCTGGCGATAACTGCATTTTTATGTTTTGTAGCATCTAAATGTTGTTTTATATTAGCAGCGCCATCATTTGCTATGGAAAAATTGGCTGCACATATTCCACACCTTACATCATGGTCACTTACGATTTTATGTATGAATAGAAATTTCGCCTGCAGTTCACTATTTAAAAAAAAACATTTTCGCTTTGGCGGCATATCTAAAATAAATATTAGATTTTTATGGTAAGTACATATGTATATATACATACATACATATATATGTATTTTATTGAATAATGCAAGGAAACTCACCGCAATAATAAGTTATTGTATATCCATTTATTCTGTTGGTGCTCTGCTGCAACTATCTTTTCGTAAAGTTATTTAATTTACATATATTATCATATTTTGATTTTTAATTGCACTATTTTAATACACTTTGTTTATTTTATAAAATTTATACTTGTTTCCTTGAAAGCCTCTTAGCATCAAAACAAAATAAGGAACACTCCATTAACGTGTGAAGCACCGATTTAATCCCGCTAAACAATTCAACACATTAAACATTAAACACATTTCTCAGTATTGCCAGATAGTTGAAGTTTGGTTGTTTATAATTTTCTATTGAATTGAATTTAAAGTTTTGGTATTTCGAGTAAATAGAAACTATAATTTTGGATAGTGAAGAAAAAAGTATTAGAGATAAAAAAGGACAATTCCATTTAAAAAAGGACAATTCAATTAAATAAAAGACGATTTATTTTCTTTTAATTTTAAAGGACATAGTGTAAAAAAAACTACTGCCCTCTTAAAAAAAGGACGGATGGTCACCGTAGCTATATCAGAAAATACTGTTTGTGGGCAACTTTGTCTAGCAATAAAACGATGAAAAGCAGCCAAGACGGCATCGGATGACAAATCTGTCATAGCATCTAAATGGATTGACTTAGTTGAAAATCATACAAAGATACAGACATAAACTTTTGTTATTTGACAAGATCGACCCGTAAAACTTCTCAGGTCAAAGGGACGTGCAAAATCTACACCAGTAGTGGTGAAAGGGCGATCTAAAGTAGTTTGCTCTGTAGGCACTGCAGCCATAATTCGATTGCATGTGCGTTTCTTATCTAAAATGCAACGCTTACAGCGATTTACCACTTACACTTTGAGTCGTGGGACCCAATAGTCAATGCGTATAATTCGCAACATCAACTGATTCCCGCCATGAATCGAAATAAGATGTACAAGCTCTGACAATAAAACCGTAAAACGGCTTGAATATGGCAAAATAATTGGATGTCTTTGAGGAAAAAGAGGGAGATTTTACTAAAGGACCATTTAACCTCATTACTCCATTATTATCTAAAAAGGGATTAAGGGACTCTAACGAACCTTTTTGCAGAAATCGATTTTTTAACAAAAAACAGTGATATTCTGCTTAATAATAAACTTTTTGAGCCAAAATCGCTAATCTTAATTTTACTTTTGATACTTTATCACTTAAAATTGTTGTAGACTCAAAATTATACTTGTCTAAATGTGCAGAATGTGTCCGATAGTAAAAACGAAAAAAGTATTATATCACTCTGAGAGCACGATCAAGGTTAGAAAATCGGTCCAAAGCATCTTCGGAATTTGAAAAGAAAACTGCATGCGTTTTAACAGCTCTGGCTTCGACAGCAGCCACGTTGATCCATGCTACCAGGGCTCATTTTTCGCCAGATCCGAAGGTGGAACTCCTCTACTGGCTAAATCTGCTTGATTATCTTCCAACCTAATATAATGCCAGTTGTGTTTTCGCACATTCTTTTAAATTCTGCATAATCGATTAGCAAAAAAAACATTGTCCAGCTACTTGAACAATACACCTGTTTGATTGGAATATCAATTTCAACACTTAGAAGCCAAAACTGCTCCACAAAGTTTCAGGCGAGACAAAGAAATTGATTTAATAGGAGCGACGATCGTTTTGCAAGAAGGTAAGTGCGCATAAATTTTGCCAAATGTTTCAATGCGAATAGAAATTGCCCCCGCGTATGCTTTTTCCGAGGCATCGGAAGAAACATGAATTTTTACTACAGTATCTGGAGAATAATGTACTCATCTCGATATTTATATACTATTTACATTTGTTTAGAACTCGAGGAATTTTCCCCATTCCTTTTCTGTTGACGAGAGTAAAAATCATTCCAATCAATATTGTCGAGCCAAATTTTCTGCATAATTATTTTTGCGATAATAATTACCGGTGTTTTGGAACTACTGGACTCTACAAAGGTCAAAAGTTTATAATCTACCAAATAATCGGGCGGTAAATCATCAACAATTTTGATCTCATTTTATGTCTACTTTATTAATTCGGATTTAGCTGAAGACAAACCAGTTTTCAAATCATTCCGGGCCATCAAAGCAGAAGAAATATCGTCAGCCCCTGTTAATACGTCATCAACGTACATATTCTTGCGCAAAATATTAGCGGCAAGAGAGTACTCAGCCTCAGAATCTCTTGCCAACTGTAACAACATCCTTGTGGCTAAATAGGGAGCGCAGTTGACACCAAATATCACTTTTTGTAAGTCATACGTCATCACCTTTTCTGCGGGAGAAGATCGGAAAATAATACGCGGAAATGGCGTATGAGCGGGATCGAGACACGAATTCTTCTATACATCTGTGTAATATCACAGTTAAATACATACCGAAACAGCCTCCAACGTAAAACCAACAGAACTAAATCTGATTGCAAAGTGGGTCCCACATAGGGGCAACCATTTAAACTGTTTCCATTATATGTTCCGTTTGATGCATTAAATACGACACGCAATTTAGTGGTTTTCCTGTCAGGCTTAATGACTTGGTAATAAGGAAGATGACATGAAAGAGAAGGTTTAGCAAAATCATTTGATACAAGCTTTATATGACCTAAAGTAAAATATTCTTTAACCAAATTACCACATAATTCCTTGACATTAGGTTTGCGCAGTAGAGAGAACTCATTTCTTAAGCATTGTGCCATGACATTCTGTTTTGAAGAACCTAAACTGATGGAGTGAGGAAATTCCGTCTTAAAATGTAGCGTCACTACATAACGACCGTCGGAGTCGTTTTCCAATAATGCTCAAGCTCCCAGAAGCTTCAAAGACGCCTCTACTGTGATCGAATGAACCTGAACGCGTGATTCCTGAATAGATCCTCTAACAATCCATCCAACCACGGTCCGTTGCGCCACCAAAGATCCGAATATGTCACGATTAATTTAACTCAAAATAGTCTGTGGATACAAATCAGCGCCTAAAAGTACATCAACAGGCCTAGATTCGTAAGAACGAGGGTCTGCTAGCTGTAACTTCGAAAAACTATAAAGACGTTACTGGCAAAAGAAACAAACAAAAAATATAAAAGTAACCAAAAAAGCTACTAACGTCGTCTTTTACTAATTAAAACTATTTTAATTTCAGGGTTTGATAACTGCAATATTTTTTGGTATATGAAAAGGCCCAAAATGGCTACAAATTTGTAGTGTTTCTTAAATAAAAACGCTTTATACATCATGAAGATTTCCATTGGTAAAAAAAAACAAAAAAATTCAATTTTCGCTTCCAGGATTCCCATTCCCATTGAAATTTTTTTCTGCATAAATGTAATCAAAAAAGTAATTAACGTCGTTTTTTTTAATAATTAAAATTATTTTTAATTCGGGAAAAGCCAAATTGGCATCAAATATTTAAAAAGAATCGAAATTTTGTTTTCAGGGGTGAAGAATTTTTTTTTTTTTTTATTCATAAAAGTAACCAAAAAGACAACTGACGTTATTTTTTATTCTGACTAAAGCTATTTTATAATTTAGAAAGAACAAGATTGATATTTAAAAATATATATATTATGCCAGACATATGTTGGTGAAGGGTATATAAGATTCGGCTCAGCCGAATATAGCACTTTTACTTATTTTAAATAAAATCTAATTCAAGTACAAATTTTCAATAGAGTTAGACGATACTTTTGAGCTTAGTTTATTTGTTATTTTGCTTTAGAAAGCTCGAAAGTATATTGAAAAACAGAGAGAGAGAGAGAGAGAGTGAGAGAGAGATTTTCAAAGTACGTCGAAAGTTGCCCAACTTTGTACTTTGTGTTGACGCAGAAGTATTGTATATGATCAAGCGCATAAGAGAACATGATTTTAACTTAGCTGTCAGTTGAAAATACCGACGGATAACGTATGACGGATTCTATGTGTCTCGGCCTTAAGGCAGTTCACTTGCGCGCTTTGCTTATGGTAACAATATACGTAGGCATATACGAGTATATGAAGCTGTTGATTTGAGTAGTTTGCTTATGGTAACTAAGTGTGTGTAAATGTATTTTGTGCTGTGTGTATCCCGCTTGTCCGCGGATACGTTCCATAAGTCATTGTACCATTATGCACAAGGCAATGACCTGTACTTACTCGGCAATACCTATGCAGTGCGTTTGAGCGACGATTTTAACATGGGGGTGTCATTGGAAGTATACAATCGCCACCCTCTCGCTTACATTCCGTTAACGAAAACAGTGACGAATATTCATCATAGTTTTCTACATTGCTGTTAAATAATGAACTACTTCGTAAATGCTCAGTAACGACGTATTAAAAATGTCTTTAATGGTTAATGGTTTTTTATAATAAGGTATTTTCTTAATTCACAGCGCTTACAGTCCTTCAAATCTTATAAAACATTAAAAATAGAGCAACAACTTTAATTTACATAAAAGCAACAGAAAAACAATATCATAGAGCTAAATGTAAAAAACAAAGCATAGCAAAGGAAGTTATATTTATATGAAGACAAAAAAGAACATATCAATTCAAATCTACATTTAACAAACAAAAAGCTAATATTTATATGTCATTCTTTCTCTTAGCTTTCTTCTCCAGCTATATGTTTTGGAATATGCGCCTCCTTCGGCATTTGTACTGCTTTTCTGATGTGTTCAACCGCTGGCCCCAACACTGTTAATATTGGTCATTGTGACCGCTTCTGAAATGGTTAAAATTTTATTGTCAATTTACATTCAGTGAAAATATTAAGTTTTTTTACCTAAAAGTACTGAAACAAATTTAGTGTGTTCTTTAATCGTCATCCAAATTGCGCCTTAAATTTTTTTGAACACTGACAGGTTCAAGCAAGCACCTCATTACATTAATCTAAAAAAATGTAATTATAAACATTACTCATATCTATTTTAATAATGACAGAACGAATAATCTTACAATTGTTTCATTTTCGTTACCTTTATTTTATAAAACAAAAAGACTACTGATATATTTAAAAATTCACATTTCTCCACGGAAAACTAAAGAAACGCTACTTTTTATTTAACAATTTTTAACTTCACACTTGCTGATCAAAACACAGAATAACAACTTGCCAACCCCCGCTTCCAGCACTCAAGTGATACGTAAGCTCTTATTTGGCTATCGCGCGAGTTAAAACACTTAGGGCCATTATTACAACTTGATGTTATCTTAAAGTGAGATTTTATCGGTCGGATATATACATTTTCATTATTACAACTTTACTTTAACCTAAATATGTGCAAGTTCGACTTTGCGATAAGTTTTACCAGTAAGATTTATGTTTATGTTGCCATATTTTTTTTTATTTTTTAATATGGTAGAACCAATCATAGTTCTTCTTCTTGTATTTGAGACCAGCATGTAATGCAGCTGGTCTCAAATAAGTCTGTTTGTATCAAATCTAATGAGACAGGTTTGAAAATATTTTTAATAATAGCTTCACATTTTGTTCGAGCACAGGCATATTTTTGTTCAAAGCAAGATTTAATTAATTTTGAAGTACAATCATTTGAGTGAAACGAATAATTGTGTTGCACTGAATGATAGGCCCAAGTACCTTCGACAAGGGCCAATTCTTTTTCATTCTCATTGAAATTAACAGTTCTAAAAAGTTTTGTTAATTGGGGACACGAGCTGCTGGCGATAACTGCATTTTTATGTTTTGTAGCATCTAAATGTTGTTTTATATTAGCAGCGCCATCATTTGCTATGGAAAAATTGGCTGCACATATTCCACACCTTACATCATGGTCACTTACGATTTTATGTATGAATAGAAATTTCGCCTGCAGTTCACTATTTAAAAAAAAACATTTTCGCTTTGGCGGCATATCTAAAATAAATATTAGATTTTTATGGTAAGTACATATGTATATATACATACATATATATGTATTTTATTGAATAATGCAAGGAATAATAAGTTATTGTATATCCATTTATTCTGTTGGTGCTCTGCTGCAACTATCTTTTCGTAAAGTTATTTAATTTACATATATTATCATATTTTGATTTTTAATTGCACTATTTTAATACACTTTGTTTATTTTATAAAATTTATACTTGTTTCCTTGAAAGCCTCTTAGCATCAAAACAAAATAAGGAACACTCCATTAACGTGTGAAGCACCGATTTAATCCCGCTAAGCAATTCAACACATTAAACATTAAACACATTTCTCAGTATTGCCAGATAGTTGAAGTTTGGTTGTTTATAATTTTCTTCTCCGTTTGTGCTTTGACACGGTTAACTTCATTAGAAAACAACTTGCTGTATTCGTCAACTATAGAGCTTATTTTGTCATAATAACTTTCAGCAAAATAATCTAATTTCATTGGCTCGTCATCACAAGCGTCTCGTATTTCTGTGTCTGTTGCTTGAAATTCGTCCCAAGACTCTTGCAGCTGCCGCAATCATTCCTCAAAATAACCAACTGTTGCTTTTCTGTCGGATGAATCCTTCTTCAAGTTTCTTATGATCCTCTGGATTTCTTCACCAGTCTCTCTTTGGGCATCTAAAAGCTGTTCCATATTGGGCATGTTGAAAGTGAAGCAGGATTTTAATTTGTACTGATGTGTTGAGAATTGTTGTTTTTGGCTTGGTTAATACCGGTTGAATTGCTCAACGTATTGCGATCCCGTCACAGGATCACGAAATTCGGGTCAATGTTTTGACCGCTAATGTTATACCCTTGTGAGCGGGATTGAACTGTTGCGATCCTGTGCCTTGTTACAGGATCATGTTTATCGTAATAATTTTTTTTTTTCTGAGTTGTTGCTGTTGATTTCTTTAAAGTCCATTATCACTGGTGGGGGGAAACTTTTTAAAAACCGGGGTCACCAAAAATGTTAATGCGGGATATTAGTATAATTCAGTTCAAACACTTTAATTTGAACTGTACTAATTTTTTATTTAGGCCTTTAAGCACTTGTAACTTAAAGGTTGATGGGTGCAATAATTTAAACAAAAGAGTTTTTATTACTGAACAATATTGTAAACTATTATTGTGATATTTATACTAAAATTATTATAGAAAAATGCTGACAAAGTAAAAATACAGAAATAAATTTGTATGAAAGTGAACAATCAATTAACGTTGCTAAAGACAAAATTGCGATTAATGCAATTTTTTAATATCACATCAAAGAAAAATAACATTAAGAGTATTAACTACGACAAATTGAATGAAAGGTGTATTCATGTTGTTTTTATTATTAGTTTCTAACAAAGTCCTTCAGGATATCCGTATTATCAACTCTAATGGAGTGGACGAGTGTTCGTTTCGCCTCTTCCTCCGTTGAGAAAGATGAAAACTTCGATGGCCATTCCGAGTGTGGCTTTTTAAGCCAATCTGGCCTATGCCACCATAAGTCACTGGAGGACAGTTGATGGACGGTAAAACCGCGGGTTGCTAAATCCGCAGGGTTGCTTTTGGACTCTACGTGACCCCATGAGTCACTTCCCACCTTTTCCACTATAAGAGATACTCTATTTTCGACAAAGGTTTTCCATTTTTTCAGAGGGTTTTGAAGCCATGCAAGAACAATGGTGGAGTCAGTCCATAGAAAAAGTTTAGATTCCTAGAGATTCAGCCGGGGTTGTATGGAGTCGATCATGTTTGCCATCAGTTCGGCACCACACAGTTCCTTGCGAGGAAGAGATAGAAACTTGACTGGGGCCACTCTGGTTTTGGACATCAACAGGTGAGTGGAAACATTGCACTCAAACTCAGTCCGCAGATAAAGTGTAGCAGCGTATGCCTTTTCTGAGGCGTCACAGAACCCATGCAGTTCTATCGAATATTCTGGAACGAAATTTACATAACGGGAGATTTTTATTTGTTCAATGTATGAATAGTCATCTAAAAATGCGTGCCATTGTTGAAGAGTGGAGGGTTGTAGGCTTTCATCCCAATCTGTGCCGTCCTTCCAGATTTTTTGCATTATTATTTTTGCAACAATGATTTTAGGGGACAGCCATCCGGTGGGGTCAAACAATTTGGCAATTTCTGGTGCGATCGGGAAGGGTTTTTAGCTTGAAATAGAAGTGGTAATTTCCCGCATTCCATCGCAAGCCCAACGTCTTAGTGATGCTTGAGTCTGAAAGTTTAAGAAATTCTTCACCTAATAGGTGATCGGAAGGGAGATCTTTCAGCAAGTAATCGTTGTTGGCTGTCCATTTGCGGAGAGAAAAACCTGCAGACCGAAGAACCTCTACTAGTTCATTTCGTGATTTGATGGCTGAGAATAGACTGTGGGTTCCTGCTAATACGTCGTCGACATGCATGGAGTTTTTAAGGATCTCGGACGCCAAAGGGTGGTCTACTTCACAGTCGGCGGCTAATTGCAATAGAGTGCGAATAGCCAGATATGGGGCACAGTTCACACCAAACGTGACTGTATTTAACTCGTAATCACCGGGTTTCTGGTGGGGAGAATTGCGAAATATTATACGTTGATAGCACGTATGGGCTGGATTCACCAGAATTTGGCAGTACATTTTTTCGATGTCCGCATTAAAAACGTATTTAAATAATCTCCATCGCACAATCAAAAGACTTATACCATTCGATGAGGCGTTTGAGGCATTAAACACGACACGAAGTTTCGTGGTTGTGCTGTCGGGCTTAAAAACGGCGTGGTGAGGTAGGTAGTAGCTATCATGAGCGGGGTTTATTGCGGTCATTTGACCCAGAGACGAATACTCGGTAATCACACGATCGTATTCGTATTTTAATTGAGGGCTTTTAACTTCATTTCGGAAAAATTGGGAGAGAGGAATATTGCGACATTTTCCCAGATTGAGGATATCCGGGACGTCTTGTTTAAAGGGGAGTGATACCATGAATATACCTTCCTTGTTTCGACTAGTTGTCCTTTGATATAATTTTTCACAATATTCATCATCAGGCGATGTCGTGGGCTTGTGGGGAATATCTTCGAGTTCCCAAAACTGCTGTATTTGATTAGATAGGGTAATTTCATTGAAGAAGGAAGAGACAGATCTTGTAACGGGGTTGCTCGTGACCTTGCCGGTGATTATCCACCCAAAGATGGTGTTTTGGGCAAGTAGCGAACGATCACTATCCCAATATAGGCCGTCTTGAATTACCTGTGGGTATGTGTCAGCTCCTAGCAACAAATCAACTTCGGAACAGGTTTGGCGGGATCTATCAGCTAGTTGAAGATGAGCAAAAATGTCTTTCTCACGGGAGCACGAATGATAGTAAGGAAGCTGACCCGTAAGTTTCTTAACAACTAATGCATCAACGTCGATTTGAACGGAGTTGTTGATAGGCGATCCGATTTTGATGTGACATACATGTGTTGATGTCGCTGTCAATGTTTCATTGATTCCATGAATTTCATATATCAAAACTTTAAATTCAGCTTAAACATTGCCGTCCACCTTGCAGGAATGTAGTTACAGTGAATCTTAAGTATAAATAACACATTGAATTGTTTAATATAAAAAAGTGTATTTATAGATTTTTACATAATATAAAAATGTATGGTTTTTACAACAGATCCATTAACTGCTTGTTGCGGTATGGTTTTTAGCAGATCCATCAACTGAACATGGTTTTTACCACAGACACACAAACTAAATCCGTGCGGATTGTTTTGGTCAGATTCATGAACTGTATTTCAACACAATATTAAGAGAATGATTGTGTGTTGGGCCACCAGACAACGCGGACTCGTCGTTGTTTGGCCTGCAAAATCTTAGGCAACTACTTCTGGACGCAAAACCAGTGCCACCTAACCGGAATGATAAGAAGTCGGATCAGCCGAACCGTTGGCGAAATGTATTGCAACTAAGAAACTTTAGCTGTCAATGAAATCCGCTTTAATGGGTCATAAATCGATTCAATATTCATACAACAGTATGAATTCGCAACTGGAATCATTAACTGCTGCAGCAAATACTGACTAATGTAGCTGTGGGTTCAGGAAAGAGCAATAACCAGCTCTCAACGTCAGTGAAACGCTATCACGTAACGAAGCGGCAACATAGGCTCAGCCGACGTATTTGTGAGCGTACGTGAAGACGTCGACAATGTCTTCAATTTTAGGATAAAGGATTTCTTGTCTTTTGCACTCGAAAAGTGGAGCAGAGTGTTATGTTCATTCTGTAATTTAGTAAATGCGATAAAATTATGTGATCAAAATTACCAGTTTTGTGGTAGGTCGCCTCATAACACCATTTTGCGTTCGAACGTCGGCGACGCGAACCTTATTATCATAACCTGCGTAAGTTTTCGCGACCCGACCTAACTTCCAGGCAGAGGGCGAAAGTTGCTCATGACGAATAGCAACTAAATCATTTACATCTATATCACTTTCATTTATAACGTTTATGCAAATTCTGTAAATATTCTTCTTTCCATCGGTGACAGAAATCATGCGTGAGCGCTTTAACTTTACGGTATCTATTTACCAAACTTATTGCTGACTCATATATTGAAGGTTCAGAGGGCGCCAGTATTGGCCCGCCTATCAAAAAATGACTATCTGACATAGTGGGCGCGATTCAGACATGCCTCTATTCTCGCAAGTACGAGTACAGTCGAAAGCTCTTCAAAGGTATACTAAACAGATTGAGCCTCCTTGTGAAACTGATGTTTAAAACTTTTGACAACCGCCTCCCAGAATTTCCCGATATTAAGCGCACCAGCTGGGATAAAGCGCCACGAAAGACCCTGAACTCAAATGTTGGACACATATGAGCTTGACTTTCCTTCAATAAAGTGCGAAAATGTTTTTCAATTTCCCGAGAAGCACCTACGAAATTTGTGCTATATCTACGGTGACCATATTTTTCAACGAATAAGAACGACATTCAAAATATAATAAAAAATTTTTGGTTTTAAGTTTATTTTATATCACATAAAAAATAATATAATTCTAACAATGTAATATTACTCACTTGGACAAGCAGTAATGTACTTTTTAATGTTTATAATAGAAATAAAGTTCACACGCCCTTAAACAAAATATTTAATAATGAAAAATAAGTAAAAGGAATGCAAAAATCCTTAAAATATTATTGGTAATTTTCTGCAAAATGAATTTTTTTTGGTATATCGCTGTTCGATAAAAACAATTTAAATTCTGCGCAGTCCATTTGAAAATTGCACTTTGTCATTAAAAGTGATTTTAAAGTACTAAATTTTAGTTGGGACTTTTGCGATATCCAGAAATTATTTGCAATTGAAAATATTCTCTCTGTTGGCGCATTAGAAGCTGGTAGACACAAACTAAATTCTACAAGCTTCATTATATTTTTACATCCAATATTTTTTTCATTGAAATAGCTAAAAATTTCCACCCATTTTTTATCCACTAATATGTCGTCTTTTCTCCACTCCTCAATTTTTTCTGCATCAGCCTAATTCGTAACACAAGTTACTTCGTCAAATAGTTCATCATTATTAATTTTGAAATCATGTCTTAACTCATTTATCTGGGGAAAACTTTTTTCAATAGACTGCCTGCATGTCTCTCTACTCAAAACAACCCAATCAAAATGTTCCATGTTTCTAAATGTTGCATCCCATTGATTCAAATAGCCAATACAGAGGCCATAAAAATTACTAACTGTTTCCTTAAACTTAAATTCATCAATTTTACCCTCTAACTCTAGTATAGGAAGATTATTTTTAATAACCAATGGTAAAAACACTTCTTCTTTGCGTGCTTAATTTTAAGTCCTTTAAAGTCAGAGCAGCCTCGGGCATTGATATGTGTTCTGACTCTAGACGACAAATATATTTATGGAATATAAAAGCTTGACTATGTGCAAAAAGTAACCACAACTCAGCACATGGATCATTGAAAAATGTTTGTAATATCATCGGACACTTTTGTTGAGAAAGAAAATATTCTTTTAATGGCACAAAAAATGGTAGAATTCGCTCTAAAGCTGGCATTAATGTCAACCATCGTGTTTTGCTATGACCCAATAATTTTTTATATTCAACATCAACATCTTTACAAATCTCCTTAAGTTTTTCTACTCTTATTGTGTAAATGTAAAAGAAAGAGTATATTTTGACAATTATCACTTCAATATCAACTGGTAGGGAATCGGCAGCAGTTTGAATACAATTGTTCAAGATATGAGAAACACAATTCACACCAATTAGGTTTTTTCCAATAAAATTTTGCATTATTTCGTCCATTTCTTGCTGCACCTCCAAAATTGCAATTAGTAATAATTTCACCACAAAATGCTACCATTTTACTAGTTATTTCAAAGTTTTCTAATCAGAGTTTTCAGCTTGAAGCTCATTTGCAGCTAGAATTTTAACCATAACTCCTTTATTTGGTAGAAAATATCGTATTAGCATTGGGCATATTTTAATACATCCGTAGTTGGAACAATCTAAATATATTGTAATGCAGCTGGTCTCAAATAAGTCTGTTTTTATCAAATCCAATGAGACAGGTTTGAAAATATTTTTAATAATAGCTTCACATTTTGTTCGAGCACAGGCATATTTTTGTTCAAAGCAAGATTTAATTAATTTTGAAGTACAATCATTTGAGCGAAACGAATAATTGTGTTGCACTGAATGATAGGCCCAAGTACCTTCGACAAGGGCCAATTCTTTTTCATTCTCATTGAAATTAACAGTTCTAAAAAGGTTTGTTAATTGGGGACTCGAGCTGCTGGCGATAACTGCATTTTTATGTTTTGTAGCATCTAAATGTTGTTTTATATTAGCAGCGCCATCATTTGCTATGGAAAAATTGGCTGCACATATTCCACACCTTACATCATGGTCACTTACGATTTTATGTATGAATAGAAATTTCGCCTGCAGTTCACTTTAAAAAAAAAACATTTTCGCTTTGGCGGCATATCTAAAATAAATATTAGATTTTTATGGTAAGTACATATGTATATATACATACATATATATGTATTTTATTGAATAATGCAAGGAAACTCACCGCAATAATAAGTTATTGTATATCCATTTATTCTGTTGGTGCTCTGCTGCAACTATCTTTTCGTAAAGTTATTTAATTTACATATATTATCATATTTTGATTTTTAATTGCACTATTTTAATACACTTTGTTTATTTTATAAAATTTATACTTGTTTCCTTGAAAGCCTCTTAGCATCAAAACAAAATAAGGAACACTCCATTAACGTGTGAAGCACCGATTTAATCCCGCTAAACAATTCAACACATTAAACATTAAACACATTTCTCAGTATTGCCAGATAGTTGAAGTTTGGTTGTTTATAATTTTCTATTGAATTGAATTTAAAGTTTTGGTATTTCGAGTAAATAGAAACTATAATTTTGGATAGTGAAGAAAAAAGTATTAGAGATAAAAAAGGACAATTCCATTTAAAAAAGGACAATTCAATTAAATAAAAGACGATTTATTTTCTTTTAATTTTAAAGGACATAGTGTAAAAAAAACTACTGCCCTCTTAAAAAAAGGACGGATGGTCACCGTAGCTATATCAGAAAATACTGTTTGTGGGCAACTTTGTCTAGCAATAAAACGATGAAAAGCAGCCAAGAAGGCATCGGATGACAAATCTGTCATAGCATCTAAATGGATTGACTTAGTTGAAAATCATACAAAGATACAGACATAAACTTTTGTTATTTGACAAGATCGACCCGTAAAACTTCTCAGGTCAAAGGGACGTGCAAAATCTACACCAGTAGTGGTGAAAGGGCGATCTAAAGTAGTTCGCTCTGTAGGCACTGCAGCCATAATTCGATTTCACGTGCGTTTCTTATCTAAAATGCAACGCTTACAGCGATTTACCACTTACACTTTGAGTCGTGGGACCCAATAGTCAATGCGTATAATTCGCAACATCAACTGATTCCCGCCATGAATCGAAATAAGATGTACAACCTCTGACAATAAAACCGTAAAACGGCTTTAATATGGCAAAATAATTGGATGTCTTTCAGGAAAAAGAGGGAGATTTTACTAAAGGACCATTTAACCTCATTACTCCATTATTATCTAAAAAGGGATTAAGGGACTCTAACGAACCTTTTTGCAGAAATCGATTTTTTAACAAAAAACAGTGATATTCTGCTTAATAATAAACTTTTTGAGCCAAAATCGCTCTTAATTTTACTTTTGATACTTTATCACTTAAAATTGTTGTAGACTCAAAATTATACTTGTCTAAATGTGCAGAATGTGTCCGATAGTAAAAACGAAAAAAGTATTATATCACTCTGAGAGCACGATCAAGGTTAGAAAATCGGTCCAAAGCATCTTCGGAATTTGAAAAGAAAACTGCATGCGTTTTAACAGCTCTGGCTTCGACAGCAGCCACGTTGATCCATGCCACCAGGGCTCATTTTTCGCCAGATTCGAAGGTGGAACTCCTCTACTGGCTAAATCTGCTTGATTATCTTCCAACCTAATATAATGCCAGTTGTGTTTTCGCACATTCTTTTAAATTCTGCATAATCGATTAGCAAAAAAAACATTGTCCAGCTACTTGAACAATACACCTGTTTGATTGGAATATCAATTTCAACACTTAGAAGCCAAAACTGCTCCACAAAGTTTCAGGCGAGACAAAGAAATTGATTTAATAGGAGCGACGATCGTTTTGCAAGAAGGTAAGTGCGCATAAATTTTGCCAAATGTTTCAATGCGAATAGAAATTGCCCCCGCGTATGCTTTTTCCGAGGCATCAGAAGAAACATGAATTTTTACTACAGTATCTGGAGAATAATGTACTCATCTCGATATTTATATACTGTTTACATTTGTTTAGAACTCGAGGAATTTTCCCCATTCCTTTTCCGTTGACGAGAGTAAAAATCATTCCAATCAATATTGTCGAGCCAAATTTTCTGCATAATTATTTTTGCGATAATAATTACCGGTGTTTTGGAACTACTGGACTCTACAAAGGTCAAAAGTTTATAATCTACCAAATAATCGGGCGGTAAATCATCAACAATTTTGATCTCATTTTATGTCTACTTTCTTAATTCGGATTTAGCTGAAGACAAACCAGTTTTCAAATCATTCCGGGCCATCAAAGCAGAAGAAATATCGTCAGCCCCTGTTAATACGTCATCAACGTACATATTCTTGCGCAAAATATTAGCGGCAAGAGAGTACTCAGCCTCAGAATCTCTTGCCAACTGTAACAACATCCTTGTGGCTAAATAGGGAGCGCAGTTGACACCAAATATCACTTTTTGTAAGTCATACGTCATCACCTTTTCTGCGGGAGAAGATCGGAAAATAATACGCGGAAATGGCGTATGAGCGGGATCGAGACACGAATTCTTCTATACATCTGTGTAATATCACAGTTAAATACATACCGAAACAGCCTCCAACGTAAAATCAACAGAACTAAATCTGATTGCAAAGTGGGTCCCACATTTAAACTGTTTCCATTATATGTTCCGTTTGATGCATTAAATACGACACGCAATTTAGTGGTTTTCCTGTCAGGCTTAATGACTTGGTAATAAGGAAGATGACATGAAAGAGAAGGTTTAGCAAAATCATTTGATACAAGCTTTATATGACCTAAAGTAAAATATTCTTTAACCAAATTACCATATAATTCCTTGACATTAGGCTTGCGCAGTAGAGAGAACTCATTTCTTAAGCATTGTGCCATGACATTCTGTTTTGAAGAACCTAAACTGATGGAGTGAGGAAATTCCGTCTTAAAATGTAGCGTCACTACATAACGACCGTCGGAGTCGTTTTCCTATAATGCTCAAGCTCCCAGAAGCTTCAAAGACGCCTCTACTGTGATCGAATGAACCTGAACGCGTGATTCCTGAATAGATCCTCTAACAATCCATCCAAACACGGTCCGTTGCGCCACCAAAGATCCGAATATGTCACGATTAATTTAACTCAAAATAGTCTATGGATACAAATCAGCGCCTAAAAGTACATCAACAGGCCTAGATTCGTAAGAACGAGGGTCTGCTAGCTGTAAGTTCGAAAAACTATAAAGACGTTACTGGCAAAAGAAACAAACAAAAAATATAAAAGTAACCAAAAAAGCTACTAACGTCGTCTTTTACTAATTAAAACTATTTTAATTTCAGGGTTTGATAACTGCAATATTTTTTGGTATATGAAAAGGCCCAAAATGGCTACAAATTTGTAGTGTTTCTTAAATAAAAACGCTTTATACATCATGAAGATTTCCATTGGTAAAAAAAAACAAAAAAATTCAATTTTCGCTTCCAGGATTCCCATTCCCATTGAAATTTTTTTCTGCATAAATGTAATCAAAAAAGTAACTAACGTCGTTTTTTTTTAATAATTAAAATTATTTTTAATTCGGGAAAAGCCAAATTGGCATCAAATATTTAAAAAGAATCGAAATTTTGTTTTCAGGGGTGAAGAATTTTTTTTTTTTTTATTCATAAAAGTAACCAAAAAGACAACTGACGTTATTTTTTATTCTGACTAAAGCTATTTTATAATTTAGAAAGAACAAGATTGATATTTAAAAATATATATATTATGCCAGACATATGTTGGTGAAGGGTATATAAGATTCGGCTCAGCCGAATATAGCACTTTTACTTATTTTAAATAAAATCTAATTCAAGTACAAATTTTCAATAGAGTTAGACGATACTTTTGAGCTTAGTTTATTTGTTATTTTGCTTTACAAAGCTCGAAAGTATATTGAAAAACAGAGAGAGAGAGAGAGAGAGAGAGAGAGTGAGAGAGAGATTTTCAAAGTACGTCAAAAGTTGCCCAACTTTGTACTTTGTGTTGACGCAGAAGTATTGTATATGATCAAGCGCATAAGAGAACATGATTTTAACTTAGCTGTCAGTTGAAAATACCGACGGATAACGTATGACGGATTCTATGTGTCTCGGCCTTAAGGCAGTTCACTTGCGCGCTTTGCTTATGGTAACAATATACGTAGGCATATACGAGTATATGAAGCTGTTGATTTGAGTAGTTTGCTTATGGTAACTAAGTATGTGTAAATGTATTTTGTGCTGTGTGTATCCCGCTTGTCCGCGGATACGTTCCATAAGTCATTGTACCATTATGCACAAGGCAATGACCTGTACTTACTCGGCAATACCTACGCAGTGCGTTTGAGCGACGATTTTAACATGGGGGTGTCATTGGAAGTATACAATTGCCACCCTCTCGCTTACATTCCGTTAACGAAAACAGTGACGAATATTCATCATAGTTTTCATTCAATATATACCATGATGAAAAGAACACTGAAGCCGGGTGAACTACTACATTGCTGTTAAATAATGAACTACTTCGGAAATGCTCAGTAACGACGTATTAAAAATGTCTTTAATGGTTAATGGTTTTTTATAATAAGGTATTTTCTTAATTCACAGCGCTTACAGTCCTTCAAATCTTATAAAACATTAAAAATAGAGCAACAACTTTAATTTACATAAAAGCAACAGAAAAACAATATCATAGAGCTAAATGTAAAAAACAAAGCATAGCAAAGGAAGTTATATTTATATGAAGACAAAAAAGAACATATCAATTCAAATCTACATTTAACAAACAAAAAGCTAATATTTATATGTCATTCTTTCTCTTAGCTTTCTTCTCCAGCTATGTGTTTTGGAATATGCGCCTCCTTCGGCATTTGTACTGCTTTTCTGATGTGTTCAACCGCTGGCCCCAACACTGTTAATATTGGTCATTGAGACCGCTTCTGAAATGGTTAAAATTTTATTGTCAATTTACATTCAGTGAAAATATTAAGTTTTTTTACCTAAAAGTACTGAAACAAATTTAGTGTGTTCTTTAATCGTCATCCAAATTGCGTCTTAAATTTTTTTGAACACTGACAGGTTCAAGCAAGCACCTCATTACATTAATCTAAAAAAATGTAATTATAAACATTACTCATATCTATTTTAATAATGACAGAACGAATAATCTTACAATTGTTTCATTCTCGTTACCTTTATTTTATAAAACAAAAAGACTACTGATATATTTAAAAATTCACATTTCTCCACGGAAAACTAAAGAAACGCTACTTTTTATTTAACAATTTTTAACTTCACACTTGCTGATCAAAACACAGAATAACAACTTGCCAACCCCCGCTTCCAGCACTCAAGTGATACGTAAGCTCTTATTTGGCTATCGCGCGAGTTAAAACACTTAGGGCCATTATTACAACTTGATGTTATCTTAAACTGAGATTTTATCGGTCGGATATATACATTTTCATTATTACAACTTTACTTTAACCTAAATATGTGCAAGTTCGACTTTGCGATAAGTTTTACCAGTAAGATTTATGTTTATGTTGCCATATTTTTTTTTATTTTTTAATATGGTAGAACCAATCATAGTTCTTCTTCTTGTATTTGAGACCAGCTTGTAATGCAGCTGGTCTCAAATAAGTCTGTTTGTATCAAATCCAATGAGACAGGTTTGAAAATATTTTTAATAATAGCTTCACATTTTGTTCGAGCACAGGCATATTTTTGTTCAAAGCAAGATTTAATTAATTTTGAAGTACAATCATTTGAGCGAAACGAATAATTGTGTTGCACTGATTGATAGGCCCAAGTACCTTCGACAACGGCCAATTCTTTTTCATTCTCATTGAAATTAACAGTTCTAAAAAGGTTTGTTAATTGGGGACTCGAGCTGCTGGCGATAACTGCATTTTTATGTTTTGTAGCATCTAAATGTTGTTTTATATTAGCAGCGCCATCATTTGCTATGGAAAAATTGGCTGCACATATTCCACACCTTACATCATGGTCACTTACGATTTTATGTATGAATAGAAATTTTGCCTGCAGTTCACTATTAAAAAAAAACATTTTCGCTTTGGCGGCATATCTAAAATAAATGGATTTTTATGGTAAGTACATATGTATATATACATACATACATATATATGTATTTTATTGAATAATGCAAGGAAACTCACCGCAATAATAAGTTATTGTATATCCATTTATTCTGTTGGTGCTCTGCTGCAACTATCTTTTCGTAAAGTTATTTAATTTACATATATTATCATATTTTGATTTTTAATTGCACTATTTTAATACACTTTGTTTATTTTATAAAATTTATACTTGTTTCCTTGAAAGCCTCTTAGCATCAAAACAAAATAAGGAACACTCCATTAACGTGTGAAGCACCGATTTAATCCCGCTAAGCAATTCAACACATTAAACATTAAACACATTTCTCAGTATTGCCAGATAGTTGAAGTTTGGTTGTTTATAATTTTCTTCTCCGTTTGTGCTTTGACACGGTTAACTTCATTAGAAAACAACTTGCTGTATTCGTCAACTATAGAGCTTATTTTGTCATAATAACTTTCAGCAAAATAATCTAATTTCATTGGCTCGTCATCACAAGCGTCTCGTATTTCTGTGTCTGTTGCTTGAAATTCGTCCCAAGACTCTTGCAGCTGCCGCAATCATTCCTCAAAATAACCAACTGTTGCTTTTCTGTCGGATGAATCCTTCTTGAAGTTTCTTATGATCCTCTGGATTTCTTCACCAGTCTCTCTTTGGGCATCTAAAAGCTGTTCCATATTGGGCATGTTGAAAGTGAAGCAGGATTTTAATTTGTACTGATGTGTTGAGAATTGTTGTTTTTGGCTCAACGTATTGCGATCCCGTCACAGGATCACGAAATTCGGGTCAATGTTTTGACCGCTAATGTTATAACCTTGTGAGCGGGATTGAACTGTTGCGATCCTGTGCCTTGTTACAGGATCATGTTTATGGTAATAATTTTTTTTTCTGAGTGGTTGCTGTTGATTTCTTTAAAGTCCATTACCACTGGTAGGGGGAAACTTTTTAAAAACCGGGGTCACCAAAAATGTTAATGCGGGATGTTAGTATAATTCAGTTCAAACACTTTAATTTGAACTTTACTAATTTTTTATTTAGGCCTTTAAGCACTTGTAACTTAAAGGTTGATGGGTGCAATAATTTAAACAAAAGAGTTTTTATTACTGAACAATATTGTAAACTATTATTGTGATATTTATACTAAAATTATTATAGAAAAATGCTGACAAAGTAAAAATACAGAAATAAATTTGTATGAAAGTGAACAATCAATCAACGTTGCTAAAGACAAAATTGCGATTAATGCAATTTTTTAATATCACATCAAAGAAAAATAACATTAAGAGTATTAACTACGACAAATTGAATGAAAGGTGTATTCATGTTGTTTTTATTATTAGTTTCTAACAAAGTCCTTCAGGATATCCGTATTATCAACTCTAATGGAGTGGACGAGTGTTCGTTTCGCCTCTTCCTCCGTTGAGAAAGATGAAAATTTCGATGGCCATTCCGAGTGTGGCTTTTTAAGCCAATCTGGCCTATGCTACCATAAGTCACTGGAGGACAGTTGATGGACGGTAAAACCGCGGGTTGCTAAATCCGCAGGGTTGCTTTTGGACTCTACGTGACCCCATGAGTCACTTCCCACCTTTTCCACTATAAGAGAAACTCTATTTTCGACAAAGGTTTTCCATTTTTTCAGAGGGTTTTGAAGCCATGCAAGAACAATGGTGGAGTCAGTCCATAGAAAAAGTTTAGATTCCTAGAGATTCAGCCGGGGTTGTATGGAGTCGATCATGTTTGCCATCAGTTCGGCACCACACAGTTCCTTGCGAGGAAGAGATAGAAACTTGACTGGGGCCACTCTGGTTTTGGACATCAACAGGTGAGTGGAAACATTGCACTCAAACTCAGTCCGCAGATAAAGTGTAGCAGCGTATGCCTTTTCTGAGGCGTCACAGAACCCATGCAGTTCTATCGAATATTCTGGAACGAAATTTACATAACGGGAGATTTTTATTTGTTCAATGTATGAATAGTCATCTAAAAATGCGTTCCATTGTTGAAGAGTGGAGGGTTGTAGGCTTTCATCCCAATCTGTGCCGTCCTTCCAGATTTTTTGCATTATTATTTTTGCAACAATGATTTTAGGGGACAGCCATCCGGTGGGGTCAAACAATTTGGCAATTTCCGAGAGGACTGCGCGCTTCGTGATTCTGGTGCGATCGGGAAGGGTTTTTAGCTTGAAATAGAAGTGGTAATTTCCCGCATTCCATCGCAAGCCCAACGTCTTAGTGATGCTTGAGTCTGAAAGTTTAAGAAATTCTTCACCTAATAGGTGATCGGAAGGGAGATCTTTCAGCAAGTAATCGTTGTTGGCTGTCCATTTGCGGAGAGAAAAACCTGCAGACCGAAGAACCTCTACTAGTTCATTTCGTGATTTGATGGCTGAGAATAGACTGTGGGTTCCTGCTAATACGTCGTCGACATGCATGGAGTTTTTAAGGATCTCGGACGCCAAAGGGTGGTCTACTTCACAGTCGGCGGCTAATTGCAATAGAGTGCGAATAGCCAGATATGGGGCACAGTTCACACCAAACGTGACTGTATTTAACTCGTAATCACCGGGTTTCTGGTGGGGAGAATTGCGAAATATTATACGTTGATAGCACGTATGGGCTGGATTCACCAGAATTTGGCAGTACATTTTTTCGATGTCCGCATTAAAAACGTATTTAAATAATCTCCATCGCACAATCAAAAGACTTATACCATTCGATGAGGCGTTTGAGGCATTAAACACGACACGAAGTTTCGTGGTTGTGCTGTCGGGCTTAAAAACGGCGTGGTGAGGTAGGTAGTAGCTATCATGAGCGGGGTTTATTGCGGTCATTTGACCCAGAGACGAATACTCGGTAATCACACGATCGTATTCGTATTTTAATTGAGGGCTTTTAACTAGTTTTGCTTCATTTCGGAAAAATTGGGAGAGAGGAATATTGCGACATTTTCCCAGATTGAGGATATCCGGGACCTCTTGTTTAAACGGGAGTGATACCATGAATATACATTCCTTGTTTCGACTAGTTGTCCTTTGATATAATTTTTCACAATATTCATCATCAGGCGATGTCGTGGGCTTGTGGGGAATATCTTCGAGTTCCCAAAACTGCTGTATTTGATTAGATAGGGTAATTTCATTGAAGAAGGAAGAGACAGATCTTGTAACGGGGTTGCTCGTGACCTTGCCGGTGATTATCCACCCAAAGATGGTGTTTTGGGCAAGTAGCGAACGATCACTATCCCAATATAGGCCGTCTTGAATTACCTGTGGGTATGTGTCAGCTCCTAGCAACAAATCAACTTCGGAACAGGTTTGGCGGGATCTATCAGCTAGTTGAAGATGGGCAAAAATGTCTTTCTCACGGGAGCACGAATGATAGTAAGGAAGCTGACCCGTAAGTTTCTTAACAACTAATGCATCAACGTCGATTTGAACGGAGTTGTTGATAGGCGATCCGATTTTGATGTGACATACATGTGTTGATGTCGCTGTCAATGTTTCATTGATTCCATGAATTTCATATATCAAAACTTTAAATTCAGCTTAAACATTGCCGTCCACCTTGCAGGAATGTAGTTACAGTGAATCTTAAGTATAAATAACACATTGAATTGTTTAATATAAAAAAGTGTATTTATAGATTTTTACATAATATAAAAATGTATGGTTTTTACAACAGATCCATTAACTGCTTGTTGCGGTATGGTTTTTAGCAGATCCATCAACTGAACATGGTTTTTACCACAGACACAAAAACTAAATCCGTGCGGATTGTTTTGGTCAGATTCATGAACTGTATTTCAACACAATATTAAGAGGATGATTGTGTGTTGGGCCACCAGACAACGCGGACTCGTCGTTGTTTGGCCTGCAAAATCTTGGGCAACTACTTCTGGACGCAAAACCAGTGCCACCTAACCGGAATGATAAGAAGTCGGATCAGCCGAACCGTTGGCGAAATGTATTGCAACTAAGAAACTTTAGCTGTCAATGAAATCCGCTTTAATGGGTCATAAATCGATTCAATATTCATACGACAGTATGAATTCGCAACTGGAATCATTAACTGCTGCAGCAAATACTGACTAATGTAGCTTTGGGTTCAGGAAAGAGCAATAACCAGCTCTCAACGTCAGTGAAACGCTATCACGTAACGAAGCGGCAACATAGGCTCAGCCGACGTATTTGTGAGCGTACGTGAAGACGTCGACAATGTCTTCAATTTTAGGATAAAGGATTTCTTGTCTTTTGCACTCGGAAAGTGGAGCAGAGTGTTATGTTCATTCTGTAATTTACTAATTGTAATTTAGTAAATGCGATAAAATTATGTGATCAAAATTACCAGTTTTGTGGTAGGTCGCCTCATAGCACCATTTTGCGTTCGAACGTCGGCGACGCGAACCTTATTATCATAACCTGCGTAAGTTTTCGCGACCCGACCTAACTTCCAGGCAGAGGGCGAAAGTTGCTCATGACGAATAGCAACTAAATCATTTACATCTATATCACTTTCATTTGTAACGTTTATGCAAATTCTGTAAATATTCTTCTTTCCATCGGTGACAGAAATCATGCGTGAGCGCTTTAACTTTACGGTATCTATTTACCAAACTTATTGCTGACTCATATATTGAAGGTTCAGAGGGCGCCAGTATTGGCCCGCCTATCAAAAAATGACTATCTGACATAGTGGGCGCGATTCAGACATGCCTCTATTCTCGCAAGTACGAGTACAGTCGAAAGCTCTTCAAAGGTATACTAAACAGATTGAGCCTCCTTGTGAAAATGATGTTTAAAACTTTTGACAACCGCCTCCCAGAATTTCCCGATATTAAGCGCACCAGCTGGGATAAAGCGCCACGAAAGACCCTGAACTCAAATGTTGGACACATATGAGCTTGACTTTCCTTCAATAAAGTGCGAAAATCTTTTTCAATTTCCCGAGAAGCACCTACGAAATTTGTGCTATATCTACGGTGACCATATTTTTCAACGAATAAGAACGACATTCAAAATATAATAAAAAATTTTTGGTTTTAAGTTTATTTTATATCACATAAAAAATAATATAATTCTAACAATGTAATATTACTCACTTGGACAAGCAGTAATGTACTTTTTAATGTTTATAATAGAAATAAAGTTCACACGCCCTTAAACAAAATATTTAATAATGAAAAATAAGTAAAAGGAATGCAAAAATCCTTAAAATATTATTGGTAATTTTCTGCAAAATGAATTTTTTTTGGTATATCGCTGTTCGATAAAAACAATTTAAATTCTGCGCAGTCCATTGTCATTAAAAGTGATTTTAAAGTACTAAATTTTAGTTGGGACTTTTGCGATATCCAGAAATTATTTGCAATTGAAAATATTCTCTCTGTTGGCGCATTAGAAGCTGGTAGACACAAACTAAATTCTACAAGCTTCATTATATTTTTACATCCAATATTTTTTTCATTGAAATAGCTAAAAATTTCCACCCATTTTTTATCCACTAATATGTCGTCTTTTCTCCACTCCTCAATTTTTTCTGCATCAGCCTAATTCGTAACACAAGTTACTTCGTCAAATAGTTCATCATTATTAATTTTGAAATCATGTCTTAACTCATTTATCTGGGGAAAACTTTTTTCAATAGACTGCCTGCATGTCTCTCTACTCAAAACAACCCAATCAAAATGTTCCATGTTTCTAAATGTTGCATCCCATTGATTCAAATAGCCAATACAGAGGCCATAAAAATTACTAACTGTTTCCTTAAACTTAAATTCATCAATTTTACCCTCTAACTCTAGTATAGGAAGATTATTTTTAATAACCAATGGTAAAAACACTTCTTCTTTGCGTGCTTAATTTTAAGTCCTTTAAAGTCAGAGCAGCCTCGGGCATTGATATGTGTTCTGACTCTAGACGACAAATATATTTATGGAATATAAAAGCTTGACTATGTGCAAAAAGTAACCACAACTCAGCACATGGATCATTGAAAAATGTTTGTAATATCATCGGACACTTTTGTTGAGAAAGAAAATATTCTTTTAATGGCACAAAAAATGGTAGAATTCGCTCTAAAGCTGGCATTAATGTCAACCATCGTGTTTTGCTATGACCCAATAATTTTTTATATTCAACATCAACATCTTTACAAATTTCCTTAAGTTTTTCTACTCTTATTGTGTAAATGTAAAAGAAAGAGTATATTTTGACAATTATCACTTCAATATCAACTGGTAGGGAATCGGCAGCAGTTTGAATACAATTGTTCAAGATATGAGAAACACAATTCACACCAATTAGGTTTTTTCCAATAAAATTTTGCATTATTTCGTCCATTTCTTGCTGCACCTCCAAAATTGCAATTAGTAATAATTTCACCACAAAATGCTACCATTTTACTAGTTATTTCAAAGTTTTCTAATCAGAGTTTTCAGCTTGAAGCTCATTTGCAGCTAGAATTTTAACCATAACTCCTTTATTTGGTAGAAAATATCGTATTAGCATTGGGCATATTTTAATACATCCGTAGTTGGAACAATCTAAATATATTGTAATGCAGCTGGTCTCAAATAAGTCTGTTTTTATCAAATCCAATGAGACAGGTTTGAAAATATTTTTAATAATAGCTTCACATTTTGTTCGAGCACAGGCATATTTTTGTTCAAAGCAAGATTTAATTAATTTTGAAGTACAATCATTTGAGCGAAACGAATAATTGTGTTGCACTGAATGATAGGCCCAAGTACCTTCGACAAGGGCCAATTCTTTTTCATTCTCATTGAAATTAACAGTTCTAAAAAGGTTTGTTAATTGGGGACTCGAGCTGCTGGCGATAACTGCATTTTTATGTTTTGTAGCATCTAAATGTTGTTTTATATTAGCAGCGCCATCATTTGCTATGGAAAAATTGGCTGCACATATTCCACACCTTACATCATGGTCACTTACGATTTTATGTATGAATAGAAATTTCGCCTGCAGTTCACTTTAAAAAAAAAAACATTTTCGCTTTGGCGGCATATCTAAAATAAATATTAGATTTTTATGGTAAGTACATATGTATATATACATACATATATATGTATTTTATTGAATAATGCAAGGAAACTCACCGCAATAATAAGTTATTGTATATCCATTTATTCTGTTGGTGCTCTGCTGCAACTATCTTTTCGTAAAGTTATTTAATTTACATATATTATCATATTTTGATTTTTAATTGCACTATTTTAATACACTTTGTTTATTTTATAAAATTTATACTTGTTTCCTTGAAAGCCTCTTAGCATCAAAACAAAATAAGGAACACTCCATTAACGTGTGAAGCACCGATTTAATCCCGCTAAACAATTCAACACATTAAACATTAAACACATTTCTCAGTATTGCCAGATAGTTGAAGTTTGGTTGTTTATAATTTTCTATTGAATTGAATTTAAAGTTTTGGTATTTCGAGTAAATAGAAACTATAATTTTGGATAGTGAAGAAAAAAGTATTAGAGATAAAAAAGGACAATTCCATTTAAAAAAGGACAATTCAATTAAATAAAAGACGATTTATTTTCTTTTAATTTTAAAGGACATAGTGTAAAAAAAACTACTGCCCTCTTAAAAAAAAGGACGGATGGTCACTGTAGCTATATCAGAAAATACTATTTGTGGGCAACTTTGTCTAGCAATAAAACGATGAAAAGCAGCCAAGACGGCATCGGATGACAAATCTGTCATAGCATCTAAATGGATTGACTTAGTTGAAAATCATACAAAGATACAGACATAAACTTTTGTTATTTGACAAGATCGACCCGTAAAACTTCTCAGGTCAAAGGGACGTGCAAAATCTACACCAGTAGTGGTGAAAGGGCGATCTAAAGTAGTTTTCTCTGTAGGCACTGCAGCCATAATTCGATTGCACGTGCGTTTCTTATCTAAAATGCAACGCTTACAGCGATTTACCACTTACACTTTGAGTCGTGGGACCCAATAGTCAATGCGTATAATTCGCAACATCAACTGATTCCCGCCATGAATCGAAATAAGATGTACAAGCTCTGACAATAAAACCGTAAAACGGCTTTAATATGGCAAAATAATTGGATGTCTTTCAGGAAAAAGAGGGAGATTTTACTAAAGGACCATTTAACCTCATTACTCCATTATTATCTAAAAAGGGATTAAGGGACTCTAACGAACCTTTTTGCAGAAATCGATTTTTTAACAAAAAACAGTGATATTCTGCTTAATAATAAACTTTTTGAGCCAAAATCGCTCTTAATTTTACTTTTGATACTTTATCACTTAAAATTGTTGTAGACTCAAAATTATACTTGTCTAAATGTGCAGAATGTGTCCGATAGTAAAAACGAAAAAAGTATGATATCACTCTGAGAGCACGATCAAGGTTAGAAAATCGGTCCAAAGCATCTTCGGAATTTGAAAAGAAAACTGCATGCGTTTTAACAGCTCTGGCTTCGACAGCAGCCACGTTGATCCATGCCACCAGGGCAGTATCATTGGAATATCATTGGAATATCAATTTCAACACTTAGAAGCCAAAACTGCTCCACAAAGTTTCAGGCGAGACAAAGAAATTGATTTAATAGGAGCGACGATCGTTTTGCAAGAAGGTAAGTGCGCATAAATTTTGCCAAATGTTTCAATGCGAATAGAAATTGCCCGAGGCATCGGAAGAAACATGAATTTTTACTACAGTATCTGGAGAATAATGTACTCATCTCGATATTTATATACTGTTTACATTTGTTTAGAACTCGAGGAATTTTCCCCATTCCTTTTCCGTTGACGAGAGTAAAAATCATTCCAATCAATATTGTCGAGCCAAATTTTCTGCATAATTATTTTTGCGATAATAATTACCGGTGTTTTGGAACTACTGGACTCTACAAAGGTCAAAAGTTTATAATCTACCAAATAATCGGGCGGTAAATCATCAACAATTTTGATCTCATTTTATGTCTACTTTCTTAATTCGGATTTAGCTGAAGACAAACCAGTTTTCAAATCATTCCGGGCCATCAAAGCAGAAGAAATATCGTCAGCCCCTGTTAATACGTCATCAACGTACATATTCTTGCGCAAAATATTAGCGGCAAGAGAGTACTCAGCCTCAGAATCTCTTGCCAACTGTAACAACATCCTTGTGGCTAAATAGGGAGCGCAGTTGACACCAAATATCACTTTTTGTAAGTCATACGTCATCACCTTTTCTGCGGGAGAAGATCGGAAAATAATACGCGGAAATGGCGTATGAGCGGGATCGAGACACGAATTCTTCTATACATCTGTGTAATTTCACAGTTAAATACATACCGAAACAGCCTCCAACGTAAAACCAACAGAACTAAATCTGATTGCAAAGTGGGTCCCACATAGGGGCAACCATTTAAACTGTTTCCATTATATGTTCCGTTTGATGCATTAAATACGACACGCAATTTAGTGGTTTTCCTGTCAGGCTTAATGACTTGGTAATAAGGAAGATGACATGAAAGAGAAGGTTTAGCAAAATCATTTGATACAAGCTTTATATGACCTAAAGTAAAATATTCTTTAACCAAATTACCATATAATTCCTTGACATTAGGTTTGCGCAGTAGAGAGAACTCATTTCTTAAGCATTGTGCCATGACATTCTGTTTTGAAGAACCTAAACTGATGGAGTGAGGAAATTCCGTCTTAAAATGTAGCGTCCCTACATAACGACCGTCGGAGTCGTTTTCCTATAATGCTCAAGCTCCCAGAAGCTTCAAAGACGCCTCTACTGTGATCGAATGAACCTGAACGCGTGATTCCTGAATATATCCTCTAACAATCCATCCAAACACGGTCCGTTGCGCCACCAAAGATCCGAATATGTCACGATTAATTTAACTCAAAATAGTCTGTGGATACAAATCAGCGCCTAAAAGTACATCAACAGGCCTAGATTCGTAAGAACGAGGGTCTGCTAGCTGTAACTTCGAAAAACTATAAAGACGTTACTGGCAAAAGAAACAAACAAAAAATATAAAAGTAACCAAAAAAGCTACTAACGTCGTCTTTTACTAATTAAAACTATTTTAATTTCAGGGTTTGATAACTGCAATATTTTTGGGTATATGATAAGGCCCAAAATGGCTACAAATTTGTAGTGTTTCTTAAATAAAAACGCTTTATACATCATGAAGATTTCCATTGGTAAGAAAAAAACAAAAAAATTCAATTTTCGCTTCCAGGATTCCCATTCCCATTGAAATTTTTTTCTGCATAAATGTAATCAAAAAAGTAACTAACGTCGTTTTTTTTAATAATTAAAATTATTTTTAATTCGGGAAAAGCCAAATTGGCATCAAATATTTAAAAAGAATCGAAATTTTGTTTTCAGGGGTGAAGAATTTTTTTTTTTTTCATTCATAAAAGTAACCAAAAAGACAACTGACGTTATTTTTTATTCTGACTAAAGCTATTTTATAATTTAGAAAGAACAAGATTGATATTTAAAAATATATATATTATGCCAGACATATGTTGGTGAAGGGTATATAAGATTCGGCTCAGCCGAATATAGCACTTTTACTTATTTTAAATAAAATCTAATTCAAGTACAAATTTTCAATAGAGTTAGACGATACTTTTGAGCTTAGTTTATTTGTTATTTTGCTTTAGAAAGCTCGAAAGTATATTGAAAAACAGAGAGAGAGAGAGAGAGAGAGAGATTTTCAAAGTACGTCAAAAGTTGCCCAACTTTGTACTTTGTGTTGACGCAGAAGTATTGTATATGATCAAGCGCATAAGAGAACATGATTTTAACTTAGCTGTCAGTTGAAAATACCGACGGATAACGTATGACGGATTCTATGTGTCTCGGCCTTAAGGCAGTTCACTTGCGCGCTTTGCTTATGGTAACAATATACGTAGGCATATACGAGTATATGAAGCTGTTGATTTGAGTAGTTTGCTTATGGTAACTAAGTGTGTGTAAATGTATTTTGTGCTGTGTGTATCCCGCTTTTCCGCGGATACGTTCCATAAGTCATTGTACCATTATGCACAAGGCAATGACCTGTACTTACTCGGCAATACCTATGCAGTGCGTTTGAGCGACGATTTTAACATGGGGGTGTCATTGGAAGTATACAATCGCCACCCTCTCGCTTACATTCCGTTAACGAAAACAGTGACGAATATTCATCATAGTTTTCATTCAATATATACCATGATGAAAAGAACACTGAAGCCGTGTGAACTACTACATTGCTGTTAAATAATGAACTACTTCGTAAATGCTCAGTAACGACGTATTAAAAATGTCTTTAATGGTTAATGGTTTTTTATAATAAGGTATTTTCTTAATTCACAGCGCTTACAGTCCTTCAAATCTTATAAAACATTAAAAATAGAGCAACAACTTTAATTTACATAAAAGCAACAGAAAAACAACATCATAGAGCTAAATGTAAAAAACAAAGCATAGCAAAGGAAGTTATATTTATATGAAGACAAAAAAGAGCATATCAATTCAAATCTACATTTAACAAACAAAAAGCTAATATTTATATGTCATTCTTTCTCTTAGCTTTCTTCTCCAGCTATGTGTTTTGGAATATGCGCCTCCTTCGGCATTTGTACTGCTTTTCTGATGTGTTCAACCGCTGGCCCCAACACTGTTAATATTGGTCATTGAGACCGCTTCTGAAATGGTTAAAATTTTATTGCCAATTTACATTCAGTGAAAATATTAAGTTTTTTTACCTAAAAGTACTGAAACAAATTTAGTGTGTTCTTTAATCGTCATCCAAATTGCGTCTTAAATTTTTTTGAACACTGACAGGTTCAAGCAAGCACCTCATTACATTAATCTAGAAAATGTAATTATAAACATTACTCATATCTATTTTAATAATGACAGAACGAATAATCTTACAATTGTTTCATTCTCGTTACCTTTATTTTATAAAACAAAAAGACTACTGATATATTTAAAAATTCACATTTCTCCACGGAAAACTAAAGAAACGCTACTTTTTATTTAACAATTTTTAACTTCACACTTGCTGATCAAAACACAGAATAACAACTTGCCAACCCCCGCTTCCAGCACTCAAGTGATACGTAAGCTTTTATTGGCTATCGCGCGAGTTAAAACACTTAGGGCCATTATTACAACTTGATGTTATCTTAAAGTGAGATTTTATCGGTCGGATATATACATTTTCATTATTACAACTTTACTTTAACCTAAATACGAGCAAGTTCGACTTTGCGATAAGTTTTACCAGGAAGATTTATGTTTATGTTACCATATTTTTTTTATTTTTTAATATGGTAGAACCAATCATAGTTCTTCTTCTTGTATTTGAGACCAGCTTGTAATGCAGCTGGTCTCAAATAAGTCTGTTTGTATCAAATCCAATGAGACAGGTTTGAAAATATTTTTAATAATAGCTTCACATTTTGTTCGAGCACAGGCATATTTTTGTTCAAAGCAAGATTTAATTAATTTTGAAGTACAATCATTTGAGCGAAACGAATAATTGTGTTGCTCTGAATGATAGGCCCAAGTACCTTCGACAACGGCCAATTCTTTTGCATTCTCATTGAAATTAACAGTTCTAAAAAGGTTTGTTAATTGGGGACTCGAGCTGCTGGCGATAACTGCATTTTTATGTTTTGTAGCATCTAAATGTTGTTTTATATTAGCAGCGCCATTATTTGCTATGGAAAAATTGGCTGCACATATTCCACACCTTACATCATGGTCACTTACGATTTTATGTATGAATAGAAATTTTGCCTGCAGTTCACTATTAAAAAAAAACATTTTCGCTTTGGCGGCATATCTAAAATAAATATTGGATTTTTATGGTAAGTACATATGTATATATACATACATATATATGTATTTTATTGAATAATGCAAGGAAACTCACCGCAATAATAAGTTATTGTATATCCATTTATTCTGTTGGTGCTCTGCTGCAACTATCTTTTCGTAAAGTTATTTAATTTACATATATTATCATATTTTGATTTTTAATTGCACTATTTTAATACACTTTGTTTATTTTATAAAATTTATACTTGTTTCCTTGAAAGCCTCTTAGCATCAAAACAAAATAAGGAACACTCCATTAACGTGTGAAGCACCGATTTAATCCCGCTAAACAATTCAACACATTAAACATTAAACACATTTCTCAGTATTGCCAGATAGTTGAAGTTTGGTTGTTTATAATTTTCTATTGAATTGAATTTAAAATTTTGGTATTTCGAGTAAATAGAAACTATAATTTTGGATAGTGAAGAAAAAAGTATTAGAGATAAAAAAGGACAATTCCATTTAAAAAAGGACAATTCAATTAAATAAAAGACGATTTATTTTCTTTTAATTTTAAAGGACATAGTGTAAAAAAAACTACTGCCCTCTTAAAAAAAAGGACGGATGGTCACTGTAGCTATATCAGAAAATACTATTTGTGGGCAACTTTGTCTAGCAATAAAACGATGAAAAGCAGCCAAGACGGCATCGGATGACAAATCTGTCATAGCATCTAAATGGATTGACTTAGTTGAAAATCATACAAAGATACAGACATAAACTTTTGTTATTTGACAAGATCGACCCGTAAAACTTCTCAGGTCAAAGGGACGTGCAAAATCTACACCAGTAGTGGTGAAAGGGCGATCTAAAGTAGTTTGCTCTGTAGGCACTGCAGCCATAATTCGATTGCACGTGCGTTTCTTATCTAAAATGCAACGCTTACAGCGATTTACCACTTACACTTTGAGTCGTGGGACCCAATAGTCAATGCGTATAATTCGCAACATCAACTGATTCCCGCCATGAATCGAAATAAGATGTACAAGCTCTGACAATAAAACCGTAAAACGGCTTTAATATGGCAAAATAATTGGATGTCTTTCAGGAAAAAGAGGGAGATTTTACTAAAGGACCATTTAACCTCATTACTCCATTATTATCTAAAAAGGGATTAAGGGACTCTAACGAACCTTTTTGCAGAAATCGATTTTTTAACAAAAAACAGTGATATTCTGCTTAATAATAAACTTTTTGAGCCAAAATCGCTCTTAATTTTACTTTTGATACTTTATCACTTAAAATTGTTGTAGACTCAAAATTATACTTGTCTAAATGTGCAGAATGTGTCCGATAGTAAAAACGAAAAAAGTATGATATCACTCTGAGAGCACGATCAAGGTTAGAAAATCGGTCCAAAGCATCTTCGGAATTTGAAAAGAAAACTGCATGCGTTTTAACAGCTCTGGCTTCGACAGCAGCCACGTTGATCCATGCCACCAGGGCAGTATCATTGGAATATCATTGGAATATCAATTTCAACACTTAGAAGCCAAAACTGCTCCACAAAGTTTCAGGCGAGACAAAGAAATTGATTTAATAGGAGCGACGATCGTTTTGCAAGAAGGTAAGTGCGCATAAATTTTGCCAAATGTTTCAATGCGAATAGAAATTGCCCCCGCGTATGCTTTTTCCGAGGCATCGGAAGAAACATGAATTTTTACTACAGTATCTGGAGAATAATGTACTCATCTCGATATTTATATACTATTTACATTTGTTTAGAACTCGAGGAATTTTCCCCATTCCTTTTCTGTTGACGAGAGTAAAAATCATTCCAATCAATATTGTCGAGCCAAATTTTCTGCATAATTATTTTTGCGATAATAATTACCGGTGTTTTGGAACTACTGGACTCTACAAAGGTCAAAAGTTTATAATCTACCAAATAATCGGGCGGTAAATCATCAACAATTTTGATCTCATTTTATGTCTACTTTCTTAATTCGGATTTAGCTGAAGACAAACCAGTTTTCAAATCATTCCGGGCCATCAAAGCAGAAGAAATATCGTCAGCCCCTGTTAATACGTCATCAACGTACATATTCTTGCGCAAAATATTAGCGGCAAGAGAGTACTCAGCCTCAGAATCTCTTGCCAACTGTAACAACATCCTTGTGGCTAAATAGGGAGCGCAGTTGACACCAAATATCACTTTTTGTAAGTCATACGTCATCACCTTTTCTGCGGGAGAAGATCGGAAAATAATACGCGGAAATGGCGTATGAGCGGGATCGAGACACGAATTCTTCTATACATCTGTGTAATTTCACAGTTAAATACATACCGAAACAGCCTCCAACGTAAAACCAACAGAACTAAATCTGATTGCAAAGTGGGTCCCACATAGGGGCAACCATTTAAACTGTTTCCATTATATGTTCCGTTTGATGCATTAAATACGACACGCAATTTAGTGGTTTTCCTGTCAGGCTTAATGACTTGGTAATAAGGAAGATGACATGAAAGAGAAGGTTTAGCAAAATCATTTGATACAAGCTTTATATGACCTAAAGTAAAATATTCTTTAACCAAATTACCATATAATTCCTTGACATTAGGTTTGCGCAGTAGAGAGAACTCATTTCTTAAGCATTGTGCCATGACATTCTGTTTTGAAGAACCTAAACTGATGGAGTGAGGAAATTCCGTCTTAAAATGTAGCGTCCCTACATAACGACCGTCGGAGTCGTTTTCCTATAATGCTCAAGCTCCCAGAAGCTTCAAAGACGCCTCTACTGTGATCGAATGAACCTGAACGCGTGATTCCTGAATATATCCTCTAACAATCCATCCAAACACGGTCCGTTGCGCCACCAAAGATCCGAATATGTCACGATTAATTTAACTCAAAATAGTCTGTGGATACAAATCAGCGCCTAAAAGTACATCAACAGGCCTAGATTCGTAAGAACGAGGGTCTGCTAGCTGTAACTTCGAAAAACTATAAAGACGTTACTGGCAAAAGAAACAAACAAAAAATATAAAAGTAACCAAAAAAGCTACTAACGTCGTCTTTTACTAATTAAAACTATTTTAATTTCAGGGTTTGATAACTGCAATATTTTTGGGTATATGATAAGGCCCAAAATGGCTACAAATTTGTAGTGTTTCTTAAATAAAAACGCTTTATACATCATGAAGATTTCCATTGGTAAGAAAAAAACAAAAAAATTCAATTTTCGCTTCCAGGATTCCCATTCCCATTGAAATTTTTTTCTGCATAAATGTAATCAAAAAAGTAACTAACGTCGTTTTTTTTAATAATTAAAATTATTTTTAATTCGGGAAAAGCCAAATTGGCATCAAATATTTAAAAAGAATCGAAATTTTGTTTTCAGGGGTGAAGAATTTTTTTTTTTTTCATTCATAAAAGTAACCAAAAAGACAACTGACGTTATTTTTTATTCTGACTAAAGCTATTTTATAATTTAGAAAGAACAAGATTGATATTTAAAAATATATATATTATGCCAGACATATGTTGGTGAAGGGTATATAAGATTCGGCTCAGCCGAATATAGCACTTTTACTTATTTTAAATAAAATCTAATTCAAGTACAAATTTTCAATAGAGTTAGACGATACTTTTGAGCTTAGTTTATTTGTTATTTTGCTTTAGAAAGCTCGAAAGTATATTGAAAAACAGAGAGAGAGAGAGAGAGAGAGATTTTCAAAGTACGTCAAAAGTTGCCCAACTTTGTACTTTGTGTTGACGCAGAAGTATTGTATATGATCAAGCGCATAAGAGAACATGATTTTAACTTAGCTGTCAGTTGAAAATACCGACGGATAACGTATGACGGATTCTATGTGTCTCGGCCTTAAGGCAGTTCACTTGCGCGCTTTGCTTATGGTAACAATATACGTAGGCATATACGAGTATATGAAGCTGTTGATTTGAGTAGTTTGCTTATGGTAACTAAGTGTGTGTAAATGTATTTTGTGCTGTGTGTATCCCTCTTTTCCGCGGATACGTTCCATAAGTCATTGTACCATTATGCACAAGGCAATGACCTGTACTTACTCGGCAATACCTATGCAGTGCGTTTGAGCGACGATTTTAACATGGGGGTGTCATTGGAAGTATACAATCGCCACCCTCTCGCTTACATTCCGTTAACGAAAACAGTGACGAATATTCATCATAGTTTTCATTCAATATATACCATGATGAAAAGAACACTGAAGCCGTGTGAACTACTACATTGCTGTTAAATAATGAACTACTTCGTAAATGCTCAGTAACGACGTATTAAAAATGTCTTTAATGGTTAATGGTTTTTTATAATAAGGTATTTTCTTAATTCACAGCGCTTACAGTCCTTCGAATCTTATAAAACATTAAAAATAGAGCAACAACTTTAATTTACATAAAAGCAACAGAAAAACAACATCATAGAGCTAAATGTAAAAAACAAAGCATAGCAAAGGAAGTTATATTTATATGAAGACAAAAAAGAGCATATCAATTCAAATCTACATTTAACAAACAAAAAGCTAATATTTATATGTCATTCTTTCTCTTAGCTTTCTTCTCCAGCTATGTGTTTTGGAATATGCGCCTCCTTCGGCATTTGTACTGCTTTTCTGATGTGTTCAACCGCTGGCCCCAACACTGTTAATATTGGTCATTGAGACCGCTTCTGAAATGGTTAAAATTTTATTGCCAATTTACATTCAGTGAAAATATTAAGTTTTTTTACCTAAAAGTACTGAAACAAATTTAGTGTGTTCTTTAATCGTCATCCAAATTGCGTCTTAAATTTTTTTGAACACTGACAGGTTCAAGCAAGCACCTCATTACATTAATCTAGAAAATGTAATTATAAACATTACTCATATCTATTTTAATAATGACAGAACGAATAATCTTACAATTGTTTCATTCTCGTTACCTTTATTTTATAAAACAAAAAGACTACTGATATATTTAAAAATTCACATTTCTCCACGGAAAACTAAAGAAACGCTACTTTTTATTTAACAATTTTTAACTTCACACTTGCTGATCAAAACACAGAATAACAACTTGCCAACCCCCGCTTCCAGCACTCAAGTGATACGTAAGCTTTTATTGGCTATCGCGCGAGTTAAAACACTTAGGGCCATTATTACAACTTGATGTTATCTTAAAGTGAGATTTTATCGGTCGGATATATACATTTTCATTATTACAACTTTACTTTAACCTAAATACGAGCAAGTTCGACTTTGCGATAAGTTTTACCAGGAAGATTTATGTTTATGTTACCATATTTTTTTTATTTTTTAATATGGTAGAACCAATCATAGTTCTTCTTCTTGTATTTGAGACCAGCTTGTAATGCAGCTGGTCTCAAATAAGTCTGTTTGTATCAAATCCAATGAGACAGGTTTGAAAATATTTTTAATAATAGCTTCACATTTTGTTCGAGCACAGGCATATTTTTGTTCAAAGCAAGATTTAATTAATTTTGAAGTACAATCATTTGAGCGAAACGAATAATTGTGTTGCTCTGAATGATAGGCCCAAGTACCTTCGACAACGGCCAATTCTTTTGCATTCTCATTGAAATTAACAGTTCTAAAAAGGTTTGTTAATTGGGGACTCGAGCTGCTGGCGATAACTGCATTTTTATGTTTTGTAGCATCTAAATGTTGTTTTATATTAGCAGCGCCATTATTTGCTATGGAAAAATTGGCTGCACATATTCCACACCTTACATCATGGTCACTTACGATTTTATGTATGAATAGAAATTTTGCCTGCAGTTCACTATTAAAAAAAAACATTTTCGCTTTGGCGGCATATCTAAAATAAATATTGGATTTTTATGGTAAGTACATATGTATATATACATACATATATATGTATTTTATTGAATAATGCAAGGAATAATAAGTTATTGTATATCCATTTATTCTGTTGGTGCTCTGCTGCAACTATCTTTCCGTAAAGTTATTTAATTTACATATATTATCATATTTTGATATTTAATTGCACTATTTTAATACACTTTGTTTATTTTATAAAATTTATACTTGTTTCCTTGAAAGCCTCTTAGCATCAAAACAAAATAAGGAACACTCCATTAACGTGTGAAGCACCGATTTAATTCCGCTAAACAATTCAACACATTAAACATTAAACACATTTCTCAGTATTGCCAGATAGTTGAAGTTTGGTTGTTTATAATTTTCTTCTCCGTTTGTGCTTTGACACGGTTAACTTCATTAGAAAACAACTTGCTGTATTCGTCAACTATAGAGCTTATTTTGTCATAATAACTTTCAGCAAAATAATCTAATTTCATTGGCTCGTCATCACAAGCGTCTCGTATTTCTGTGTCTGTTGCTTGAAATTCGTCCCAAGACTCTTGCAGCTGCCGCAATCGTTCCTCAAAATAACCAACTGTTGCTTTTCTGTCGGATGAATCCTTCTTGAAGTTTCTTATGATCCTCTGGATTTCTTCACCAGTCTCTCTTTGGGCATCTAAAAGCTGTTCCATATTGGGCATATTGAAAGTGAAGCAGGATTTTAATTTGTACTGATGTGTTGAGAATTGTTGTTTTTGGCTTGGTTAATACCGGTTGAATTGCTCAACGTATTGCGATCCCGTCACAGGATCACGAAATTCGGGTCAATGTTTTGACCGCTAATGTTACACCCTTGTGAGCGGGATTGAACTGTTGCGATCCTGTGCCTTGTTACAGGATCATGTTTATCGTAATAATTTTTTTTTCTGAGTGGTTGCTGTTGATTTCTTTAAAGTCCATTACCACTGGTAGGGGGAAACTTTTTAAAAACCGGGGTCACCAAAAATGTTAATGCGGGATGTTAGTATAATTCAGTTCAAACACTTTAATTTGAACTGTACTAATTTTTTATTTAGGCCTTTAAGCACTTGTAACTTAAAGGTTGATGGGTGCAATAATTTAAACAAAAGAGTTTTTATTACTGAACAATATTGTAAACTATTATTGTGATATTTATACTAAAATTATTATAGAAAAATGCTGACAAAGTAAAAATACAGAAATAAATTTGTATGAAAGTGAACAATCAATTAACGTTGCTAAAGACAAAATTGCGATTAATGCAATTTTGTAATATCACATCAAAGAAAAATAACATTAAGGGTATTAACTACGACAAATTGAATGAAAGGTGTATTCATGTTGTTTTTATTATTAGTTTCTAACAAAGTCCTTCAGGATATCCGTATTATCAACTCTAATGGAGTGGACGAGTGTTCGTTTCGCCTCTTCCTCCGTTGAGAAAGATGAAAACTTCGATGGCCATTCCGAGTGTGGCTTTTTAAGTCAATTTGGCCTATGCCACCATAACTCACTGGAGGACAGTTGATGGACAGTAAAACCGCGGGTTGCTAAATCCGCAGGGTTGCTTTTGGACTCTACGTGACCCCATGAGTCACTTCCCACCTTTTCCACTATAAGAGATACTCTATTTTCGACAAAGGTTTTCCATTTTTTCAGAGGGTTTTGAAGCCATGCAAGAACAACGGTGGAGTCAGTCCATAGAAAAAGTTTAGATTCCTAGAGATTCAGCCGGGGTTGTATGGAGTCGATCATGTTTGCCATCAGTTCGGCACCACACAGTTCCTTGCGAGGAAGAGATAGAAACTTGACTGGGGCCACTCTGGTTTTGGACATCAACAGGTGAGTGGAAACATTGCACTCAAACTCAGTCCGCAGATAAAGTGTAGCAGCGTATGCCTTTTCTGAGGCGTCACAGAACCCATGCAGTTCTATCGAATATTCTGGAACGAAATTTACATAACGGGAGATTTTTATTTGTTCAATGTATGAATAGTCATCTAAAAATGCGTGCCATTGTTAAAGAGTGGAGGGTTGTAGGCTTTCATCCCAATCTGTGCCGTCCTTCCAGATTTTTTTCATTATTATGTTTGCAACAATGATTTTAGGGGACAGCCATCCGGTGGGGTCAAACAATTTGGCAATTTCCGAGAGGACTGCGCGCTTCGTGATTCTGGTGCGATCGGGAAGGGTTTTTAGCTTGAAATAGAAGTGGTCATTTCCCGCATTCCATCGCAAGCCCAACGTCTTAGTGATGCTTGAGTCTGAAAGTTTAAGAAATTCTTCACCTAATAGGTGATCGGAAGGGAGATCTTTCAGCAAGTAATCGTTGTTGGCTGTCCATTTGCGGAGAGAAAAACCTGCAGACCAAAGAACCTCTACTAGTTCATTTCGTGATTTGATGGCTGAGAATATACTGTGGGTTCCTGCTAATACGTCGTCGACATGCATGGAGTTTTTAAGGATCTCGGACGCCAAAGGGTGGTCTACTTCACAGTCGGCGGCTAATTGCAATAGAGTGCGAATAGCCAGATATGGGGCACAGTTCACACCAAACGTGACTGTATTTAACTCGTAATCACCGGGTTTCTGGTGGGGAGAATTGCGAAATATTATACGTTGATAGCACGTATGGGCTGGATTCACCAGAATTTGGCGGTATTTAAATAATCTCCATCGCACAATCAAAATGGTCAAATCCGCTTGTAAGATAGGACCGGGGTGGAGGAGATCATTAAGACTTATACCATTCGATGAGGCGTTTGAGGCATTAAGCACGACACGAAGTTTCGTGGTTGTGCTGTCGGGCTTGAAAACGGCGTGGTGAGGTAGGTAGTAGCTATCAGTGCTATCATGAGCGGGGTTTATTGCGGTCATTTGACCCAGAGACGAATACTCGGTAATCACACGATCGTATTCGTATTTTAATTGAGGGCTTTTAACTTCATTTCGGAAAAATTGGGAGAGAGGAATATTGCGACATTTTCCCAGATTGAGGATATCCGGGACGTCTTGTTTAAAGGGGAGTGATACCATGAATATACCTTCCTTGTTTCGACTAGTTGTCCTTTGATATAATTTTTCACAATATTCATCATCAGGCAATGTTGTGGGTTTGTGGGGAATATCTTCGAGTTCCCAAAACTGCTGTATTTGATTAGATAGGGTAATTTCATTGAAGAAGGAAGAGACAGATCTTGTAACGGGGTTGCTCGTGACCTTGCCGGTGATTATCCACCCAAAGATGGTGTTTTGGGCAAGTAGCGAACGATCACTATCCCAATATAGGCCGTCTTGAATTACCTGTGGGTATGTGTCAGCTCCTAGCAACAAATCAACTTCGGAACAGGTTTGGCGGGATCTATCAGCTAGTTGAAGATGGGCAAAAATGTCTTTCACACGGGAGCACGAATGATAGTAAGGAAGCTGACCCGTAAGTTTCTTAACAACTAATGCATCAACGTCGATTTGAACGGAGTTGTTGATAGGAGATCCGATTTTGATGTGACATACATGTGTTGATGTCGCTGTCAATGTTTCATTGATTCCATGAATTTCAGCTTGAATACAACGTGTTTCGGTACCAATTGCCTTCTGTGCCTTTTTAGAAATAAATGTCGCTTCTGATGCGGAGTCAATCAGAGCCCGACCGGTATATTTGAGATCACCATTGTAGATATCAACCATAGCAGTGCCCAAAACGACTGAGTGAGCTGGAGAGTCTACTCGAGCTGTATATGACTGCAGTGGACGATCCGCTGCCTGATTTGACGTGCACGGACTTGTCGGTGCAACGGCCTGTTTGTGGTACACCGGAACTTGGTGCAAACGTGGTTTGGGCGTGGAGGCAGTAACGGGATGAAAGTTGGGTGCATCTGCCTTAAGGGTAGAAGGGGACCACCCGCGGTGTAGTAACGAATGGTGTTTCTTCTTACAGGTGTTACACACAAATCGGCTTTTACAGTTTCTGAGATCATGGGAACTCCCGAGACAGTTTATACACAATTTCTGCTGTTTCACTGCAGCGAAAGTCTCAAAGGATGATGGTGCGGACACAAAGGGCATTTACCAGGGGTGTCATCTGAGATACTGGTGCGGTAAGAATTGAATTTCTTAGTGTCGGGTTTCTTGAATAGTTTTTACTATGGGACAGGGACTGCTCCCATAGATTGAGGGTCATATCTGGAAGATATGTAGAACAAATGTAGACAAAGATTATGTTCCAGGTATCTGTATCGATGTTTAGGCGGCCTAAGTTCGTAACACAATCGTTGATCGTACGTTGTAAGCGCCTGATGTTGGGTCCAGTTTCTTTCGAAATGGGGGAAAGATTAAAGAGGCATTTGAGTTGAGCATTGACTAATACTCTTTCGTTTTCGTAGCGATTTACAAGATTCTTCCAAGCCATATCGAAACCTTCATTTGTAATCGGACAGGTTCTGAGAATATCGCGTGCTTCTCCTTGCGTCTTTTTGAGTAGGTGACACATTTTCTCGACAGGGGAAAGGTGTTTGTTTGTTCCGTACAGCGCCATAAACATATCACGGAACGTGGGCCACGACTTATAATCTCCATAGAAAATTTCGGTGTCACACGGAGGCACGGAAATGTGAGTTGTAGACTCAGCTTTCACATCAGACGGGGGTTGAATGCATTTTTGGCGCAAACTGTCAAGTACTTCATTAATTGTAGCTAAACTTTCGACATGGGCCTTGAAGGCTGAGGTACAACGGGCTTTAAGCGTTTCCATACTAGTGTCCTTTTTTATAGCATCAAAGTTGTCTAGCGTACTGTCGTAGCATTGTCGGAATGCTGTCCATGTACGGGTGATTTCGCTTTAATATACTTCCAGTGTATGGATAGAGTCGTCAGCTTCATCGCGTTGTTTCATAAAAATTTGAAAATCTATTATTCGGTCGGGAGCGCGGATCAATGACGCCAGGGTCGACATATTGGGTGAAAATGATTCAGATGATCGTTGGAAAGATTTTCCTCAAGTGTTCAAATAAATACAGATTATATGAAGTCTCAGAAGGGATGTGGATTCGCTGGTATTTATTTTAATTGAAATGAAGTTTTCGTAGGTGCCACGAATAAATTCAGCACGGATGTATATTATTTTCCTTTAGCACGAGTATTTTCTTTTATATGGGGGTAGGATAACTGCTGAACGCGCCTCGTAGAGACGGCAAGGACAGTAGTTGCGTATAGAATTTTTATATATACGAGCAATTGCGCGTATATGCGCTAAAAGAGGGATTTATTTGTACTTGTATATTGTGGTCGAAATAATTACTGAACGCGCCTCGTAGAGACGGCAGGGACATATTATATATATATGCGAATAATTGCGCATATGCGAGAGTAACTACTGAACGCGCCTCGAAGAGACGGCAGGGACAGTAGCGGTGTATAAAATTGTATATTTATATATATATATATATTTATATATATGCGAGTAATTGCGCATATGTGAGAGTAACTACTGAACGCGCCTCGAAGAGACGGCAGGGACAGTAGCGGTGTATAAAATTTTATATTTATATATATATATATATTTATACATATGCGAGTAATTGCGCATATGCGAGAGTAACTACTGAACACGCCTCGAAGAGACGGCAGGGACAGTAGCGGTGTATAAAATTTTATATTTATATATATATATGTATTTATATATATGCGAGTAATTGCGCATATGCGAAAAAAGAGGTATTTATTTTATACTTGTTCTTGATGAACTTTTCAGACGTACCTCGTAGAGGCTGCAGTCGAACAGAGATGGATTATTGTGCCGATTCGGCAGCACAATATGATTCTTAGTTAATTTGCGAGCAAGTGTATATACATACGTACATACATACACACATGTTGATTCTCCCTTTTCCTTTACGTTCGCACATTCATACGCTTGTATACTGGTTGCTAAATTTCAACGGCTGTCTGCTTGATCTAGTTAATGATCATTAAGTTCGGCAAAATAATAAAGCAGAATTATTCAGTGGCACGACAAAGTCGTGATTTGGAGAGTTTTTTTTTTGTTCCTTATTCTTTTTTGACTTGGTTGGGAATGAGAAAATGGATAACGGCATAAGCTGATGTTCTAGACGTAAGTCAGTTTGCGAGGAATTTTGTATGTATGTATGTATGGATGTATGACGCCTTATGCACAGGAACAGTTACGTAGGTATACATGTGAAACTATGAACAATGTGTGGACATACATTTAATGTTTGTCCTGCTCAGATCATGAACATATAAACAAGCCTGGATGGATATGCTGTTCTGTGCGTGGTAAGGGCATATGTATACGCGTAACGTGTTCCACAATATTAACTATCGAGACTTACGTGTTTCTTGAAGGATGGGTCCGGGATTATCCGGCTCGAAGGGCCATAAATGTTGGGAGGAGGAGTGTTCCAACCTTCGTTGTGGGCTGCAGGTGTCGGTTCCACGACCCTGAGGTGTAGCAATAAAGACGGCTTTTTCTCTTCAATAAATATTTTACATATACAGATGTCGGCAAATTAATGTTCTCAATCACAAGTAATTGTCCGTTTAATTTATTGGTTTAGTTGTTATATTTTATTATTATAATTCTTAATTTTTGTTTTATTTCATTAATTTAGTTAAAGCAAACTTATTAAAACTTCGTCATCTGAGACCATATTGAAAAAACACTTTGTTTAGTTTATTAGACAGTTTTGGCATTAATCTCTTTCTCGTTTTCTTCAGTTGGCTGTGCTCATGTTCTCTTTAGCGCACATAGAGCAAGCAACTTAAGAAAACAAGAACACAGACAAAGTCGGCAGCGGCAGATCGCTTTGTTTAGGGTTTTCGCGTAAACAACTACTATTACCAATACAAGGTAAACTATATTTGATTTTTCTAAAAGTTCTATTTTATCTTTAGTTTTGCTAAATAATTTACCTACAGTTTCATACATTCTATATACCATTCTATATTCCTTATTATCATAGATTTTAGATTTCTCTAACCTTTCTGACATTTTTGGTACATATGTTAAAGATTTATATATTTTTGTTTCAGAAGAAACATCTACACTCCTTCTGTTATATCTATATTGTCTTATTAATTTGCAAATTAAGTATTTAAGGAAACAAGAAATAGCTAGATCTAGATTAACCACAATTATTGATAGTCATATAAATAAAATTAGATTAACTAATAGAGATAGATTTTTACTGGATAAAGCAAAAATTAATTAAAGATTTTTAAAATATAACAAAGATATAATCATTTTAAATGCTGATAAAGGTAACACTACAGTTGCTATGAATAGTAATGATTATGATATGAGAATTAATAATATTTTAAATGATGTTAACACATATAAGGAAATATATAAGGATCCAACAACTAAGTTACAAAAATTAAATAATAGTTTAGTGGATGAACTTTTTAGATCAAACATAATTAATAATATAGATAAAAGTAGACTTAAAACAAATATAGCAGTAGCTCCTAGGTTATATGGTCTGCCTAAGATTCATAAGAATAATTTTCCTTAAAGACCAATTTGTTCTTCTATAATTCTGTAAATATATTACAAACATTTTAAAGCATTTAACAATTAATTCAAAATACAATGTTATTAATGCTATGCAATTCAGAAATAAAGTGAAACACTTAACATTGAATTATGATGAGATATTAGTTTCTTTTGATGTAGTATCTCTATTCCCTAGTATTCCAGTTGATTTTGCAATAGATATCATTGATAAGAAATGGAATTTAATATTGCAACATACAAATATGAGAAAGGAATTGTTTTTAAGTATAGTAAAATTATGTATAATTTTTTTTTTTTTTTTTGTAATTCTTTTATTTACAATCTATCCACTCAAGGATAATAAGTAAATTTGATATAATAAGTAAAAATAACTTTAATTGTTGAACTCCATTGAGTGCAACAACAAATATACAAAATTAAATTGAATTGACAAATTCTTATTCATGCTATTATATACTAATGTTTACTGTAAAATGATGATTGTTTTTAACTTAAAATTAGTTTACATATTTTGTTGGATTTTAAGATTTTATTTCCTGAATGGCAAGTCCAGGATATGATGTCTCTTAAGTCGTCTAATTTCATTAGTGTCGTCTAGAAGAGCTATCGCTAGAGGATTGCTGTGATGACTTATATGTATAATTGATAGTAGATATTTTCAATATAAGAATAAAACCTACATTCAACAAAAAGGACTTCCAATGGGTTCTCCAGTTTCACCAATTGTGCCTGATATTGTAATGGAAGAATTACTAGATAATTGCATAGAAAAATTATCGGTTAAACCAAAGGTTTTAACAATATATGTTGATGATTTATTCTGTGTTATTTCAGAAAGAAATATATAAAAGAGATAATGTTATCAACATTTAATAGTTTTCATCCAGATATTAAATTTACAATTGAAAAAGAAAGTAATTCTAAACTACCATATTTAGATACATTAGTAATTAAAAGAAATAATTGCTTGTTAATAGATTGGTATAAGAACCAACTTCTTCAGGTAGAATAATTAACTATTTTTTCAAAACATCCTAGGAGAATGATTATAAATACAGCAAAAAATCTTATAGAAAGAATATTATCAGTAAGTGATATTGAGTTTCATAGTAAGAATATAAAAATTATTAGAAATATATTAGTAAATAATAGTTTCCCTAATTACTTAATTTGCAAATTAATAAGACAATATAGATATAACAGAAGGAATGTAGATATTTCTTCTGAAACAAAAATATATAAATCTTCATATGTACCAAAAATGTCAGAAAGATTAGAGAAATCTAAGATCTAAAATCTAAAATAATAACAAATATAGAATGGCACATAGAATGTATGAAACTGTAGGTAAATTATTTAGCAAAACAAAAGATAAAATAGAACTTTTAGAAAGATCAAATATAGTTTATCAAATTCCTTGTATTGGTAATAGTAGTGAAAATTGTAATAAAATATATGAAGGTACAACTAAAAATAAATTTAAAACCAGGTTAGCAGGTCATAGAACAGATCAAAAATATAGAAACAATATCTCTTCACAAAAAACAGCACTGTGTAAATTTTAATCATTTTCCAGATTTTAATAATGTCTCAATTTTAAATACAGAGAATAATTATAAACGTAGATACATGTTAGAAATACTACATATTATTAATGTTCCAATAGATAAGAGAATTAATTTTAAGGCAGATACAGCTAATGTTGCTCATACATATAGATATTTATTAAATAAAAACGGAAATTAAATTATAGGATATAAAAATATTTTTGTTTGCTTACATATATATTTGTAATATTGTTCATTTTTTCGTTTTGACAAAAAATATTTTGTTTGTATTTGTGAATTGGAAACTTTTATTTCAAATAATTTTTGTTTATATATGTAAAATTGAAAAAAGAAAAACATTTAATTTTAAATTACATATCCCTGAAGAAGCTACACACAGAAGTAGCGAAATATTGGATTAATAAACAAAATTTTTATATAAAAAATAAAAAATAATAGACCTTTTGCTTGAATAAACCTAATAAATTTTTAGCAAATTTTTCTCAACAACACAATGTTTTCATTTTGATAAAAGAAAAAAAGTCAATGTCATATGTTTTCTCTGCTCGATTTAAATAACATTTAAATGGCCATTAAGTTTGCGGTGGGTGAAAAACGAAATTTGGTATTTAAATGGCATTTAAAGTTAAATGACATTTAAATAGCCACTGATTTGTTGGGCATTTATGATCTTGTATGCAAGTATTCGCTGCTAATAAAGCTAAACAGGTTCACAAGTATACACAGCCATATACACATAGAAGAAGAAACAAAACCACACAACACACAGAACACTCATTCATACAACCACTCATAGATACCATAGGCAAAACACACAGAACACTCATACATACAACCACACATAGTTACCATAAGCAAAACACACAAGTCAGCATTGTCATGTATACAAACACACGTATATAGCTATATGTTAAGTAAAGTACAACCAACAACAATCATACCCAAGAAGCTTCGCGAAGTTACCAGACGACGTAATTTTCGCTATATAAAGGCGCTGCCAGAGCTCAGCGAGGTAGTGTGATTTCAAATATAGACGTGTTAACATCGCTAAGTGTTGAGTAGTACAAATACTCGTATTAATAAAGTAATAAAAAAAGTGTTGCCGCATTATATTTCTAAAATTAATTTGTCCCTGTTTTAATTTTATGCAATAAAACGAATCCTTGAAGGATAAGTAATAAAACCGTTTTTATGAAAAGGTCTAAAAACGTAACAATTGGTGTCAGAAGTGGGATTGCAAAATTAATTAAAAGGACATTGCAATTTAAGAAAGAAAGGTCATAAAAAAAAACAAAATTAAAATAAATAATCATGAAATTTGATGAGATAAAAGTTGAACAGCTGAAAAAGGAGCTCAGTAAGCTGGAATTGCCAACTGCAGGTAACAAGGCTGAACTGCAGAAGAGGCTGATAGATGAGTTTAAGAATCGCGGCATGGACATCGGGACATACGAGTTTGAGGACAAAGACGATGTGCAGGTATGCCCTCCTGCCATGACCAGCAGCATGGACATAAATTCAATGTTCGTTGCTATGATGATCGAAATGAAACAGAACTCTCAGCAGATAAAAGCAATCTATGATGCACAAACTGCATCAAAAATCAGCAGTGACAAGCTTGTAGCCGAAATAATTGAGATAAAACAAAACTCTCAGCAGATGCAGGAGGCATCAAGGATCAGCAGTGACAAGCTTGTAGCCGAAATAAGTGAGATAAAACAAAACTCTCAGCAGATGCAGGAGGCATCAAGGATCAGCAGTGACAAGCTTGTAGCCGAAATAACTGCAATAAAGCAGAACTCTCAGCAAATGCAGGAAAAGCTTGTATCCGAAATACAGGAGTCAAATAAAGCCATGAACGAGACCCTGGTAGAGGTTTCTGAAGCCATTAACAGGAGGGTGGATTCTATTGAGAATAAATTCTCAGAGCTGGCGGATAGAGTCCAATATCTAGAAAGCGGTGGCCTGGAACAGCATGCAAAGGAGTTCGAAGAGAAATTGCATGCTCTAGAGGACAAAATGCATAACCTGGAGTGTAGTGGCGGGCCAGTACGAGCAGTTGCGGAAGCTTCTGCGCGGATAAAAGCGCCATGCTTCGACGGCAGCGTACCATTAGGCATCTTCAAATTCCAGTTCGAGACGGTTGCTAGCAGAAATGGATGGGATGCTGAAGAAAAGGCCATAGAGTTGATTTTGTCCTTAAAGGGTACAGCCACAGAAGTACTTGAGACTGTGCCAGTAAGCAGCAGAAACAACTATAATGAAATAATGGCAGCATTGCAACGCAAGTATGGTGGTGAGCACAAGCGCGATTGATACAGAATGGAATTGCGGTGTAGAGTTCAGAAGCCTAACGAATCTGTACAAGATTTCGCAATGGAAATCGAGCGTTTAGTGCAGCTCAAATATCCAGGCGAGAGTCACCCGTTCCTGGACCACTTTAAAACTGAGGCTTTCGTTAACGGCATTCGCGACTCTGATGTTAAACTGGCGGTATGCGCTACGCAGAAATCCACTTTCGCTGAAACTGTCTCATTTGCGCTGGCTCAAGAGACTGCAAGGATGGTTTTCAGATATATAAAGTGCGGATTGTGGAGGTTTTGTCTGAGGAGGATAACAACCTAGTTGCTAGCGTTACGGAGGCAATGCGACAACTGCTGGCAGAGAAGGATATCAAAGAAAAGCCTAAGTGCTTTAACTGTGGAAAGATCGGTCATTTTCATCGCAGCTGCAAAGCACCAATGAAGAGAGGTAGATCTGTTTCGCCACCAAGAAACAGCGAACGGGTGAACCAAACAACATCACAAGAGTCCCCGTTAAACTAAAACGAGCTAGCACTAAGGGGCAAGAGCTAGCTCTCACAAACGAGGGCCCCACAATCTCAATATCAGTGATGCAGCAGAAAAATAGCAATCTCACTGCGTCCCGACACATCAACGGGGAAAAGCACGTACTTACCATAGACACAGGGGCATCGCAGTCAATAATAAGGCCCAATAGAGTAAAGGGAAAATGCGAGCGGTTAAGCAATATACGGCTACGTACAGCTACTGGAGAGCCTGTCACTGTCTATGGTAAGATTGAAGTGAAGGTGACTATAGCCAACATCAACGTGAGACATATGTTTATTGTTGCCGATATTGTCGATGAGGTTATTATTGGAGCCGATTTTATGATTAATCATGGCATTAATCTACTTATGGGACAACAGTTGATGATTTCGCGTAATGTGGAAATACCCCTTGATGTTGTATATGACAACAAACCGCAAGTAACAAGAGTATTTGCTATTGAGATTCAGACGTTACCGCCGCAGTCTGAAACAGTCATATGGGCGCGGATGAGGGGAGATTGTAAGGACAATCGGTAGTGGGTTGTTGAACCAGCAGATCTAAAGAGAGAGATTATAACAGCGAAAGCTCTAGTGAAAACTAGTAAAGGAGGAATAGTCCCTATAAGAGTGCTTAACTTGTCAGACCATGAAAAAGTCATCAAAGAAAATTCCAATGATGGCCAGTGTACTCCAGCAGAAGCAATAATGAACTTCGAGAAGAAGATCGATCCTACTGATTTGTCCGCAAAAGAACGTGAACAGTTTGAGGAATACCTAGGGAAATGGGTAGCAGGTCTATCAGCGACAGATAGAAATAAAGCCAGTTACTAAAAATGCATGCCAGTATCTTCGCCATGGGAAGCCACAGCCTGGGTAGAACTGCATTGGTTAAACATGAAATTAACACAGGGGAGGCTAGGCCGATTAAACAGCCACCCAGAAGCGTACCCCTAGCAAAGCGAGATAAACTAAAAGAGCTTGTAAGTGAAGTGGAGCGTGATGACGTAATTGAGCAATCTTCTGGTCCTTGGAGTTCGCCTGTAGTCTAAGTTAAAAAGAAAGATGGCAGTACTAGATTCTGCGTAGACTACAGGAAGCTCAATAACATAACCAAGAAGGACAGTTATCCGCTCCCCAGAATCGATGACACTTTGGACACGCTAGCTGGTACCAAATGGTTCTCTACGCTGGACTTGCGAAGCAGATATTGGCAAGTGGTGATTGCAGAGAAAGACAAGGAGAAAACTGCCTTCAGTGTCGGTAACGGATTATGGCAGTTCAAAGTCATGCCATTTGGTCTCTGCAATGCTCCGGCCACATTTGAACGCCTAATGGAGAAGGTATTGATAGCACTTCAATGGAAGACATGCTTGGTACATCTAGATGACATAATCGTAATGGGGAAAACTTTTGATGAACACCTCAAAAACATGGCAGAAGTTCTTCAACGGATATCATCAGCTGAATTGAATCTCAGCTTGAAGAAATGTGCGTTGGTCCAGAAAGAAGTAAAGTATTTGGGGCATCGTGTTACAGCAGACGGAATCTCAACAGATGAAGATAAAATAACAGCAGTAAGAGACTGGCATCAACCTAAAAATCTTCATGAATTGCGCAGCTTTTTGGGCCTTTGCACATACTACAGACGTTTTGCGTCGAATTTTGCCAGTGTAGCTACAAACCTGCATAAGCTGACAAAGAAGTCGAGACCACACCATTGGGGCGAGCCACAGGAAAATGCATTCCAGAAACTCAAAGGATTATTATGTACGTAACCAGTGCTAGTGTATCCCATAGATGGAGAAAAATTTGTGCTGGATACTGATGCGAGCGGTTATGGCGTAGGGGATGTGCTATCCAAAGTAGTTAATGGCACTGAGAAGGTCATAGGGTACTATAACCGTGTACTCTCAAAACCTGAGAGGAACAACTGTGTGACACGACGTGAGCTTCTGGCGGTATTGGAATGCATTAAACATTACCATAAGTACCTGTATGGTCAACACTTTACATTAAGGGCCGATCATTCTGCACTGAGATGGCTATTGCAGTTTAAAAATCCTGAAGGGACACTGGCAAGGTGGATTGAGCGCCTGCAGAGCTACGACTTCAGCATTGAGCATAGAAGGGGCACAAAGCATAACAATGCGGATACTCTTTCGAGAAGACCCTGCTGTTTAGAGTGTAAACATCGTGTTAGAACCGAGCAAAAGGAAGGCGTTGTGGATGTTCGGGTAATGCACATCGGCCCTGATGAAGACTGGTCAGCGGCACAGAGGGACGACGATATACTAAGGAAAGTTATAGCGGCCACGGAAGAGGACAGACGACCATCCCGGAATGAAATTTCGGCTGAAAGCCCACTCGCCAAATCTTATTGGGCTCAGTGGAACAGCCTCAAGGTAATAAAAGGGTATTTATACCACGTATGGGAAAGTGTAGATGGCAAAACAACTTCAAATTTCATAGTTGTGCCATACTCCAAGATAAGTAAAGTGTTACAGGAGTTTCATAATAGACCCAGTGGCGGTCATCTTGGAATAACAAAAACACTTGAGAAACTAAAGCAGTGTTTTTATTGGGTTGGATGTCAACAAGCCGTAGCCGACTGGATAGCAAACTGCCCACAGTGCATAGCAGCCAAAGGCCCAGTACGAAGAAGCCGGGGACAGCTGCAACAATACAACTCAGGAGCACCATTCGAGCGCATCACAATGGATGTAGCAGGTCCCGTCACTGAAGCCGGAAATCGTTATGTACTTGTGGTAATGGACTATTTCAGTAAATGGCCAGAGGTATATGCTATACCTAACCAGAAAGCAACGACAATTGTAAATGCATTCGTCAGCAACTGGGTATGCCGCTATGGTGTCCCAATAGAATTACATTCCGACCAAGGGAGGAATTTCGAGTCTGCCATATTCAGGGAAATGTGCGAGTTATATGGGATAAAGAAAACCAGAACGACGCCGTTGCACCCACAGTCTGATGGCATGGTAGAAAGGTTCAATCGCACCTTAGAAGAGTACCTACGAAAAGTAGTAAGCAAACTACCTGGTGATTTGGAATTTGGTGTTAAGTCAACTGTAGAAGAAGGAGCTATTACGTCCCAAAAGAAGGAGGACTTAAACGAACTGCATGAGCTCGTGCGTAATAGAATCAAGATGGTCAGTGACAAGATGAAGGCTAGCTATGACCGCGCAGCGAACTCGGAGGGATTTATGGAAGGACAATTGGTTTTACTGTATAACCCACAATGGAAGAAAGGATTGTCCCCAAAATTACAGACTCACTGGGATGGCCCGTATAAAGTGATTAAGAGAGTGAATGACGTTGTATACCGGATACACAAGCATAATATGAAGGTTGAAATGAAGATAGTACATCTCGAACGATTGGCGCACTATGGAAGAGGTGATTGTATGCCTATTCGGTTCGAACAGGCTTAAGTGGGCGGCAGTGTTACAAAGATTAGAAATAGATTTAAATAAAACGACAATGTGGCTATATGTACTTGCATTGCTGCCAACTAATCTCTAGTTGTCAAAATGTTACAACTCTGGTCAACACAATATGGATAATATTCAAATTAACGGAAATGGAATACTCCAGAATATACAAGATCATTCGGGGCTGTGCCAATAATAAGTGTAAACAACAACAACGAAAAACCTAGCAACATAAATGCTAAGAGATGTTATTCTTAATGATCTTGTATGCAAGTATTCGCTGCTAATAAAGCTAAACAGATTCACAAGTATACACAACCATATACACATAGAAGAAGAAACAAAACCACACAACACACAGAACACTCATACATACAACCACGCATAGTTACCATAAGCAAAACAAACAAGTCAACATTGTCATGTATACAAACACACATGTCAAGTAAAATACAACCACCATGCCCAGAAGTTTCGCGAGGTTACAAGACGACGTAATTTTTGCTATATAAAGGCGCTGCCAGAACTCAGTGAGTTAGTGTGATTTCAAACATAGACGTGTTAACATCGCTAAGTGTGGAGTAGTACAAATACTCGTGTAAATAAAGTAATAAATAAAGTGTTGCCGCATTATATTCTAAAATTAATTTGTCCGTGTTTTAATATGATGCAATAAAACGAATCCTTGAAGGATAAATAGTAAAACCGTTTTTACTAAAAGGTCTAAAAACGTAACAATATATACATACATATATATATATATATATATATATATATATATTTATATATATATATATATGTATATATATATATATATATATATATATATATATGAAGGTACAATATATAAAAATAGAATGTTAGTAGAAATTAAATTTAAATGCTATCTTTTTACATTTAAAAATATCATTTACTTTATATTTACAAATGTGAAGTTCAATCTATTTGGTCTTATGCCCAGTTTTTGACTTCGTATATAAGTACAAAATAAGTTAGTTTTTCCATAAACTTAAGTTATGTTTAAATACGCTTTCAGTTTTTCAGTCATATTTAAATACTTCAATTAATTTATGCGGAAAATGTGGTAGCACCATGAAATATGTAAACAAAAGTCGCCATTGTTGAGGAAACATGTGTTTCGCTTATGATTCAAAGTATTTCAAGTGTTGTGCATGAAATTATTTTAAGTTTTTCAGTTGTGTTAAGAGTCTATTTGTACAATAAATATTATTTTATTGATTTTTTACTTAATTCTATTGATAATTAACTATATTTATGTAACTGTTTTAAATTTTTTAGCAAATTTTTCTCAACATCACAATGTTTTCTCTTTCTTAAAAGAAAAAAGTCAAAGTCATATGTTTTCTGTGCCCTATTTAAATATGATGTGTAAAAATGAATTTTGAATTTAAATAGAACTTAAATACAAAGTCAAAAACTGGACATTAAAAAGCTTTTGTACATTGAAAAAGGCCTTTCAACATATACGCATATGATCGGCACATATTTAAATGATTCTATTTCATTAATGGAATAAATTTCTTTAACGAAATCATCACAAGGTATTGAAGCAAAAACTCCAGCTATTAGTCTTATTTTTTGAAATCCATTATTTTTTTAATAACGGCATATAGTTTTCTCCGAATTTTTTCACTAATAATGCCCTTATCCGCATTAATTTTATTTATAGCTTGGTCAATTATTTTGATTTGGCTGGGTAATGAACTAAATTATTAAGGCTTATCAATTTAAAATTTTCTGAATTTTCTTTATTGCTAGAGCGTATACTTCATTTAAAGCTTTCACAACATCTTTAAATTTATCAAAGTAGTTTGCGTAATAAGCAACAGGAAAATTTACATCAGGATACTTTTCTTTAAATAGTGATACCCGCGTAATAATTCCTCAAAAATAATTTTTGTTGTTGAAATTTTTATTTCTAACAATATATGGCAATAATATGCATTTATAACAAAAATAAGTAAATCAATGCATTTTCATCAAAATATGCACTAACAAATCGAAATTTTAGCAATATTCAGTACAATAATATGCATTAGTAGTAGGATACTGTATGTGCCAGGACAATTAAAATTCTCAAATCTCGGCAATTATATTAAAAATTTTTCAAATTTAATTGCCAAAATTCTGAAATTTCAACAAAATTCTCAAATTTCATTTTGTATGTATTTTTCCACGGATTACTAGCGTGTTCCCATTTTTGTTGTTTTTTTATAATGTTGGGGTAGGCGTGGGAATTTGTGTCTATCCATATGTGACCTTGGGAATACATGTCCGTCGGTATGTGAGCGTGGGAATTTGTGTCTGTCCATATATGACCTTGGGAATACATGTCCGTCGGTATGTGAGCGTGGGAATTTGTGTCTGTCCATATGTGAGCGTAGTAATTCTGTCTGTCTATGTGTGCTATAGCCTAATAGAAAATAAGAAATTTTTAGGAACATTAGAACATTTTTTTAGGAATTACACTATTTCAAAAGTGTTGTAGTTATATATGGATGGTATTAATGTTTGTGGTTCGCTTTTTCTTGCTGGATTGAGATTTCTTCTTTTATTTTTTGTTTGTTTTTAATGTTGGTGTGTGTTTACTTAAGACATTTTGTCCAGCAATTCAGTTATTTCTTTTTGTTTGCAATGCTTGAGTCTGGGGGAATAATTTGATTAGTCTGATCTTGAAGACGTTGTGAAAAAAAATTTACTATTGCATAAATATTGAAACTGATATTTTGTTTATTTTATACATGACGATCATCGATGGATTTTATTTGGGGATCTGGATGGTGGTGCGATTTCTGTATTTTGTAGAATATGAATATTTATGCTATGTTTAAGTGTGTGTCTGTGTGTTTTTGTGTTCTGAGTGGCGGTTGGAATGTCTGTCTGTCAGACAGGCTGTGTGTGTCTGTGTGTGACGATTGGTGAGTCTGTATGACAGTCCGCTTTTTTGCTTTCCTGGATTTTGCGCAAGTGGGTCACTATGAAATGTGATAAGATGTACATATTAATACGTACATAAATATCTACAAATTTATTTCATATTAAATAATATGCCTAATTATTACCCAAGCTATTTGCCCGTAGAGAATCCTCCTCAAGACGTGGATATAAGTCAAGTTATTCCACATGATCAGGCAAATACACAAAATGATGAAGTAGAAATGGATATCTCAAATTCTGCGGATTATCTACTCTCTCAAGCTCCAAATTAATGCAAATATTATATAATAAATAGTGCTTTTAAAAATAATATTACAACATTTGGAGTTCCAATAAGTAAAGACTGTCTGTTATTTGAAGATGCTATAAAGGAAAATAGACCTCTCATTAAGGAAAGACTTCAAAATAGTATAGCTCTGCATAATATTATTAAGTTTAATATTACTCTCATTGAGGAGTATATTAAAATTGTTGGTGATGATATGGAATTGTGTACTATTTCACATAGAGCGAAAATGGATCTTTTGTGCTTTGAAGATGATGTTGAGGAAATGATAACAAAACAACTGCAAGAAATCCACAACAAAATGTCCGAGTTTAAAGAGCGGGATTCTGGCTGGAGTCTAGTAAGAATTGTTCGTCTTGAAGTTGCAATAAATAAGTCAGCTTTGGTGAGAGGATCAAGTTGGATTAGTACGTCAGAGAAACTAAAAAGTAAAATGGCATGTATAAATGTTGAAAACAATGACATTTATTGTTTTAAATGGGCCATTATATCTGCACTGGATACATCTGATATTAAACCCAGACAACGGTGCAGCTCATACAATATGACAGACATTAGCGCTAATATTATTTATTTGCAAAACGGGATTGAAATTGATTTTACAAATTTAAAGTTCCCGTTAGCTTTAAAAAGTATTAAGACATTTGAAGAACGCAATCCTGATATTAGTGTTAATGTATTCGGATATAGCAATGAAATTGTTGGACCGTACCACAACACCAAGAAAGAAAAACATAGACATGTAAATTTATTAGTTTTAGAAAATGCTGAAAGATACCATCACTATATTTTTATTAAACAAATATCAAAGAATTTTGGACACAATTCGTTTTATGCCTGAAAGCTTAGAATCTTTAGCTAATAATCTTTCAGAGCAAGACTTTCACATCATTAAAACAAAAAAGAGTTTGATCTTGTGAGAAGGAAAGGCGTTTTTCCTTATGATTTCCTAAATTCTTTTGAAAAATTGAAGTTAGGTCAGCTTCCAGCAAGGGAAGGTTTCTTCAATCACCTCAATAATAAGGAGTGTTCGACTGAAGACTATGAGCATGCGAAAGAAGTTTGGAATGCTTTCAGCTGCAAAAATTTGCAAGATTATATGGAAGTTTGTTTAAAAACGGACGGACTCTTACTTGCAGATATATATGAAAATTTTAGAAAGGTTTGTAAGAGTATCTATCATCTAGATCCATGTCAACATTACATTGCACCAGGACTATCGTGGGATGCTATGCTAAAGTATACAAATATAGAACTAGAGCTTTTGACGGACATAGATATGTACAATTTCTTCAAGAAAGGAATACGTGGTGGACTTGCACAATGCAGTAACCGATATTCAAAGGCTAAAAACAAATATTTACCTGATTTCGATAGAGAGAAGCCCTCAGAATTTATTGTGTACTTAGGTGCAAATAACCTCTACGTTTGGGCTATGTCTGAGTATGTACCTTATGGCGGATTCAGATGGCTATCAGCTGAAAAGCTAAATATGGATCCTAAAAACATAGATGATAGTTTAAGTGATGGATATGTCTATGAAGTTACTTTAGACTATCCTTCTCATTTGCATGACTCTCACAATGACCTTCCTTTCTGTCCGTAAAACAAAAAAATTCAGCAAACAAAGCACACTAAATTAATTGCAGATTTTTCCACAAAACACACATATGTCATACACTATAGAGTTCTCAAACAATGTTTGAAGTATGGTCTAGTTCTAAAAAAAGTGCACGGATTCTCACTTATAAGCAATCAACCTGGTTGAAAAGTTATATAGACTTAAACACCAAACATAGAGCAACTGCTAAAAACGCATTTGAGAAAAATTTCTTCAAATTACTAACTAATGCAGTATATGGTAAAACTATGGAGAATGTGGAAAAGAGAAAAGATGTACGAATAGTTACGAACTGGAATAGGACAAACTGCAATCACTTAGGAGCTCAAGATTGAATATCTAAACCTAACTTTCATAGTTTGTCAATATTTTCTGAGCATATGGTAGCGATTGAAATGAATAGAGTGAAAACCTATCACAATTAACCTATATATTTAGGATTTTGTGTATTAGAGCTTTCCAAATGGAAAATGTATGATTTCCATTAAGGGTACATGCAACCCAAATTCAAGTCGGACTTATCACTGAATTATATGGATACTGACTCTTTTATTTACACAGTAAAAACAGAAGACTTTTACGCTGACATAAAAACTGACGTCGTCCATAAGTTTAATACGTCTGATTACCCAAAAAATAATAAATATGATGAAGGATGAGAATTGTGGAAAAATAATGAAGGAGTTTGTAGGATTGAGATCAAAGATGTATACCTTTAGTGTGCAGTATGAAAATGACATAAAAAAATCGAAAGGGGTAAAGAAATGCATTCTTGATAAGACGGACACAACTTCTTATAGAAACTGTTTATTTAATAAGTCTACTGTATATGATGACATGTTAATATTTAAATCAAAAGTTCATCAAATTTATATAAATGAAATAAATAAAGTAGTGTTAAATTATGCAGACGATAAAAGAAAAATAAGAAGTGATAAGATGAGTACATATGCATGGTATCATTTTCGAATCGAGGAAACTAATCCCGATTATGAACTTGACATGCTACTGTGGGAAATTTCAAGACTAGAAGTGGAAGAAGCAATGCAATAATTGTATCCCTATTTTTAAGTAATAATTTTTATATATATTTAAGTAGTGAAATCTATTAATAAGTAAAAAAAAATGTTTTATTGTTAAGAGAAATAAACAAAAATTGTACAAATATATATAAAATGAAAAACATTCAGAATTTGCTTTATTTTGTTTTGTGATTTATTATTTAGTTTCATCGAAATATTCCATAATATGAATTAATTAAATGATTTATCATCATTTTTCCTAAGTAAAATACGGAGCACCGACAGGTATCTGGCCCTTCCTCACAATCTGGATGGCTCCATGGACAAGACTTAAAGTGACCATCGTCCTTGTCTTCATCTTCCATTATACCAAAATCATCTTTTTCATTCAACATATCGAGGAATATTTTCACCATTTCTTGCTTGCTTCTAATGTCACTCATGATTTTTATGAAATATTTTATACTAATACCAAAATTTACTTCCGATCTTTTTGAATGTTAGTTCTCTACTAATAATTGTTTTCAACGAACAAGTTGTAAGAGAGTTTTTATATAATTTATAAAACTAAATCTGCGTTCCACTCCAAAAACAAATTCAAATTTTAGAGTAAAAGACTTAAAAAATTTATATAAATATCTCTCTATCTTCTTCTAACACCAGATTTTATTATTCATCTTTTCATCTTTTGCACCCTATCTCTCCCACACACACACACACACACACACAAATCTAATATCATTGCTTAATAATTTTCAGTTAGACTTCTTAAAGTCTAGAAAGCTTATATCGAGATTAATTCGAAATTTAAGTTCAAACTTATAAGTTGTGAAACATTTATAGCGCAATGAGTTTAATAAGCAAATTCAATTTCTGTAATACGAAATCCTTAATCCATATAAAGGATTCAGATGAATCATCCAAATACACCATCGTACGTGCAAAGCGAGTAACAACAAAGTATGGGGAAACAGTTCAACTTGAACTGGAAAACCATACAATGTTTCTCCCCAACCGATATAATATTTTAACTGATGTCGAATTAGATGATCTTTCAAGTGATAAATATCGACTACAAAGAAAAGGAGAGCGAAACCTTATCCTGGATAGTGAGATGAATGAGTTTTTGATACCAAACTTCCAGTATCCCGTTTGGCAGTAAAAAAAATGTAATGTGCATATATTTTGTAATTAACGAGAAAAAAATAATAATAACAAAAAATAAAATGTTTTTAAATATATATGATTGTGTTTTATTTAATATCTTTGGTTATCTCATAAGGAAATTTCAAACATAAGTGGCCACAATTATATGTATTAAAGTTTTGATATTGATTGTAGTTGTATTCAATATTTCTACCTAAATATTTGATTAATTCTAGAGGAGGTTGTAAATTTCCGAAGCTGTCGAAATATTGTTTTTCATTCTTGTTTTTATAGTATGCTACCCAATGAGTATCTGGGCCTGTTGATAAATCCAAATTGATTATTCCACACTCTACAGTCTTTGGTCGTTTTGGTAGCGAATCCAACATAAAAACTCCTGTGAAGTGTGGAATATATTTTGAAAATTTTCTCAGATCAAATTTTAATAATGGTCTGTTGGGTAGCATGTCTAAAAGTTTTTTGATTGATCTTTACAAACAAGTCCATTACCGTTTTTATATGGTTTAAGGTATAGTCCATCTCCCACCGCAATTGACTCCATTGCTTTGTTGTGTCTAGTGGCTTCCTCAAGTTGTTTTTTTTGCATTCTTTGTTGCATTTACAGCTTTAGCTATAGTGGCAACTCCAGTTGCTAGACTACCAAGTGCACCTGGAACAGTTAGAATCGGTATTATGGGCAAAAAACCACAAATTTTTGGGACATTTATAATGCGTGGTATTACAACACGAGCTTTTTCCTTTTTTTTTATTTACTGATAGCTTTACGAGCAATCCTAATGGCTGAATTAATATCTTGTGGTTATTCCTTCTTCTATATGTTTATTGCTGATTTAAATGTTTTATGAACTTCGAGAAGAAGATAGAGCCTACTGATTTGTCCGCAAAAGAACGTGAACAATTTGAGGAATACCTAGGGAAATGGGTAGCAGGTCTATCAGCGACAGATAGAAATAAAGCCAGTTACTAAAAATGCATGCCAGTATCTTCGCCATGGGAAGCCAAAGCCAGGGTAGAACTGCATTGGTTAAACATGAAATTAACACAGGCGAAGCTAGGCCGATTAAACAGACACCCAGAAGCGTACCCCTAGCAAAGCGAGATAAACTAAAAAAGCTTGTAAGTGAAATGGAGCGTGATGACGTAATTGAGCAATCTTCTGGTCCTTGGAGTTCACCTGTAGTCTTAGTTAAAAAGAAATATGGCAGTACTAGATTCTGCGTAGACTACAGGAAGCTCAATGACACTTTGGACACGCTAGCTGGTACCAAATGGTTCTCTACGCTGGACTTGCGAAGCGGATATTGGCAAGTGGTGATTGCAGAGAAAGACAAGGAGAAAACTGCCTTCAGTGTCGGTAACGAATTATGGCAGTTTATGGCAGTTCAAAGTCATGCCATTTGGTCTCTGCAATGCTCCGGCCACATTTGAACGCCTAATGGAGAAGGTATTGATAGGACTTCACTGGAAAACATGTTTGGTATATCTAGATGACATAATCGTGATGGGGAAAACTTTTGATAAACACCTCAAAAACATGGCGAAGTTTTTCAACGGATATCATCAGCTGGATTGAATCTCAGCTTGAAGAAATGTGCGTTGGTCCAGAAAGAAGTAAAGTATTTGGGGCATCGTGTTACAGCAGACGGAATCTCAACAGATGAAGATAAAATAACAGCAGTAAGGGACTGGCATCAACCTAAAAATCTTCATGAATTTCGCAGCTTTTTGGGCCTTTGCACATACTACAGACGTTTTGTGCCGAATTTTGCCAGTGTAGCTATAAACCTGCATGAGCTAACAAAGAAGTCGAGACCATACCATTGGGGCGATCCACAGGAAAATGCATTCCAGAAACTGAAAGGATTATTATGTACGTAACCAGTGCTAGCGTATCAAATAGCTGGAGAAAAATTTGTGCTGGATACTGATGCGAGCGGTTATGGCATAGGGGGCGTACTATCCCAAGTAAATAATGGCACTGAGAAGGTCATAGGGTACTATAGCCGTGTACTCTCAAAACCTGAGAGGAACAACTGTGTGACAAGACGTGAGCTTCTGGCGGTATTGGAATGCATTAAACATTACCATAAGTACCTGTATGGTCAACACTTTACATTAAGGACCGATCATTCTGCACTGAGATGGCTATTGCAGTTTAAAAATCCCGAAGGGCAACTGGCAAGGTGGATTGAGCGCCTGCAGAGCTACGACTTCCGCATTGAGCATAGAAGGGGCACAAAGCATAACAATGCGGATACTCTTTCGAGAAGACCCTGCTGTTTAGAGTGTAAACATTGTGTTAGAACCAAGCAAAAGGAAGGCGTTGTGGAAGTTCGGCTAATGCACATCGGCCCTGATGAAGACTGGTCAGCGGCACAGAGAGACGACGGCATACTAAAGAGAATTCTAGCGGCCAAAGAGGAGGACAGACGACCATCCCGGAATGAAATTTCGGCTGAAAGCCCACTCGCCAAATCTTATTGGGCTCAGTGGCACAGCGTCAAGGTAATAAAAGGGTGTTTATACCGTGTATGGGAAAGTTTTGATGGCAAAATAACTTCAAATTTAATAGTTGTGCCATACTCCAAGATAAGTACACAAAACACTTGAGAAACTGAAGCAGCGTTTTTATTGGGTTGGATGTCAACAAGCCGTAGCCGACTGGATAGCAAACTGCCCACAGTGCATAGCAGCCAAAGGCCCAGTACGAAGAAGCCGGGGACAGCTGCAACAATACAACTCAGGAGCACCATTCGAGAGCATCACAATGGATGTAGCAGGTCCCGTCACTGAAGCCGGAAATTGTTATGTACTATTTCAGTAAATGGCCAGAGGTATATGCTATACCTAACCAGGAAGCAAAGACAATTGTAAATGCATTCGTCAGCAACTGGGTATGTCGCTATGGTGTCCCAATAGAATTACATTCCGACCAAGGGAGGAATTTCGAGTCTGCCATATTCAGGGAAATGTGCGAGTTATATGGGATAAAGAAAACCATAACGAAGCCGTTGCATCTACAGTCTGATGGCATGGTAGAAAGATTCAATCGCACCTTAGAAGAGTACCTACGAAAAGTAGTAAGCAAACTACCTGGTGATTTGGAATTTGGTGTTAAGCCAACTGTAGAAGAAGGAGCTATTACGTCCCAGGAGAAGCAAAACTTAAACGAACTGCATGAGTTCGTGCGTAATAGAATCAAGATGGTCAGTGACAAGATGAAAGCTAGCTATGACCGCGCAGCGAACTCGGAGGGATTTATGGAAGGACAATTGGTTTTACTGTATAACCCACAATGGAAGAAAGGATTGTCCCCAAAATTACAGACTCACTGGGATCGCCCGTATAAAGTGATTAAGAGAGTGAATGACGTTGTATACCGGATACAGAAGCATAATAGCCCAAGGTTGAAAATGAAGATTTGGAATTTGGTGTTAAGCCAACTGTAGAAGAAGGAACTATTACGTCCCAAGAGAAGGAGGACTTAAACAAACTACATGAGTTCGTGCGTAATAGAATCAAGATGGTCAGTGACAAGATGAAGGCTAGGTATGACCGCGCAGCAAATTCGGAGGGATTTATGGAAGGACAATTGGTTTTACTGTATAACCCACAATGGAAGAAAGGATTGTCCCCAAAATTACAGACTCACTGGGATCGCCCGTATAAAGTGATTAAGAGAGTGAATGACGTTGTATACCGGATACAGAAGCATAATAGCCCAAGGTCGAAAATGAAGATAGTACATCTCGAACGATTGGCGTACTATGAAAGAGATGATTCTATGCCTATTCGGGTCGAACAGGCTTAAATGGGCGGCAGTCTTACAAAGTTTAGAAATAGATTTAAATGAAACGACAATGTGGCTATATGTACTTGGCAGCACTGCCAATTAATCTCTAGTATTATAGATAATATTCAAATTAACGGAAATGGAATATTCCTGAATATACAAGATCATTCGAGGCTGTGCCAATAATAAGTGTAAATAACAACAAGGAAAAACCTAGCAACATAAATGCTAAGAGATGTTAGAAGGTATGTTCATTTACTTTAGTTTTAAATATTAGTAACGAGAGGGTAACAAGAAATTTTTCAAAATTACTCTCAAAAATGTGAAAAAGTACATGAACACTTTACTAGTAAAAATTTTCAAGTTAAAGTAGTGCTGTAATGTATAGGTATATATGAGTACTCAATAACTACCCCTTTATTTTTTGGACAAATTATACATACATTATTGGTTTGGCATCTTATTGCGTTACTATTATAATAATTATATAATATTAAGTATTTTTTAATGTGATTTTATGAAAAACTATTTATGTAAACACTAATAAGAAACTACATTAACGCGCAAGCAAATGTGAGTTGAGCTGAACTGAAGTTCATAGTGGGTTTGAACGTTTTGTTTATTAGTTACATACATTAAACTATGTTTCATTTCATATGTACACCAACAACTTTTGCGAATTTACCTAATTTCATGTAAATTTACGAGATCCAAGTTTTGAGTTCGATTGCTTTTTCTTAAGAAAATATATGTCTTTCTAACCATAAATAAGTAATTTAAGCAATTTTGATTTTTATTGTCATAAAAAGCTTTATCCAAAATAAAATATTATGTTGCTGCCAGCATTAGATATATAATCAGATATATATTTGCAAATAGATATCTGAACTAATTGAATTATTTGCCTGCTTAGTGTAAACTACCGAGTAGCTAGGTACTCATAATATTTACAACACTAAAAAGAACAGCGAGTCTGTGAAAATTATAGAAAAATTCAAAAAGATTTCAGACGCATTATTGTTAAATAGATATAAAATATTAATACAATTAAAAATGGAAGGTTCAAAGTGTCAATTTAATTGCTCCCCTAAAACTTCTAAGCTTATCTAACCAAGTAAGTAAATTGATTTTACATATCTATTCAAGAATTACCATTTATTCTTAAATACATAGATACATATGTTTGAATTTAGACCCCCAGTACCAAGTGAAAGTGGCTAAACAATTGGCGTAGGTGGAGAATGAAATGTTTGAAGAAATAAATTTCGGGAAAACCCCACTTTATCTGTAAGTATGTGTATGCCGCTTATAATATCAATGTTAATTTAACTAATTTCAGTCTGGCATTAATGAAGCGCAAGTTGAGCAAAACCAGTTGGCGGATTAAAACAATGAAGAACTTGAAGAAAAATTTTAAAAAATCCCTACTGATGAATCTTCATGTGTATGTATATTCATACCGCTTATAATAACTTTGTTTTAAATAAAGTAAACCATTTCAGCCTAGTGTTAACGAAGTGGAAGGTGGCCAGAAACGGAACGAGTGGTTAAGTGCCGCTATAAAACTTTTAATTAGTGAAGGAGATGCGACCACTGGTAGGAAAAACGACCAAGCTAAAAACGAAAAAGAGAATGTGGCAAATATTATGGACTGGAAAGACACTACAAAAAAAAATAAAATTCATAATTCCCGTACTGGTCGAAACAGACAAACTAGTGTTTTCCAAGAGTATGTATGTTTACGTATATTTTACAATAAACACTTACATACTTTTTTGCTATAGCGAATTACATGACCTCCTTCAGGAATGAAAATGTATAAACCCTGAATATGTACTTGATGAAGAGACAATGGTTTCAACACTTGATGAAGAGGCTTCAGATGACAACGTTCCGAGCACATCCAAGGCATCAATGGGTAATTGCAACAAAATGTTATTAAAGTTTAAAAATTTTTACATATGTACATATATGTATATGAAATTACCTAATGTTAATAAATTTTTCGTAGGCACAAGAACAACACCTAACAAAAAGAAGGCACTCCAAGAGCAATTCCTTGGCTGAGCAGGCAAAATCATTTAAACTAAAAAGTCTTGAAATCCTACAAGACATAGCTGAAAGGGGAAGAAGGAAAGAAGAACGGGCGCAGAAAGACGAGGAGAGAAAATAGAAAAAACTGGAGCTTCTTGAAACGCTTGCAGCCAAGATAAATAAGCAATAAATAAATACATGAGGTGTTAATTTTTTATTTTTGTTAATAATTTTTCATTGTTAATAATTTTTAAATACTTTTGTTAGTACTTTTTCTTCATTGAATTTAATGTCATCTTGTCCAGTAATATTATGTAGTACTAGCAAGCACGAATGAAGTGGCACAAATGTTTTATTCCACGAATTTTGCAGTAATACAGTTGTCTGAACCACTGTTTTAGTATACCAAAAGAGTGCTCTATAATTACACGACCAGAACTTAATTTCATATTGAAATTTTTTTGGCTTCTGGATAGAGGGCCATTATCGCGATAAGGAGTGATAAGATGTGAACTGCAAGAATAAGCTGAGTCACCTAACATATAATAATCTAAAAAAAATATTAAATAAAACGTATTCATAAAATAAAAATTAAAAAAAAAATACTTTGATAATTCGATCGTAATTTCCTGTAAAGGGAAGATTATTTTTTCAGGGCATGTTTTTCAAGGACAGCAATCAACGGCGTTTTACTATGTGCTTAGTGGCGCTACTGTTCATTTGCAAATCAAGGAACGTGGTGGACGCAAAAAATAATAAATTGGGAAAGGAAAAGATATTTTGTTAACCAAAAGGTCAACATAGAATTTTGGAAAAATGTATACATATTTTTATATTAAATGTATACATATTTAATCATATTCAATTGCAATTTCATTAATAAAAATAAAATAAATTTGTCTAAAAGAAAAACAAAATACTTGATGTATGTGTATCGTAAATTATATTAAAGAGTAAAAACATGGAGGAATTTTAAAGAACTTGTATTTACAGTGGAAAAAATTTGACAGTCCTATAAAAAGATTCATTACATAATGAAAACGGATTTGAGTTTAGGCGATCAAAATCCCCTTAGGTTAGCTGTTAAGCAGTGTTATAGAAAAATTTACATGGAATATAATTATTAAGTGTTACTTCAGTAGATTGTATTCTTTTTCTTCCTGATTTTCTTTAGCATTTATAACTTTTTTGTATTATAAATTTCATTTTTACCTTCAAAATTTAACCAACTTATAAAATATGTTAAGATAAGTTGGGACAGTAGCACAGTTGGTAAATCGGATGCGAAACACGTACTTCGTGGTACTTTGCTATATTTTGATTAAGATATATTCAAAAACATTTAAATATTAAGTCCGTTTCAGAACTTTAACGAAGCTTTGCATTCTCCGGGAAAGCTTTAACTTGGTATTTCGTGACCAACCACGATCTCTGTTGCGAAGAGAGTGGATTTTATACGTAACATCTTTTATTTACTCATGCACTTGTAATAATTTTATAGCAACCTATGATTATTATTTTGTGTTGAAAATTTTTACATACATATGTTTTCTTTAGTTTTTTCAATAAATATTTTTAAATATATAAAAATTTAAATAAAAAAAATTTTTTCTTAATATTGTTTGCTGTTGAACTAACCGAAAATAAACTTTGATGTCTGAAAAACACAAGCAAAATCGTGTTTGATTATTAACGGATGCTGGAATGTTGTTGAAAAGAAGCAACTTGAAATAATTATGGACACATAGCAAACGTTTACAAACAGGGATATTACATATTTTTTTTCGAATTATCGTCAAAATTTGAAAGCAAAATCGTCATTAGTTTTGAAAAAAAAACCGTCATAAAACATCGTTTTTTATCAACACGAAACAGTTGCTTTATTAAAACAAAAAGATATTAATAATGATACAAAATGAAAAAATATATAAATTTTAATACATACTTATATGTACATCCAAATGTTAATTAACATCTAAAGTAAACTTTACATACATACACACATGCATTTCACGAACTCTATTAATATATATTAGAATTATGATATCTGACAATATTATTGGAAATGTTAACATTGTAACATTCTAAAGTTATTTTTAAAAAAATCTGTGTTGCGCGTGCAAAGAGACAAATGCGAATCAAGAGCGACCCTTTGTCATTATCAGACAGCGTAAGCGGGAAAAAATTTGAATATGATTGTACATAAACAGTGAAACATTTCTGTATTTATAGTTTTTAGTTTCCAGAAATGGTCTAGATTGTCCAAGGAAGCTTTTAATTTTGTGCTTTCACAAAATAACTTTTCCGGTAGCACGTCAACATCAGTGCTCGTTGTTTCAAATACACAACGAGTACACAATTTCGAGTGCTTATGTAGTATCGAATGAGATTTCCAAAGATGGCATTCGATCGAGTACTCGTTATCGAATGCCATAATCTCAAACTTCAATACACCTTGATCGTTATCGAGTACGACGATCTCAAAAGAAAAAACTTCGATCAACAGCATTCGATAACGATTGCCGCGATTTGGGCCCAAGTTTATTATTTGGTAACTTTATTACATTAATTTTTTTCCAAAATATGTTTATATTAGCTCTGTTCATTTAATTTTCTATCAATTTCCATCAACGAGAGAGTAAGAAGAAATTTTTTGAAATTTCTCTCAATAATAAAAAGAAGTAAATGAACACTTTTCTATCCAAAATTTTAAACTTAAAATAGTGATGTGTTATGTAGGTGTACGCGAGTTCTAGGTATTTATTCCAATATATATATATATATATATATATATATATATATATATATATATACACAATATATATATATATATATATATATATATATATATATATATACACAATATATATATATATATATATATATATATATATATATATATATATATATATACTTAAAATCACATTATCTTTTTACTAGTATACAAAATTTTCCCAAATATTGGAATAAATACTTAGAACAAATTCAGAAGCATAATAGCCCAAGGTCGAAAATGAAGATAGTACATCTCGAACGATTGGCGTACTATGGAAGAGGTGATTATATGCCTGTTCGGGTCGAACAATAGATTGAAATAAAAGGACAATGTGGCTATATGTACTTGGCAGCACTGCCAATTAATCTCTAGTTATCAACATGTTACAACCCTGGTCAGCACAATAAAGATAATATTCAAATTAACGGAAATGGAATACTCCAGAATATACAAGATCATTCGAGGCTGTGCCAATAATAAGTGTAAACAACAACAACGAAAAACCTAGCAACATAAATGCTAAGAGATGTTATTCTTAATGATCTTGTATGCAAGTATTCGCTGCTAATAAAGCCAAACAGGTTCACAAGTATACACAGCCATATACACATAGGAGAAGAAGAAACAAAACCACACAACACCCAGAACACTCATCCATACAACCACTCATAGTTACCATAGACAAAACACACAGAACACTCATACATACAACCACACACAGTCACCATAAGCAAAACACACAAGTCAGCATTGTCATGTATATAGCTACATGTTAAGTAAAGTACAACCAACAACAATCATGCCCAAGAAGCTTCGCGAAGTTACCAGACGACGTCATTTTCGCTATATAAAGGCGCTGCCAGAGCTCAGCGAGTTAGAGTGATTTCAAATATAGATGTGTAAACATCGCTAAGTGTTAACACTGCGTTTACATTAGACAGTGCTGTCAAGACAATAAAAGAATACGTATTAGTTGTCAAAAATACTGACAATTATACCAGTAGTAGAGGCGTCCAGATAATAGTTAAGCCAATTCATTCCGTTAAAAATGTCGAACAAGAAAGTGGAATTGGAAATTGCGGCAATAAGTGTATTACGCGAACTATATTTTTAAGGTTTCTTCCTGCTTGTTTTGTTTCTCCATTTTATTGTTTAATGAAACTAACTTTAACTTTTTACTGTGCTTTTTACTATAAAAACTGTGTTCTGTGCGTCCTTTTTTTCGACAAATGTCAATTATTGTCAGCATATGTCAAATAACTGTCCTATTTTACTGTCTTCAAAAAATTCAAGATAGTACTCCAGACAATTGGAAAAGTGTGCAAGTGTTAGTGAAAAAGTGTGTGCGTGTTGCTATTGTCTTAACAGCACTGTCTAATGTAAACGCAGTGTAAGTAGTACAAATACTCGTGTTAATAAAGTAATAAAAAAAGTGTTGCCGCATTATATTTCTAAAATTAATTTGTCCGTGTTTTAATTTGATGCAATAAAACGAATCCTTGAAGGATAAGTAATAAAACCGTTTTTACGAAAAGGTCTAAAAACGTAACAAAATATTTATATTTTTACATCTATTGTTTCTTTCGGATATTGTTCTTTCAACACACTTACGGCCCTTTTCACAATGTGTGATTAAATTTTAATTGACACTTTAACCGGCAGTTAGCTGAAATCGTGTTTCACAAAGTATTATTAAAATTTAACTGACAGATGTTAACCGAAAAGTTGCTGTTAAATTTAACTGAACAAATTCTTCTGGTTAGTATGTTAATTGTCACTTCAAGAAGTACAATCAGCACTTATATTTTTTTTGATATTTATAATTCAAGTAGAGTCAAATCTGAAAAAATTGTACTTGAACGTCGAAATCATTTCTCTTTGTCTAGTGAAGAATTTAGGAAAAGATTTACATTATCAAAATCTGCAGTGAAGTACATTGTCGATACCATAGGCAACGATATAAAGTCCGCAACAAACAGCTAAGCTCTTTCGTTATATTTATATCTGACATGGTTAATACAATTTGAATAATCACTATTATTCTACTTGGCGTCGGCAACATTGTCGGCAATTTTGAGGCAACAGCAATTTAACACAACGTCAATACTAATTTTGTATTCCCTAACAGTGTTATGACGATGTTGCCTATTTATCGATAAATAAAACACACATATCTAATACTTGAGCCACTTGGTTCATTTAGTTTACTATTTTCGGTAAAAGTATTTTTGGATAAACAAAAAAATTGTTTTCGAACTCCAGTGACGAAGAAAATAAAAAAAATTGATAGTGGAAAGAAGACGGCTTAGGGTCATTATTATAACTCGGTGTTATCTTAAAGTGAGATTTTATCGGTCAGATAAACACATTTTCGTGATTACAACTGTCCTTTAATCTAAGTATGTGCGATATATTAAAGGCAAGTTAATAATATTAGCACCAAACATAGGTCTTCTTTACTTGAAAAGTTTTTTGCCCGTCTTCTCACAGCTCGCACGATTGTTTCCTTAGATGCTGACATTTTTTATTTTATAACACAAAGTTATATTTTCACAAATAAAAGATGCATATATATTTAAAAGGTAAAAACAAGTGTGTCGTTTCTACTAAAATTTTTCGCGATCTAATTAATTTTTCAGAAGTAGTCGGTAATTGCTAGTGGTATTGCCACGCAATAAGAAATATACATTTAATATTACCGGCAAGTTGTAATAATGAAAAGTTGCTACCGGCCACTTTATCGACTTGTTATGCTAACGTTGGCATTAACTACCACCAACTTTGTCGTCAAGTTGTAATAATGGCCCTTAGACAGAAATCTTGTATTTTTAACTTGCCCGATGAGAAGTAACAACTTTGAAGCAATAATTTCCCAAGTAATGGATTTTTATCCTTTTTAAGATTTGAAAGTTATTTTCGGTTAAATAAACCATCTTTTAAACATGTCCTACAAATATTAGAGCCTCATTTAAAAAGGGGCGAGGTCAAAATATGTTCCAAACACCATAAAATTGGCAGCGATTCTTTTCAAGTTCTTGGACAAGCTTCTCGAATTTGCATTTATTTGTTATTTTAATTTTTTCCATTATTTTATTTAAACCAAAAATCAACACAATATACCAAAAAGTCAACACTAATATGTAAAAAATACCAAAAACACAAAAAATAAGCAAACTGTAATGTTGAATTTTTCAAAGTTTTAAAACACAACATAAAGCAACGCAAGACAACACCAAAAATGGCGACGAGAAATTCAATGGCAATTACAGACAACATCAACGTCAATTTTGCTTACAAAATGAAAAACCTGTGTTAGTCATCGATAAATGGCAATACCGCCAAGTAGAATACAGATTTGCAACAAAAGATAAAAACAGCGTTGTTTTCTATTGCCGTTGTCAAGTAGAATAAGGGCGATTGTTCCTTTAATCATACATTGTGAAACACAATTTCAACTAACTGCCGGTTAAAGTGTCAATTAAAATTTAATCACATATTGTGAAAAGGGCCGTGTGTTGAAAAAATAATATCTGAAAGAAACAATAGATGCAAAAAAAATAAATATATTTTAACAAAACTGCACAGGTATTCAATGGCCTAGTACACACGAGAACGATTATCCTGGCATTTGTGGGCATTTTCGGTGGGGGGAGTGGTTTTTGCTTGGCACAATTTTTAATCCAGCTTCAACCCCGCAATAGCAAAAACAAAACTAATACATACGCACTTATGAAATCAAAGAAAACACAGCTTCTATGTAAACATGAATATGAAAACATAAGGGGGTTGATCGCGGCAACAAAGAGTAGAACTAATAAAAGAAACTCATGAAAGTTTTTGCAGTAATTTTTAATAACTAGTAAAAGTAAAAATTTTTGGTTACATTAAATTTAAGCAATATTTTACTGAAATTACTTAAATAAAATTTAATGGTCGCATGAATAAGCAAAAACTTCTATTGGTTTTTGAGTAGTCTTTTTAATTATGTGTTAGAAAATAATCTTATATGAATGTACCTTTAAAAATTCACTTTTCATGTTTGTACAAATTGCACTACATACATACTTTTTTTGTTTGCTTATTTTTCATATAAAAACAATTATATATAAACTATAAAAACATGAGTTAACAATACAAATAATTTTTTAAATATGCAAATATGCATTTTTAATATGGTCTTAGTTGATTTCTACAACATTTGATTTAGGCTTTATTTATTTACATGAAAATATATTTATAATGAAACTAGAAATTTCTCCTAAGATTATTGCCAATTCCTCATCACTTATACAGTCATATATACGCTAAGTTTGCTTCAAAGCGCATGTGTACAGCGAACGACGAATAACACCAAATGAACAAAGAAATACTAACTCACTCAAAGCTGTGTATACGTATACAATTTTATCCCATATGAATTCATCCAGTGTGTTTTGAAAGGAACAAAAGTTGTGGGGACTAAAAATTTTTGTCATGTGTACTAAGCCAATAACAACAAATCATCATCCGATGACGACATTCTTGCGTACGAATGCTACGAAGCCAAAACACAAATGCTTATTGACGAGTTTTTTTGTGCATCTCCGAAAAATTAGCTATTAAACGACACTAACACATCCTTATCGCTTGATGGTTTATTTTGCACGTCTACTGGGCTCATTAAAAAAAATTCAATTTATATATGTATTTCCAATATATAATTTGAAAAATCCAAAAATATTTTATTGAAGGTGTATTCAGAAATAGATTTTCTACATTCCATTTTATTACAGGTAGTTTTTCAAAGGAAAAAACATTCCAATGTTGTTATTATTTTTTACATTTTGAAGACTCTGTGGCAAAAAAATTGCTTAAATTTATAATTCCATGAATCAAGATAATGCAAAATCGTTTTTTGACGCTACATTCAAAAATAGTGTTAGAAATATCAAGCGCTGGTAATTTCCACAACAAGATTGCAATAACGGAAACGTTCTACATTGAATTTTATTGCAGGTAATTTTTTCCTGATTAAAGAAAAAAAGGCGTTGGAATGTTACAACATTATTTTCTATCCCTCTAATTCACAAACGATTGTTGAAGTTAATGAATGCTGTAAGTGGTCTTTATCATACAAAATATAGTCACTTTAATTTTAATAATCGTTTATGAACAACAGCGTATGTTTTTAAGGCTTACAAGTCAAGTAGAGAAGTAGTTATTACACCTTATTTAGTCACAGAAATCAACTTGTGAAACATAATAGGAGTAAAAACCAAATAAAGTTAATTAAGTCATTATGTTATATTCAGTTCTACTCATCAGCCAAAACGCTTTTTTGTTTACCAAGCAAACATATTTGCTTTCAGATGAGAATTTAATAAACAATTCATATCTTTTGACTTTCTTAACAAGAAACAAGTATAAGCCATATATAGCGGCTGCGCCGAATGTTATATACCCTTCACCAAAGTACGTCTGGCGTTACATATATTTTTAAGTACCAATTTTCTTCTTTCTAAGTTATAAAATATTTTTAGTTAGTAAAAACCTCAACGTAAGTTGCCTTTTCGGTTACTTTTATGAATGAAAAAATAAAATAAATTTTCCACCCTAAAAACGAATATAAAATTTTTTTACCAATGCAAATCTTCATGATATATAAAGCGGTTTTATTTAAGAAAAACATTTTACTACATGTACTACACCATACGTAATTTGCCAATAAAAAAAATTCAATACCACTCTATTTAAGTTCATTTCCAATCCATCAGTCCAAGAACGAATCCTCTCTTCTGAGGCCTTGGGAAACCCGATTTCACGTACAGACAGACGGGGGCACATCGCTCAATCATCATCGCTATTCATAAGAATTCAGAATATATATACTTTATGGGATCCCAAATTAATATCCAACAAATTACACACAGAATGACAAACATAACGTACATACCCTTTTCACGTTTTTGTGAAATGTGTAAACAAAATATGTACGTATGGGTAGCGTTGAAACTTCAAAATTCAAAAAAAATATATATATGTACTCGTTTTTCAAACACATGTACTTAAAATTCAGGAACACTAGAGCAAAGACTCTATAATATAGAGATGTTGCACTTCCATACATTGATTTGCCGGTAGTAAAATGGTAAAGGGATTTATAATAGCGACCATCAAAGAGAGTAAAAAGTTTTTACTATGAGCTAGAAAAACTTGTGGAGAGAAATATCAAGGGAGAGAATATTTTAAGATATGCAGATTTACATACATATGTATAGTATCAAAGATTATGTATATAAGATAGTGCATGACAAGCAGGGAAGAATTTATATGGGGGTTTTAATATTACGACCCGCATCGAACATATTCGGCAAACATATGTTGTCAAACATATTTCATATTCGGCCTGATTACGGTTGTCGAAGACGTAGTCGAATGTCGATTTTTTTGGAAAATGGTACCACGGTTGTCGAAAATGCCCAATCTGTTACAATTTTCGTAACAGAGAAGACAAAAACGACTGTCAAAATTTGCTAAATCAGTCGATAAATTTTTTCCTCACGACTAGAGACGCCGTCGCATTCAATTGACACCAATTGTTAGCCGTTGGTGTCATCCGCTAACATGCCGTAAACTAATTTGAAATTTAACACTTTTTTTTGGCATTATTTATTCAACAATAAATAAAAATAACAAAATTCTATAAAAAAAAATTCTTTAGTTATTTTAAACATTGGGTAAAATTGCGGCATTTTACATAAAATATTTTATCTGATGTCGGCCGCAGGCATAAAGTTTATGACGCCGTTACTTGTTTTGTGTCAGCTGTCACCGTAAAAATTTTCAAGCAGGCTTCATTTTCTGAATATATTCACATATGTTTGCGAAGATGAGCTGTAAAATGTAAGTATTTGATTTTTGTGGGTAAATTCATTTAATTAATTATTTACTTATATATTCCAGGAATAAAATAACCACGCAACGGCAATTTGCAAAAATGGTGCAATTATTGGAGGCAAATCCAAATCTTGCGCGAGCGTACTACAGCGGCCTGCAAAAGGTAAACACTAAGGAGGAATGGGCGAAAATTGCCAATGAATTGAATTCCATTGGGCCTCCCATTCGCCAAGGGGCAGAGTGGATGAAGGTGTGGGCAGACTTCAAATGTAATTTGAAGAAGAAGCTGCTGCACAACAAGGCAGAATGCCGTGCAACGGGAGGAGGGCCACACAAGCAGTTTACACTGACACCAGTGGAGGAAGCAGCCTCAAGTTTGTTGCAGCTAGACTCCATAGTGAATTCGGACGGAGTCGAATTTGGAGTTGCAAATACTCCACTTGAGTCCAGCGATTGCCGTATGGACACGACAGTAGAAAAGGAGAATAGTGAGGATTTCTCGACACCGCGAATGCGGAAAAAACTGCAGACAAAGGCTGCAACAGAGAAGACGGTGCTGTTGGAAAACCAGCTGAAACTCCAAACGGAGCTATACTCCCAAGTGAAGAACTCGCTACAAAATGTGGAGAGATACAATAGGAAAATCTTCAAGATTAAAGAAGAAGAATTGAAAATATACAAAGCTGCGGAGAAAAGAGAAGAAGAAAAGTTTTCATTATACAAAATGGAGCTGAAAAAGAAAGACGATTTTAGAAATAAATTGTTAAAAGCTAGAATGGAGGAGATAGAGATAAAAAAAATGCAAATAGAGCTGGATGAATGGAAGAGTGGAATTCGGGAGTAATTTGCTGGTTTATTTTTTAAGTTTAAGTTTAAAAAGACTGAATTACTGTAATTTGTTTTGTTTTCCTTTTTTATTTTATGTTATAATCTTAGTACCTAGAGTACCTTTTATTTTAAATAAACAATAATTTAAATATTCAAAGATTGCATTATTCTCCTTCTTATATTTAAAGCAGTGGCGTCTTCGTTAGTTTCATTGAGGTTCGACATTGCTTCATTGTTAGGAATTTCTGTATTTTCATCAGGTTCTACTGTGGATTCAATTTTGTAGTGAATACATATGTTATGCAAAGCAGCACAAAAAGATGTAATTTTTCCAGCCATTTTCGGTTTATAATGCAGTTGCCTCGCTCCTAAAATACATCGAACACGATTTTTGAGGACACCAATTGTACGTTCCACTACATTTCTGGCTTGTGCATGTATGTAATTAAAGCGGCTTTCTGGAGTTCCGTCTTCCGCTGACCTGAATGGAGTTATCAGGTAGGGTTCAAGAGGGTAGCCAGCATCTCCTACAAAATAAGACAAATTTATGTTGGGTTTCACTGTAAAAGCAATATTTTTAATACCAAGCAGCCATGTATTAGTTTCTCCATTTAAATAGTTGGTCTTTAGAAACTCCTTTAAGTCGCTTGTATTCCACACCAAAGAGTCGTGAACTGAGCCAGGATGATGGGGGGATATACATCTTATCCTAAGTTTATGGTCGCAAACCTGTAATTAAATCTTCGAATAAACCACGACTCTTATTTAAAATATGATATTGGCTTACCAGGGTAGCATTTAAACTAAAAAATCATTTTCGATTATAATATTTAAACCTCTCATCGACTCCTGGAGCCAAAATTTTTATGTGAGTTCCATCTATGCATCCAATAATGCCGGGGAATTTAAACTTTTTATAAAAATGATCCTTTATTTCAGATTTCTCCAGTTTAGTCATTTGAAACGATATCCAACTCGGGCAAATTTCACTGTGCATGGCATTGATGCATTCTGTGAAGATTTTGCTTACTGAAGACTGTGAAAGGCCAACATTATAATCGTTGCCAGCTCCTTTTTGGTAACTGCCCTCAGCAAGTATGCGCAATGTTACCGCCAACTTCAATACTTTGGGAACAGCAGACGACTTTATTTGGTCTTCCAATTTAGGTGAAATTTTTTCCAACACGTATTTGAATGCATCTTTATTTAATCTAAAAATGCCAATGAAACTTAAGTGCAGATGGGGAGTATGAATTTACTCTCATTTCTCAATTTTACAACTTACTTCGAATTGGGCATTGCAAATATGTTAGAATTTTGCCTTATTTCTTTGCGCAAGGCACTTATATCACATTCTGTGTATGCCTCAACGTCTTCATCCGAAGAAAAAAAATTTCCCAAACTTAGCATTGTGTTTTTACTCTATTTAATTGTAAATTAATTTTAAATTTTAAATAAATTTATTAAATGTAAATTAAAATTTTGCCTTTAGCGGAAAATTATGTAAACGTAAACATTCTTTTGACAGATGTGACAGGGCAATTCATGCAATTTTGTTATTATGGCACATCTTGTACTTTTCAATCTTTTACAAAATCACAAGAGTCGAAAAAGTTACGTGGTACCAAAAATGATCGAAATCGACAACGACTTTGACTGCTCTCGATTTTCGTCTTCGACAACCGTAATCAGGCCGATTGTCTCGTTCGAATATTTTGTTCGAATAACACAACAAATTGATTGGTTTGCCTAGAGCATTCAACAATGAAACTTGTAAGGCGGAATGTGTTATTATTTGTTGCAGAAAATTGTTATTGTTTATGTACTTTTATGTTGCATTGAATAGATCCATGTCCGAAGCGAAAACCAGTACTGCGTAATTTAATATAAGGTAAATAATACTTGAGTTGTTGTTGGATAAACGAAAATGTATCTATCAGCACCAATGCGATGATGCCACATATTATTATGATATACATATAAAAATCTTTTGTATACATTTTTTATTTATATATACATACATATGTATATATATATATATATATATATATATATATATAATAAGAAATAAATTTCATATTATATATATATATATATATATATTAATTTTTTCACATCATATAAAAAATATATATTTGCTTAAGAAGTCACACAAAAGAATGACCAAATGTCGAAAAACAATTTATAATTGAATAAAATTAGGTCTTAAGCTTTAATATATTAGTCCATATTATATATATGTATATATATATATATATATATATATATATATATATATATGTACATATATTATATTTATATATATATATATATATATATATATATGTATATATATATATATATATATATATATATATATATATATATTATATTATATATATATATATATATATATATATATATATATATATATATATATATATATATATATATATATATATATATATTATATATTATATATATATATATATATATATATATATATATACATATATATACATATACATATATATATATATATATATATATATATATATATATATAAATATATGTATATATTTATATATATATGTTTATATATATATATATTTATATATATATATATATGTTTCACGACTAAAAAGCCGATAAAAAATTATTCATATCTATATGTCTGTATATTAAATCACATTTGTATAACATAAAATATATTAAAGGAGCAGTAAAACGCAAAAACTAAATATATACAGTTGAAAAGAAGCCACTGGACGTTTTTCCATATGCCGCCGCAAAAAAAATTTATTCAGCTCATAACAAAGCAGCAGCTGTTAGAGTTTATATATAAAGCTTTATTTAGCAGACCAAGTTATGATAGGTTGTTCACACTTGTCATATTTTAAGTGCTATTATATTATGACTTGAAATATAATTTATATTTTGAAAATTTTGAATGCATTCGCTTTGTTAAAATATAAGAATTGATTTTGAATTAGAAATAAGTTATCGAGGAATTCAAAGAAAATAATAGTAATTAGTTTTTTTTCATATAAAATGGTCACACGCAATAACACTTTCTATAAATTTTATTACGTTATTGTGCACTAAACCTGAAATATTTAGGGTTTTCTGTAAAGTATAATATAAAAAAGGATACGTTTATTTTGGTAAAATCCAGAGAGTTGGAGATTTTAATAAAAAAATATTATAACCTTTTTTAAAAATATTTATATAGAAAAAAAATTTTTTATTATCAGTAATATTTTGTTTATATCAATGTTTTGCATTTATTTATTTAGCGCAAAAGCAGTGCTTTCGAAGGAGGACCAATAATTAAAAGTCCAATAATTGCTGTTTATAGCGGAAACAATCATCACTTAACCATTCTGGGGTTGAGCGTTTGCACAAGTCAATAATAAATTATTTTATACCATTTCGTTCCGGTTCAGTTTTAAAGATAATATGAAATATTAAAATATGTTTCTTACTTGCATCCATTAGTTTGTCTGATGGAGCAGCTAAATTTCCAAAACCTGTCAGACACTGATAATTCTTAAAGAATACAAAAAGCTCGCTTGGAGCGGTTAAAATTTCATCCATGTTCCTAAGGTCATTACAGCATTTTTCACATTGCAACGAAGTACTCGTATCTCATGGAAACCAGTTCAAAATTTATATTCTCAGAATTATTAAAAATAATTTTTAAAAAGTAATCTGCATATATATCATCGTCAAAATCATCACTAACCCTTTAATTAGAGCCTATTTTAGTATGTTCACTTCAGGAATGTATATATGTTTATATCTATATATATATATATATATATATATATATATATATATATATATATATATACTATATATATATAAATATATATATATATATATATATATATATATATATATTTTTATTATTATTTTTTTTTGTGAACATATATATTGGTAAACATATATCATAAGTATCAATTTAGTTAATCTCGTGTTGTTCAAGTTCGCAGTTACTGGAAAAACTTGACTGAACAATTTTAGCAACCATTACTTTTGCCAAATTGGATTTAACCCGACTACGGAAGGGTTGCTATTGTTGCCTTCCTTTTGCCGCAGTACATTAACCAGTAAATGGACTGAATATAGAGTGAGCTTCATACCATTTAAAAAAAAACACGCTTTTTCTACTCAACGAACTCCACGTCATCTAGATATTATATAAATTTGTGAGGTTCAATGTTAACTTGAACTGCAGATCTGTAGCAGTTTTAGCCATAAAGGGAACCACTATTAAGAGCTGTTTAAATGGCCACTTCTGCATATTGTTCCAATAGCAGCTGTAACAGTTCTGCTATAAAATTGAGTTGCGAATCTCACGCGAATTTTTCATAATATACTCCAATGCTTTTACCATAAAAACACACGCATGAGTACCAATACTTTAGTTCTTAAAAAACCTGTTGTTTCGAATCCATCTATTAAATCTAAACTCTGATTATACCTTAATTCTTTTCTTATGATCATTTCGTCCATAACCAAAACCATTTACTTAGAATCTCTTTCGTCCAACTGTACGCATTTTTGCTTTACGACCTCAAAGGCATTATTCCTTAAGAATATGTGAATAAGAAAATGAGTTTAAGAATTTTTTGTATTAATGTAGGGTAAAGAATATGTATTTTATTTGTGCAGAAACAAATAAACATCGACTCGCGCCGAAGTGTTAATACCTACATACATGTGCAATATCTGATGCAATTTTTGAGGACTACTTTCAGCTTCGTAAAATAAAATATCCATAGTATATATCCCTCTACCGCATACAACGCCAAATATGGTTTTTGCCTTTCATTGTACTATTTTTATATAATAACGGTACTTAATCAAAAGAGAATAATCATCTTCTATGCTTTGTTTTCTTCTCAAATACAAAGCAAAATATTTGGAAAGTGTGTTTTAGCTACTAGTTCCGTTAGTTTTTTTGAGTGCTTTAAGTGGCGGAACAAAAGTAAATTTTAAAGTAAATTTTGTGCAATTTTGCAAAATAATATAAGAGCGAAAATAGAACAAAAAAATATATTCGTATAGAAAGTGAAGTTATTTTTCAAGTAAAAATATAATATAGCTGAAAAGTAAGTATTTGATGTAGGGTTTTTTGAAAAAACTGCCGAAGCCACATATGGCCGTCCATGCAGTAAGGTAAGACTTACATTTATGCATGTTTGCCTTTTATTCTTTCTATCAACAAGTAGACAAAATGCACCCACTAACGATAAAAGAAGAAAGCGACAGGATTTCCCCTTGGACTCAGAACGAGCTGACGGAATAGGCCATATCCCGAAATGGATGAAAAATCGCAAACTTCGTCAAAATGGTTGCTTTCTTCGCTCATACACCATGACAAAAGAAATAGTTTTACAAATTTCCACTCTAAATAACTTGTTGTTTTTTTAAATAATTCTTAGTGTATATAAAGCCATATATGGCTTCAGTTTTTTTCTTTCAAAATGCTCAATGTATTTTTTTTATTTTTGTTATAAATGTAATAAATTGTCCTTAATAAACATATATTTACTATGTTCTATTTTTTCTCCTTACTTTAAACATACTTATGCAACAGAGGGATATATAAACATATATTCAAATTATCTTATTGGCAATAAAACATATTACAAAAAAGTACTTTCCTTTTTTGAGGAGTGTATACTTATAGATCTCCCATGAAGAATGCTCACGCAGTAAAGTTATTATAAAAAGATTAAGCATATCTATTCTATGTACAAAAAATTTTTTATAAAAACTTTTCTACGGAAAATTTTTTGATACACAAACTTTTCGATATAAAAATTATCCATATAGAATATTTGATAGGAAATGAGTTGTAATGAAAAATTTTCTTTCTGTATATATATTTTACAAATATATTTTCATTATAAAATGTTTTCTATTGAAAGATTTTTATTACAATTTTTTTATGAAGAAATGTAGCTTATGAAATTTTTTATAATCAAAGAATTTTTTTCCATAGAAACATTTTTGTTCTGAAATTTTTTCTACTAACATTTTTATTATGAATGAATTTTTTACTATAAAGAATTTTTCATTATAAAATAATTTTTATCTAAAAATATTAATTGAGATATATTTTAGAACAATATACATACATGTATGTATAACATTTTATAATCGCCCATATTATATTTGGCAGCGTCAATGCAACACAATACTATTTTTAGTCTTTGATGCAAATCGACATTCCCAATGTCAATATTGAAAGTTATCGATTACTGTCAACATGTTTTTTATAATAGTCTAAGAAAATATGTTAAGTTGCTCAAAAATTGTGTTTGCAAAAAACATGAGAAAGAAAATAAATACGTCATTGGATTTCGAAGTACAAATTTTTAATTTTAATAATATATGGCGTGCAACATCTTTATATTATAGAGTCTTTGGTTCCATCTTTAGTTTTTTATCCAAATGAATGAGCTTTCGAAATTACGGTCGCATATGTAAAAATTTTTGTGTAATTTTCTTCAGGAATTAAACATTTTCCTCGCCAAATTTGCCCTAAAACGAATAAAAAATCGTAAACCTTTAAAATGTCTTCTAGATCTCTTACACATCTCTACGCAGCATTTTCTGCTCGATATTAAGTTTTTTTTCTCACTTGCATTCATCATGTAAAGTAGAGCTGTACCGAACTGAATTAAACGCTCTCAAACACTCTCAAACGCTCGTTTTTGACAAGAACCTCTAATCAAACCCATGTAATTTAAATGGGTTGGATTAGAGGTTTTTGTCAAAAACGAGCGTTTGAGAGCGTTTGATTCAGTTCGGTACAGCTCTAATGTAAAGCAAAAGAAAATTACACACGCACATATATTGTAGCTCAATCATTAACAATGGTTTGAAATGAAAGTAGAATTTTTTGTAAGGATCTTCAAACAAGTTTGCATGTGCTTTTTGCTTGTTTTTTTCCACCATGCCTTCAGTAGCTTAAGTTAAATTTGATGAAACCAACTTTTCAACATGTTCGATGATCAACGATCCAACACGTTGATTTCGTGATTTGCTATACATGCGTCTTCTTCTAGTGTATATTCTTTGATAGTATGTTTGGGTTTCTGTGTATATTCCATTTGTTGTTTTTATACGCTTCACAAAAATGTGAAAGGGTATATTTAGGTTTGTCATTCCGTGTGTAATTTTTTCGATATCAATATGCGACCCCATAAAGTATATAAATTCTGGATCCTTATGAATAGCGATGACGATTGAGCGATGTCCGTCTGTCCGTCCGTCTGTACGTGAAATCGGTTTTCCCAAGCCCCCAGAAGAGCTAGAGACTTCGTTCTTGGACTGATCGATTGGAAGTGAGCTAACTTAGAGTGGTATTGAAATTCAGAAAAGGAAGGACGGTTCCAGAGCTGGGAAGCTTACACCTATTTATCGACGCAAAATTAACAGCAAAAACCGATTACTTTTTTGCTTATTTGAAAATTGAACCTATTTCATGCCTTGGGACTCCTCAATTGTCCATTTAAAACTTTAAAAAAAAAAAAAATTTCCAGGGATGGGAAATTAAATTTTGTTTTTGGTACATTCGGTGTTTTGTGGTACATATAATAACTAAAATGTTTAAAATTTTTAAGTTTTTCTTAAATAAAACCGTTTTTGGTGTAATGAAGATTTGCATCGATGAAAAAAATTTTAAAATTTAAAGTTCCCATCCAGGGTTAGGAAATTCAAATTTTTCTTATACAATAAACTAACCAAAAATCAACTGACGTCAGTTTTCCTGGTTAAAATTACTTTTTATTTAGGCAAAACAAAATGGTATCAAAAATTAAAAAAAATCAAAATTTCGATTTCAGGGTTCGCTACTGTAATATTTTGTAGTACATGAAAGTAACGATAGTGGTAACAAATTTGTAATTTTTCTTAAATAAAACCGCTTTATACATTATGAAGAATTCCATTGGTAACAAATAATTTAAAAAAAATTAAATTTTCGATTCCAGGGATCGGAAATTGAAGTTTTCTTTTTTGACACATTCAGTATTTTGTGGTACATATAATAATTAAAATGTTTAAAAATTTTAAGTTTTTCTTAAATAAAACCATTTTATACATCAGGAAGATTTGCATAGATGGAAAAAAATTTAAAAAACTAAAAATTCCTATCCAGGGTTAGGAAATTTTAATACTTTTTGTACATTAAAATAACTAAAAATCAACTAACGTCGTTTTATCCTGTTTAAAATTATTTTTTGTCCTGGTAAAACAGAATTGGTATCAAAAATTAAAAAAAAACATATTTCGATTCCAGAGCTCGAAAACTGATATATATATTGTAGTACATGAAAGTGACAGAAATGGTTACAAATTTGTAGTTTTTCTTAAATAAAACCACTTTATACATCATGAAGATTTGCATTGGTAAAACTTATTTTAAAAAGTTTTAATTTTCGCCTCCAGGGATCGGAAATTGAAATATTTTTTGGGCACATTCGGTATTTTGTGGTACATATAATAACTAAAATATATAAATATGTTAAGTTTTTCTTAAATAAAACCGTTTTTGGTAACATGAAGATTTGTATGGATGAAAAAATATTTTTAAATTTAAAGTTCCCATCCAGGGTTAGGAAATTTGAATTTTTTAATTCAACATCATAACCAAAAATCAGTTAACGTCGTTTCTTCTTTGTTAAAATAATTTTTTATTCTGGCAAAACAAATTCGGTATCAAAAATTAAAAAAAAATCAAAATTTCGTTTCCGGTGTTGGATACTGCAATGTTTTGTAGTACATGAAAGTGTCAAAAATTGTTACAAATTTTAGTTCTTCTTTTATAAAACCGCTTTATACATCATAAAGACTTGCATTGGTAAAACATTATTTTAAAAAATTTAGCCTTCGTCTCCAGGAGTGGGAAATTTATTATTTTTTTTGCACATTTGGTATTTTGTGGTACATATAGTAACTAAAATGTTTAAAAACTTTAAGTTTTTCTTAAATAAAACCATTTTTGGTCTCATGAAGACTTACATCAATTAAAAATAAATTTAAAAATTTAGTTTCCATCCAGGGTTACGAAATTTAAAATTTTTTTATACAATACATAACCAAAAATCAATTAATGTCGTTTTTTTCCAAGTTAAAATTATTTTTTATTTCGGCAAAACAAAATTGGTATTAAAAAATTCGATTCCAGGGTTGGACACTGCAATATTTTGGATAACATGAATGTTACCAAAATGGTTAAAAATTTGTACTTTTGCTTAAATAAAACCGCTTTACACATTATGAGGACTTGTATTTTTTGCTAACTGAAACTATTTCATAAGTTAGAAAGCAGACGTACGTTAGTGAAGGGTATATAATATTCGGCACAGCCGAATATAGCACTTTTACTTGTTTTCATAAAAAATGTATGTGAACAGCGTGACCAGATTTTGAAGCCAATATAAAGCTAATTTTTTTTATAGTTTTGCAATAACAATTTTTCATTATTTCGATGTTTTTATAGTTTAAATTGTGTTTATGTAGGTATAAAAATATATATTTGGTTCATTTAAATAAGAAACAATGAGTCAATAACAACATAATATTATTTATTAAGCAAAAATTCTGTTCATAAACATAACTTTAATTTATTTTAAAATAGAAATATATTTATTACACGATATTAAATTTAAAAAAAAAAACTAAAAATTGTTGAAAAAAGCTGAAAAAAGCTAATTTTTTTATAGTTTTGCAATAACAATTTTTCATTATTTCGATGTTTTTATAGTTTAAATGGTGTTTATGTAGGTATAAAAATATATATTTGGTTCATTTAAATAAGAAACAATGAGTCAATAACAACATAATATTATTTATTAAGCAAAAATTCTGTTCATAAACATAACTTTAATTTATTTTAAAATAGAAATATATTTATTACACGATATTAAAATTAAAAAAAAAAACTAAACATTGTTGAAAAATGCTGAAAAAAGCCAAGATGTATGTGAAATATTTCGAGCTAAACATTAAAAAACAAAGCTAAATTTACCTCCAAAAGAGCTGATATGGCCACACTGTATGTGGTAGGGCTGTACCGAACTGAATCAAACGCTCTCAAACACTCTCAAACGCTCGTTTTTGACAAGAACCTCTAATCAAACCCATGTAATTTAAATGGGTTTGATTAGAGGTTCTTGTCGAAAACGAGCGTTTGAGAGCGTTTGATTCACTTCGGTACAGCTCTAGTATGTGGATAAGAAAATGAGTTTTACAAGTGTTTGTATGTGCTAGTATACGCGAGCTCAATTATGCTGGCATAACATGGTAGTTTGATGGAATTTTCGATGAAGGGAGCGGTTTTTGCGTAGCACAATTTTTCACCCAGCTTCAAACCCGCATTAGCAGAAAAAAACTAATACATATGCACTTATGAAAACAACGAAAACACAGGTTATGTGTTTTCTATTTTACAGAGCGTTTTTCAATCTTCAGTTGTCGTTCGAAGCGTCAACATGAATATGAAAACTAAAGGGGTTGATCGCGGCAACAAACATTAGAACTAATAAAAGAAACTCATAAAAGTTTTTGCAGTAATTTTTAGTAACTAATAAAAGTAAAAAATTTTTGGTTACAGAAAATTTCAGCAATACTTTACTGAAATTACTTAAATGATTAAAAATTTTAACTTTCTGAGCACTTGATGACTTCTACTTATAGGTCTCCCATGAAGAATGCTTACGCAGTAAAGTTATTATAAGAAGATTACGCATTTCTATTCTATGTTTGTAACATACTTTGTTTTCATCGAACCATGCTCAGTGTGCCGACTAAACATTAAAGAAACTAAAAATATACATATGTTGGAAAGGCAAAACAAGAAAAGGCCAGTTTTCTTCCGTCCTTGCAATATCATGAAAAAATTATAAAAAAAATAACAGCCATAAGTATGTATGTATGTATGTATGAACATATACATACATATGTTAATATAAAAAACATTTAATCGCTGACACAGAAATCTGAACTTCTTGCTAAAAACTTTTGTTTGGAAACTGCTGACACATTTTCAGACGGTACATAAACTTTATTGCACACGGTATCAAACACTTACCAATATTATTAATAAGAATATTTTATGAAATTAGATCGTAAGCGTGTTAATATAATTAATAAGCGTATTTTATGAAACAAAATTGTAATTAAACTTAAAAGTAGAAATAAGTTTCAGTCTTAATATTCTTTTAGTGGTGAAGGGAAATAAATAAAGTATATTTTTTAATCAATTAAATTAAAATTATATTAATTTATACACAAATATACATACATAACAACAAAGTGTAAGAAAATATTAAGTTACTCAAAAATTGTGTTTGCTAAAAACATGAGAAAGAGAATAAATAAGCCATTGGATTTCTTTGTTACATACTTGTCCCTACCATCTTAGAGCAGCACAAAATGTTTGAATTTTAATAATATATGGCATGCAATATATTTATATTATGGAGTCTTTGACTAGAGTCTTCATTTCGTGTACTAAAGACTTGCACGAGTGTAACTGAAAGTATTACCAAAACAAATCCACCATATACATATATGTTACTATTGATACAAGTGAGCGAATGAGTGTAACTGATATGGTATGGTTTTGTTTTTGCATACTCAATCTACTCATAAAAACAAGAACGGTTATTTGTTGTTTTGCATTGAATAACAATTTCATTTGTTTTTTGTTCTCAAATAACTGTTGTACCACAAATATTTCAGAAATAATCGTTAGCACCACAAATAACACTGCTCTGTATGAAATCATTTTTTGTATCTCTTTTATATAAAACAAGTAAAAGTGCTATATTCGGCTGTGCCGAATCTTATATACCCTTCACCAACGTACGTAGGGCATTACACATATTTTGAAGTACCAATTTTGTGCTTTCTAATTTATAAGCGCAATAGAAACAACTTCAGTTGCATATTTTGGTTACTTTTATACATAAAAAATTTTCAAAATTTCCCACACCTGGAAACGAAATTTTAACTTTTCAAATTTTTTTTACCAATGCAAATCTTCATAATGTGTAAAGTGGTTTTATTTAAGCAAAACTACAAATTTTTAATTATTTTGGCAACTTTCATGTTATGCAAAATATTGGAATCGAAATTTAGATATTTTTAAGTACTTGATATTAATTTTGTCTTTTCCTGAACTAAAGAATAGTTTTAATTAATAAAAAAAACCGAGTTAGTTGCCCTTTGATTTTTATAAAATTTCAATTTCCCACCCCTGGAAATGAAAAATTTTTTCATTAATGCAAATCTTCATGATGTATAAAACGGTTTTATATAAGAAAAACTTTAAATTTTTAAACATTATAGTTATTATATGTACCACGAAATACCGAATGTACAAAAAATTAATTAAATTTCCGATCCCTGGAAGCGAAAATTTAATTTTATTTAAGATAAACTAAAAATTTGTAACCATTTTTGTCAGTTTTATGTACTACAATATACTGCGGTATCCAACCCTGTTGTTCAATCCCATTGAACACTAAAAAATAAAATAGATGAATTTGTATTATATATATGTAAAACTGAATTAAATGTAAAAACCCTTTCGAATTGAAATGTAAAAACCCTTTCGAATTGAAATGTAAAAACCCTTTCAAATTGAAATGTAAACATCCTTTAAAATTGAAATGTAACTATTATTTAAAATTGAAATACTCTGTTGTGTAAAAGTACCAATGTAAATAGCGCTGAGACAACTAAAATAGAAGTTGAAATACTGCGCTGGAATTTGCTCGTGGTTAAATCCAGTGGAATAAGTTCGTAATTAACATTGGTCCCTTTTTCACAACCTTTGTAATTTTTAAATTAAAACTTACTTACCCTTGAGCTCTCGATAAGCACACATCAAATTGCTAAATATTCATATATTTAATTTGTTGATTTAACCTAAAATTTTATACTTACCGTACTTAATATCTATCAACGTTGAAATTACACTCACCTTTGCTAATTAAATTAGTTCAATAAATTGAATTTATACCAGTTGGAAAATACATACAATTCGTGCTCTAATTTGGAATACCTATATCACAACACTTAATTAGTAAATAAGTTGCTAAAGCCTACAGCAGCTTTTTATTCATGGTCCAATCGTACTGGTAGCAACCACAAAATAATCAACAATAACATTCATCTGTAAGAGAGAAGTAACATAGAGATCATCTATCTGCAAAAAGGAGAGTGACGGCAAGTAATACTCGCAATATTGAATATGAGGTATGTACTTAGAATAGAACATAATTAAAATCAGTTGAATATCAGTGGCCACGAGAAGAACTAAAAACGCAGAAAAATAAAAAAAATAAAAAAACAAGAAAATGAAAGAATAAAATAATGTATGTATTTGATGGTTGTGTGTATACAGAGGACATAATATGTATATTACACGGATAGATAAAAAACAAATTTAACAGTGAACAAAAAAAAAGGAGTATATATACGGTGAAAATAAGTGTATATGTATATACTCATTGATGCACGTAAAGGAAACGAATAAGGAATTTAAATATATTAAAAAAGAGCTAATTGCATGCTTAGGTGCAAGAAAATAAATTTGATATGTTTGATACAAAGTTATTGAAGTGTTATTTGTAATAAGAAAAACCCAACAAACCGAAACTAAAGGAAAAAACGGTTAAATTTATTGATAAGGTTCATATACTAAGTGTGTATACCTAGGAATATACATAAAAAGAAAACGGTTAAAATTAAGGCAAACAGCAAAAAATTCCAGAAAAATCCGCAAAAGTTACTGTTAGATAGAGTGCAAGTATACAGAAGAAATTAAAAGTTTAAAAAATTCCAATAAACGAATTTGGACTAAAAGAAAGAAAGAGTAAAACAAAAGGGAAAATAAACACCGTTAAGTTATGCATATATAGAAACATACTTACATATATGTATATACATCATCACCAAAATACAAGATTTAAAAGAAGTACAAAATTAAAATAAATTTAATTCTTTGCTCATATATGTCATTGTGTATTGGTGCACGGTATATAAGGAACAATTAGACAAATCAATTATTTGGTAAAAAAAAAAAAATTGTGAACAAAGAAAAAACAAATTAAATTGATGAAACATTTGTAAATAAATTTGAAAAGAGAAGACAAGTTACAAAAAGGGAAGATCAGCAAGAAGAAGAACAGAAGTCAATGGATATCGACATACATACAACACACTAGAAGAATAAAGGTATTTAATATAAATATACAATCTCAATAACGAATATACATACACACGAAATAAAATTAAATACTTACCGTCATACATGCACAAGTCATGAATTCATACAATTATTACATTAATCAATACATACATTATAGTATTCATCAATTCATAAAATTATAAATTTATACATACATACATCCACACATATATATACGTAAATATTCAGGCGTATACACAGTCACATAATACTAACAAGCATACATACAACAATTATCATTCACAAACAAATAAAATTTAAATAAACATATTTACCCAAATATTTACAAGTCCTATACAGATTTATATACATAAATCGAATTTTAACATATATACCCACATACTTACAATAATTATTATACATATTTACACATATCCACATACCAATCCACAAATTCCATATATGCATATACATATTTACAAGAATTAAAGATCAGGAACACTCTGAGAAGAAAAACAAAACAAAATTGAAATTCTTGCAATTATGTGCTCATGCAATTAACAATTGGTATTTGCACGGTGGTTCAAAATCTCCCTTAAGAATCAGTTGATTCTTATATATTTTATTGCTGTATGAAATATGATTTTCGTAAGAACTCCAAAATCAATAAACTCCATGTGGATCAATGAATTGGAAGAAATTACGAAATGAAATATTAATAAGCACATTTTCATTTGGTTTTTGTATTTAATATTAAGAATTTTTAGTTTTTAAGTCAGTCTTAAGAAAGATTCAAAATAAAGAAGTTTAATAAAGAAAAATAAAAATTTATTCTTTTTATTTTTTCAAAAAAATTAAACACAAAAGTGGCGCAGTCGGTAGGATACCACAAAAAGGATTTTTTTTAAAAAAGATGAAAAGGTCCTTTTATTTTATTTAAATAAATTGAGTGGTATTCTGTGTAAAAATTCAACGAAGAAGTTGAAAGTGAATTATATTCAACAAAGAAGTTGAATAAATAAAATCCTTTGTAAATATTCAACGAAGAAGTTGAAAGTGAACTAAATTCAACAAAGAAGCTGAATAAATAATATCCTGAACAATTGAACTAATAAACTCCTTTGTAAAAATTCAACGAAGAAATTGAAAGTGAAAGAAATTAAATAAATAAAATCCTGCGTGAAATTCAACGAAGAAGTTGAAAATGAACTAAATACAACAAAGAAGTTGAATGAGAATCTTAAATGATATGATTCTATAATATTTCAACAAAACAAAGGACAAGCTAATGCAACAAAATTTTCTTGACCCCAAGAATAATAAAAGAGAAAGTTAACTAAAAAAATTTTACTTTAAATCAGCAACTTAACTACAACGAGAAAAGGAAAAACAACAAGCACAGCCACAGAAGCGAGAGAAGACTTCATCTACTCCCATCAAAAAATTAAAACAACAACAAGAGAAAACAATCACGGAAACAACAACCACTGAAACAAGAGAAAATCGTTCATCAAAATTTTTCTAAAAGTAAGAATAACATTTTAAAAATTCTAAATAGCAATACATACTATTATATTATCTAATAAGAAAAAAAGTGTAAAAATTTTTATGAGCGGTACTGACTCATTATCTAAAAGTAAGAATAACATTTTAAAACTCTAAATAGCAATACATACTATTATCTAATAAGAAAAAGTGTATAAAATTGTTATGAGCGATACTGATTCATTATCTGAATATCCATCAGATATAGACTTTGCTGAAGAAGAAATAGACACCTACTCAGATTATACTATACTAGACTCAGGGATCGAATCAAACGACGGTTACCTGACAAACACTAATACAGAACAAGAAATAAATAAGAATATTACTAGAAATAAACGTTACCTTAGACACCTACTCAGACTACACTTAAGACACTAACACAGAACAAGAAAGAAATAGGAAAATTACTAGAAACAAAAGTTACTTTTTAACCAACAAGATGAACGAACAAAATCATCCACTTTCCGTAAGGATTGACCCATTAAAATATTTAAACAAACTTCCTGAATTTAGTGGCGACTATCGCGACTTACAGACTTTCATCAATTTAATAGACCGAGTTCACCCTATACTGATCGCTTACGACGAACCATCTCAATTACTGTTTTCTGATATAATCAAAAGTAGACTAACTGGAAGAGCGAGAGAAATTATAGAAATCAACTGCCAAGCACAATCTTGGGCAGAAGTAAAAACTGTATTAAACAATAACTTTGGAGACAGATGTAGTCTAGAAGAATTGTTTGACAGACTTAAAAGCGTTACCTTCAAAACTAATAGTGTAGACTTTTATAATGAAATAAAACAGCGACTTAGGAACCTCAATAATAAAACAATATTGATAATCGGTTCTGGCCCTGCAGCTAATGAATGTGCGAAAAACAATATGAAAATTGCCCTAAACGTCTTTAAAGAAAAAATCCCTGAACCGATGCATACAGTTCTAGTATGTAGAAATCCTGAAACCATTGAAACGGCAATGGAAATATTATTTCAAGCTGGTTATGCATATGCTACATCACAAAACCCAATGTTTTCTACCTTCAGAAGACCACCAAACAAGGATTCCAAAACCCAACAACACCTCAAACAAACTAATGGAAACAACCGTAATAATCATAATATAGCGAGGACCTATAACAATCAAAACACCCGTAAAAACTATTCATACAATCAACCAAACCTGCAAAATTCACAACAACAATTACAAAGTTTTTCACAACATTCACGACAACGGTTCCAAGCCCCACAGAATCAACAGTTCAGGTTTCCACAACAAACACAAAATACAGGAAATCTTTCACAAAATACACGATACCCGAGCCAACAACAATACCAAGATTTTCAAAACCGACAACAACGACAACAAATTCTTGAGCCAATGGACATAAACAAACACGAACTAACAATAGAAAATTTTCAGCCATCAGCCTCGGATACCTTCCACATATAGAAATTAAAACTAAGCTAGGACATATAAAACTAATTATCGACACCGGTGCAACAAACTCGATTTTGAACCCAGGCATTTGCTACCCTAAATGGTTGTACAAAACAAACCCTATCCTTGTAAAAACTCTACTAAATACAACACAATTAAACCAAAAGGCTAGAATCAAAACTTTTCATGAATTCGGTAAAAAACTTGACTTTATTGAATTTTTTATATTAAAATTTCACGACTATTATGATGGATTAGTGGGAAATGACCTACTGATACCACTAGGAGCTTGTATAAATTATAAAAATAGAACGATCCAGTTTGGAGACGTTATTTTACCTCTTTTAGAAAGAAACTATAAAAACAAACAAAAAGAATATCAAAAGAAAGACGAAGATGGTCATGAAAATCAAGAAGAAAAAAATAAGACAGAAGACGATGTCGATGAAAGTAGAAGAGAGGAAAACCAAAACGTAGAACCTATTTATTTTCAGGAATTATTAAAGGATAAAGAAATACCATTAGAAAATCAAATACGAATTGAACACTTAAACTGCGAAGAAAGGGCATGTCTACTAAAACTTATAAAAACCTATCCGGAAATATTTTACCAAGAAAATTCAAAACTTACCTTTACATCTGCTATAAAGCATAATATACGTACTGTCAATAATGTCCCAATATTTACCAAATCTTATCGATATCCATATATACATAAGGAAGAAGTAAGAGAACAAATTCAACAAATGCTTAAAGATAAAATAATCAGACCCAGCAAATCTCCCTGCTCAGCACCAGTATGGATCGTACCTAAGAAGGCCGATGCCAGTAACAAAACCAAATGGAGACTTGTCATAGATTACCGGAAACTAAACGAAGTAACAGTCGATGACAGGTACCCAATCCCGAACATTGATGAAATACTAGATAAACTGGGCAAATGCCAGTTGATTTAGCCAAAGGATTTCATCAGATTGAAGTTGCGAAAGAGACATTCATAAGACTGCTTTCAGCGTGGAAAATGGTCATTATGAGTTTTTAAGAATGCCGTTTGGACTAAAGACAGCTCCAGCGACATTCCAGAGGCTGATGAACACAGTCTTAAGCGAATACATAAATAAGATATGTCTAGTCTACTTAGATGACATTATTATTTTTTCTACATCATTGCAAGAGCATATAAACTCAATTAATCTTATTTTTAATAAACTAAAAGAAGCTAATTTATAAGTACAACTTGATAAATCTGAGTTTCTAAAGAAAGAAACTGAATTTTTAGGACATATCGTAACGCAAGACGGAATAAAACCAAACCCAAAAAAAATTGAATGCGTAAAGAACTTCCCAATCCCGAAGACACCAAAGCAGATAAAACAATTCCTAGGATTAACCGGATACTATAGGAAATTCATTAAAGATTATTCAACGATTGCAAAGCCAATGACCAGATATCTAAAAAAGGATGCCAAAATAAAAATCGCTGACCCACAATATATAGAAAGCTTTAACACTCTCAAAACTTTGTTAATAAATAAACCAATTTTAACAAATCCAGATTTCTCAAAAACATTCACAGTCACTACAGACTCGAGCAATTTCGCCTTAGGCGCTGTATTATCACAAGACAACCATCCGATTTGTTTCGCAAGTCGCACACTTAACGATCACGAATGCAATTACAGCACAATTGAAAAAGAACTTTTGGCTATTATATGGGCCACTAAATATTTTAGACCATACATTTTCGGCCGTAAATTTATCATAGAAACCGACCACAAGCCATTGAGCTGGCTTTTTTCAATTAAGGAGCCTAATTCAAAGTTAGTTAGATGGAGGCTCAAACTCTCCGAATTTGACTACGAAATTAAATATAAAAAGGGTACGAAAAACAGCAATGCGGACGCCTTATCAAGAATTGAACCAACATCCATTCATGTAAATATATTAGAATCCAACCCAACTGCACCGAAAGAAACCCATAACCCCATTAATATTCTTAAAAATCAAATCATTATCAAGAAGATCCACTCAGGTTCAGCAAGAATTAAAAATAAAAAAGTATTTAAAAATAACAGAAAAATCATAGAAGTCAAAGAACTCGATAGAGAGACTACAATATCAATATTAAAAAATCATTTCAATCCAAATCAACTGAACGCAATTCTTGTGGAAGATGACCTTTTTGATATAATAAAAAATACCTATGAAGAACTCTTTTCAAATGACAATAAATTTAAAATAATTAGATGTAACAGAATACTCGAAGATATCGAGGATGAAAATACATTAACTGCACTCATAGAGAAGGAACATTTGGACAAAAATCATAGAGGTATTCAGGCAGTATACGAAGAATTAAGAACACAAATTTATAACCCAAAATTGAAACTGAGAATTACACAGTTTATTAATAATTGTGAGGTTTGTAATGTTGAGAAATATGACAGGAAACCACCGAAGTTGCCATACAAGATTACCGAAACACCTTCAAAACCCCGCGAAATCATACACATAGATGTCTTTTATACATTAGAAAGACAGCTTTTCATGACATTTATCGACAAGTTTACCAAATTTGTAGTTGCTTATAAAATTAATGGACGAACATGGACAGAATTCAAAACGAAATTACTTCAGTATATCAATTCTTACGGGAAAATTGAAAAAATAATTGTGGACAATGAATTGGGATTCAAGGCAATACCAATGCAACAATTCTTAAGGGAAGAAAACGTTGCCATACACTACACCTCTAACAGTAATCATAACTCCAACGCAGATATTGAGCGACTCCATAATACGATGAATGAACACATGCGACTTCTAAGACATGACAAAAAGAATAAAACTGAAACCGTTGAAGAAAAAATATTAAGAATAATAGGTTTTTATAACAACACCATTCATAGTACGACAAATATTAAACCAATTGATTTCTTGAATGGAAAAATACAGGAAGACAGATACGATACAATACGCGAATTGATTGTGAGTAAGAAAGAAAAATATATAAATAAATTGAATAAAGACAGATTTGATGTAGAATTGAACGAAGGAACTAATTATATTAAAGAAGTTAGGGGAGGCAAAAATCATAGAAAATATAGAAAAGTAGACACTGATAAGATAGACGAAGATCATGTGGTAGACAAGAAAACAGGGTTAAAATACTACAAGGCACACATTAAACGAAAGAAACAATATCAAACTTCTCGAATAATGTGTATAATTTCAGATGAATTACCTGCTACTACTGGCATTAATATCGACCGTCAACACACAAACAATTGACACACAGGACCTTACAAATAACAATGGCTACGTACCAATTAAGACCGACGAGAGAAAGGTGATTGAACATTACAGCAAAATATTACATGTTGTAAATCTAACATTATATGGCGACACATTATCATTATTACATAACAACATACTTTCACTAAATTTTAGTACAACAGAAAATAAACCACTATTGGACAGTGTATATAAAAATTTTGCTTTAGTTAAAGGAAAAATAGAAACCTTAAATCTGCATTCTAGACGAAAACGAGGACTAGTAAACATTTTAGGGAAAGGACTGAAAATCATCGCTGGAACCATGGATAACGAAGACGAAATAGAAATTAGAAACTCATTAAAAACAATATACGAAAATGAAAAGACTTTAACAAATACCATTAACAACCTTACAATAATAAACGACCTAATCTCTTCTCAAGTCCAGAACATTACTAACCACATAAACAAAAAACAGATACAAATAGGACATTACATAAATAAGTTGAAAGATTTTTTACAAAATAAGATAACAAATATAGAAGACGAGATTACTTTCTTAGAACATATTTACCAAATAAACAATGATATTTCACTTTTGCGTGACCATATAGATGACATCGGACAGATAATGTTTTCTTGCAAATTGGGTATAATTCCCTCAGACATACTTACTAAAACAGAACTTGACTTAATAAATTATTTTGATAGTTATACAAATGCTAAAGTAGCCGTAGCAGTACAAGACAATAACATTATACTTATTCTCCAAATACCCCAATATTCAAAGAATATCTTGTCAAAAATAATATTCGAACCAATCCCAAATATAAATAATAAGTCTATTAGTTTAAGTACATATGAAATATTTGTAGATTCAAAAAACAATATTTTCGACACTAACATTAAAGAAAATTTAGAAAAGAACTTAATTGAATTATCAAACGAATACTTACTGAGCATTATAAACTTCGAAGAAGCATACTGCAATATGCAGAATATGATTGAAACACAAATATCAGAAATAATTAAAGGAATACTCGTATTTAAAAATTTCTATTCAAAGATAGAACATAATTGTAACAAAATAAATATTAAATTGAAAGGAAATTTTTTGATAAAATTTGAAAACTGTGAAATCAAAACACTTAACAAAACATTTTCTAATATAAAAATAAGAACCTATGACAAATTTATTTTACCAAATTTCATTACAAAAATTAAAGAAAAAACTCTGAAAAATGATAATATGACTAACTTAAAATTGGAAATTTTATATGTAGAACAAATTAAACATGCAAATTCAATTCGAAGAATTATTAATCAAAGTGTGTACTCAAATTTGATAAATGTAAGCATTAATACAATAATTATAATTACAATAATTTTTTTAACAATATTTTTCCTACGTAACATAAGAAATAAAATGTCTATATTACATGTTTCGTCGGAGCCTCACTCTAACGATGGGGGAGTTATAATAACCCCTAGGAAAATCATAATTTAATTACTTTTTCATAGTTTCTTAAGTGAAGAATGTTTGTCCACAATAAAGCGAACAAACATTCAAATATACTTACATATGTACTTACAGTGTACTTGAAATTGATTTTCTTTCCACTTTTTGCTGATATGCATTTTTGTCCACTGCATTGTGCACAAACATGCATACTTAAATATAAATACACTTTAATTTTTATTGCCCTATATTTTATTGCCATACGAAATATGATTTTCCTAGGAACTCCAAAATCAATAAACTCTAAGTAAATCAATGAACAAATATGCATACTTAAATATAAGTATTCTTTTATTGCCCTATATTTTATTGCTGTATGAAATATGATTTTCGTAAGAACTCCAAAATCAATAAACTCCAAGTGGATCAATGAATTGGAAGAAATTACGAAATGAAATATTAATAAGCACATTTTCATTTGGTTTTTGTATTTAATATTAAGAATTTTTAGTGCTTAAGTCAGTCTTAAGAAAGATTCAAAATAAAGAAGTTTAATAAAGAAAAATAAAAATGTATTCTTTTTATTTTTTCAAAAAAATTAAACACAAAAGTGTTAGTCTCATTTTTTTTCATGAGGTTTAACATTTTCATACAATCCACTTGAGGAATAAAGAAAAGAAACAAAACGACACTCTGTGTATATAAATATATGCAAGTCTATGGTATTAAGCAAATCTGCACACAATAATAATACAAATACACTCGAAAAATTATGTTAAACAGAATGAAATAAAATATAAACAGATTACCATAAACGAAAAAGACAATTTCAATTGAAGTACATGCGAACTTTAAATTATCAATTATAAGGGCAAAATTGATTGCATATAGTGCGATTCCCCCGAATTATAGAGGAAAGTAAAAATTATTTCTGAAAATTTATTGAAAGTATATACTTTGTGCCTTGACTAAATAGGAAGTATTTAGTATTACCACACGGTAACCCTTTGTATCACAAAGTCACTATACTTTAAAAGGACAGGAGCTCACTCATTGAAAAACCCCTTTGTCACACTCAGATAGGAAGTATCTGGTGTCCAAGTCTCGAATTATATTTCGGAAATATTGCTCACAGATTAGTTAGTTCCGCTTTCTTAATTGTAGAATCTCTCAACGTAGAATTTTTTTTTATTCGCAATCATGAACCCCAAAGCCGACCAGTCGTTAGATAAGTCATCAGTCACTTATCAACAAGATGTAGTCCTCTTCGATTGTGAAAATCTGCTCGTCTTTTGCGACATTTTTAGCAAAGCTGGAAGCGAAGAACATACAGAGTCAATTCTAGAAGTCAAGATTAAAGATCTGGAGGTAAGGTATAAGAAGATGGAAGCTTCTTATCAGGAATTAATGCTGTCCCGAGATGATGCAGTGGATCCAGAATTCAAACAGGCAGCGAAGAGTGACTATGCAGCGCATTTGGCCACCTACTTTCAATGCCATGGCCAAATAGCGGAGCTGTTGAAGGCAGCGCGGTCAGAGGCGGCGAACATAGCAGGTTTTCAGTCGACATCACGTTATTCGGTCCCCAATTTAGATTTTAATCAAAATTTAGAACATAATAGCTCCAATGACTGCATAAAACTCCCGCCTTGTGACACAGAGGTTTTCAAGGGGAGTTATGAACAGTGGCCCTCGTTTCGTGACATGTTCACAGCAGTGTACATTAATCACTCTATACTCTCCCCAGACACTAAACTATATCACTTCCGCAATAAGACAAGAGGCGAAGCTGGTGATATAGTAAAAAGATATCCCGTTTCCCATGATAATTTTGAGCTAGCATGGAATGCCTTGAAAGCCCGCTATGGGAATAAGCGGGTCCTCGTGGACAACCAAATAAAAGTTTTGTTTGATATCCCGGCCGCAACTAGTGAGGACAGCGAGTCTATCAGAAGGATTCAGTCGTCTGTCAATGACTCATTAGCGACGCTGGCAACCCTAGGTGTCCAACTGGAAAGTTGGGATCCCATTCTCATAAGGTTAATCTCTACAAAACTGCCAGAGGTTACCCTCGCCCTATGGGAACAGTCGCTCACATCCCCTCGTGAGCTCCCAAAGTGGTCCCAAATGTTCCTGATAAACAGGTATGAAACGGTTGAACGTGTCGCAAGCATCCAACGGTCAAAGGATGGCTTAAGCCTAACAAAGGCTCCCAAGGTGAAGACATATATGGCTCAAGAGAGTTTGTCTACATCATGCAAATTATGTAAAATGGTACATCCACTTAGAACATGCCCGAAGTTCAGATCATTTTCAGTACAGCAAAGACTGGATTACGTGTACAAAAACAATCACTGTAGCAATTGCCTAGGTCACGCTCATATAAAGGCAAATTGCAAAAGTAAACACACATGTATGTACTGCAAAATGTCTCATCATACTCTTTTACACATGGTAAGAAAATCACAAGAAACGAACGATAGCACTGGACATGTAAAAAAGGGAGAAGACGCGCCCAAACCAGCTGCTGGACGAAAATTTTCATCTAATGCAGCACGAATTGAGTCTCAAGATGAGCAACCCTATACACCGAAGAGCATACATGCGAATTGTTCCATCAACGACGAAAGTATTCTATTGCGTACTGCACTAATGCAAATTGAGTGCAGAGGAGAATATTTCACGGTTAGAGCGTTAATAGATCCCGGTTCTCAAAGAACATTTATAGCGAAAAAGACTAGGCAGAGGCTTCAGCTCCCCTATGAAAAGGCTCATTACGAGATCATCGGTATTGGTGGGCAAAGGCAGTTGGCAAATAAAGAGTGTAGCTTTACCCTGTATGCGAGACGTACGAATACAAGAATGTCCGTGAAAGCCATAGTTTTGCCAAAGGTCACCAAGAAACTCCCCTGTCATTCCTTCGAAGTTCAGCGCAATAAGGATCTAGAAGACTTGGATTTGGCCGACCCTAATTTTAATAAGTCTTCCCAAATAGATTTAATTTTGGAAAATGACTATGAGCACTCCATAAATATTGATGGTATTAGAAAAGGCATATGCGGAAACACATCGACGTACAACACTATATTTGGGTGGGTACTTAGTGGTCCCATAAAAACTAGTCCAATTCAGTGTTTTACAACTGAAGTGGTCGCCTCTGACGACGCGGATCTTAGTGCCATATTAAGGAAGTTCTGGGAAGATGAAGAGGTCCCTTCTGCTGCAGTATTGTCAGAGGAAGACATGTTCTATGAGAAACTTTACATAGGCACAACCACACGCGATGTAGATGGAAGATACATTGTGAGACTTCCATTCAAACCGGAATTTCCTAACGAAATTTTTCTCGATCCCTCTAGATTCGTAGCACTTGCCCAAAACTGTAGGATGGAGAAAACTTTAGCGAAGGACCCCCAGCTGCAGTCTCAATACACAGCGGTTTTGGAAGAATATAGAACGCTAGGTCACATGGAAGAAACTTCCGCTCAGGAAATAGTTGTGCGGGGTAAATATCATTCCTTTTATTTGCCCCATCATGCAGTAGTTCGCCCAGAGCACAAGACTACAAAAGTAAGGGTCGTGTTTAATGCCTCAAGGAAAACAAAGACTCAGTGCTCGTTGAATGATGTTCTACACACAGGTCCCGCACTCCAAAATGATTTGATGACTACAATAATCAATTGGAGAAAATATAAGTACGTATTTAGTGGCGACATACAAAAAATGTATTGTCAAATTCTAGTTCACCCAGAAGATAGGCAGTTTCAAAGAATTTTATTTCAACCAAACCCAGACGGCCCTACGCAGGACTTTCAGTTGAAGGCTGTCACATTTGGTGTAAATCGCGCTCCCTTTTTAGCCATTCGTACTCTGCTCCAACTCGCTTCAGATTCAGAAGCTAAATGTCCAAAGGCGGCCTCAATCTTACGATCAGAAACATATGTGGACGACATATTATCTGGTGAGCATACGTTATAGGCAGTCCTTAGCGCACAAAAACAGCTCATGGAGGTTTTGAACTCAGCTGGTCTTCCTTTGAAAAAGATAACTGCAAACGACCCTAGTCTGCTCACTCATTTGTCGAAAGAAGAAGACAAGCTCCACTAAAACTCTTGGTATTAAATGGAACGCACTCAAAGATTCCTTCTCGTATAGTTTCACTCCAATTAGTGAGGCGTCCTGTATAACTAAGCGCCAAATTCTATCGGCAGTGGCGAAGCTGTTCGACCCAGCAGGATGGGTATCTCCTGTAATCGTCAGGGCAAAAATGCTTATGCAACGCTTATGGTTAGAGGGCCTGCAGTGGGACGAACAAGTTTCGGAGGACTCGCTACAGAATTGGAACACTTTGGTTCAAGACCTCGCCAAAATAGATACCATAGAAATCCCACGTTGGCTCCAGTATCAACCACAGGCCAAGATTCAGGTGCATGGGTTTTCTGATGCATCGAAATCGGCATATTGTGCGACAATATACTTGAGATGCGAGACAAGTACTAACAATACATTTACTAATTTATTAGTAGCGAAATGCAAGGTCGCTCCGATCCAAACAGTATGCTTGCCGCGACTGGAGCTTAACGGCGCTCTGCTGTTGGCAAAACTAGTGACCCATCTCCGCATGTCCCTTAAGATAGAATCCGATGATATTTATTTATGGACCGACTCGTCGATTGTTTTATGTTGGTTGTCGAAACGCCCATCGTCGTGCGAAACGTATGTGGCTAACCAGACGGCCAAGATGCATCACTTAGTACCAAGCGCGATTTGGCGACACGTCCCCACTCATGACAATCCAGCAGACTTAGGGACACGTGGATGTAGCCCAGAAGACCTTTCGAAGAGCTTGCTCTGGTGGCATGGTCCGTCATGGCTGACAAATCCAGTATCCGAATGGCCAAATAGAAATCCCCTTGAGAAGACTGCACAGGTGTTGGAAACGCATTCCTTTCATTCTCAAGTGGAATCAATGGATATATTGGACGAGTTTTCATCGTATACGAGGGCCCTACGAGTCATATGCTATATTTTTAGGTTTTTGAACCGGTTGGCAAGACCAAACAAGCAAAGAAACACTGAAATCAGGCACGGTGAGTTGACACAAGAAGAGATGAAATTTGTGAAACATAGATTTATTATACAGGCCCAAAAAGAATTTTACGCTGAGGAGTATAGGTGCCTGGTAGAATCCCAGCGCATTTCAAATAAAAGTTCATTGAAGACTCTGAATCCCTTTTTAGATGAATCTTCATTACTCAGAGTAAATGGTAGATTAGCACGAGCGGCGCTCCCATACAGTGAGCGCTACCCTATAATCCTGCCCGGCAACTCTAGGTTTTGTGAATTATATTTGTCGCACCTACATCAGTTTTTACAGCACGCGGAATGCAGTCAAATGTGTCGCGTGGTACAGACTGAATTTTATATCGCAAGACTAAAGAACCGTGTTAAAAGAGTGATACGTCACTGTAAGAGGTGCATTATTTTCAGACAGAATGCTTGCAATCAAATAATGGCACCATTACCCCCAGAAAGATGCAATTTATCACTTCCCTTCCAAATCACAGGAATCGACTTTGCCGGGCCTTTTGAGATAAAATCATCTCCTCTACGGAAAACGCCGGTACTAAGGGCATATGTAAGTGTATTCGTTTGTTATAGTACGAAGGCAATACACTTGGAGCTCTGCTCGGACCTGTCCTCGGCCGCATTTCAAGCCGCGTTTGCTCGATTCGTCGGGAGGCGGGGGCTCCCCCAAAGGGTAGTTACGGATAATGGTCGTAATTTCCTCGGTGCTAGCAAGGCGTTAGAACAAGAATTTAATAATTTTGTGGACCAGACGGCCCAGGACGTGGCACAGAAACATATTGCGCAAGGGTTTGAGTGGAAATTTATACCACCACACGCTCACACATGGGAGGCTTATGGGAAGCTGCAGTCAGAAGTTTCAAATTTCATCTGAAACGAGTCGCAGGAGGGCAAAGGTTCACATTCGAAGAATTCACCACGATCTTAGCGAGAATTGAAGGTGTTCTCAACTCCCGACCAATATCTGCCATTTCAGAAGATCCCGCAGAGATAACCGCGTTAACACCCGGGCATTTCTTGAGAGGAGCTCCCTTAATGGCGCTACCCGAAGAAAACTGCCAAAATATGTCGATTATAAGCCGATGGGAGAAATTGAAGGTGATACACCATCAGTTCGCCATACGGTGGAAAGAAGACTACCTAAAGGCTTTACATAAAAGGTACAAATGGAAGGACTCCAGCCCAAATCTACAGATCGGCGACTTGGTGGTGATCATGGATGATTTACAGCCCCCCCCCCCCAAGAATGGCGGTTGGGAAGGATAGAGAAAACCTTTCCGGGGTCAGATAAGAACGTATGTACGGCTGAGGTGCGTACAAGCAGCGGCATCATAGTTAGCCCAATCGTCAAATTGTGTTATCTCCCATTTCTGAAGAAAGAGAATTAGCAGAATCATGCGTTGTAAACCCTTATGATTAGAATCGTTAAACCATTTATCATACATTACAAATAACAACATTACTCAACTCAATTATTAGTTCTCTTCCCCAAATTTAAGCTATCAATTTATTAGTTTATTTTGTTTGTTTCCTAGGTCCAACAGATGTTTAGAGGCAACGCGTCCCGCCGCAGAAAACCGGAGACGGCATCGCAACCGCAGCAGGAGAATTGAAGCAAGCAATTATAAGTGTGCTTTATGTGCAAGATACCACCCGCTGAAGTCCTGCGCCAAATTTTTGAGAATGCATCCGCGTCAGAGGGAGGAGGTAGTATCAAAATACCACTACTGCTCCAACTGCCTAGCGAAGAGCCATGACTTAAGAGCGTGTGACTCTAGTGATACCTGCCGAAAGTCCGGGGAATATCATCACACGTTGCTACATTTTAGGCCAAGGTCGATTCGTCGTACGATAAAACGCAAGCGTCAACAAAGGCCAAAACAAGAAAATACTCCAGCAAGGCAAACCGTCAACACGTCGGACGCAGAGCCATCTAACACGAAGTTGCTGATCGAGGCGATTCGGTCTTTGGCTAATGTGCTACATGTAAAAACCCTTTCGAATTGAAATGTAAAAACCCTTTCGAATTGAAATGTAAGAACCCTTTCAAATTGAAATGTAAACATCCTTTAAAATTGAAATGTAACTATTATTTAAAATTGAAATACTCTGTTGTGTAAAAGTACCAATGTAAATAGCGCTGAGACAACTAAAATAGAAGTTGAAACACTGCGCTGGAATTTGCTCGTGGTTAAATCCAGTGGAATAAGTTCGTAATTAACATTGGTCCCTTTTTCACAACCTTTGTAATTTTTAAATTAAAACTTACTTACCCTTGAGCTCTCGATAATCACACATCAAGTTGCTAAATATTCATATATTTAATTTGTTGATTTAACCTTAAATTTCTACTTAAGTAAAATTTTATACTTACCGTACTTAATATCAACTTTGAAATTACACTCACCTTTGCTAATTAAATTAGTTCAATAAATTGAATTTATACCAGTTGGAAAATACATACAATTCGTGCTCTAATTTGGATTACCTATATCACAACACTTAATTAGTAAATAAGTTGCTAAAGCCTACAGCAGATTTTTATTCACCTGGAATCGAAATTATGATTTTTTTAAATTTTCCATACCAATTTTGTTTTGCCAGAATAGAAAATAATTTTAACCAGGAAAAAGCGAAGTTAGTTTATTTTTGGTTATGTTAATGTATGAAAAGTTTAAATTTCCTAAACCTGGATGAGAATATTTAACTTTAAAATTTTTTTTCGTCTAAGCAAATCTTAATTATGTATAAAACGGTGTTATTTAAGAAATACTGAATGTGCAAAAAAAAATTCAATTTCATATCCGTGGAAGCGAAAATTTATTTTTTTTTTAAATTATTTTTTACCAATGGAAGTCTTCATGATGTATAAAGCGGTTTTGTTTAAGAAAAACTACAAATTTGTACCCACTTTCGTTACTTTCATGTACTACAAAATATTGCAGTATCGAGCCCTGGAATCGAAATTTTGATTTTTTTTAATTTTTGATACCAATTTTGTTTTTCCGAAATAAAAAATAATTTTTACCTGAAAAAAAACGACTTCAGTTAATTTTTTGTTAGCTTATTGTATAAAAAAAATTTTAATTTCCTAAGCCTGGATGGGAACTTTAAATTTTAAAATTTTTTTTCATCGATGCAAATCTTCATTACACCAAAGACGGTTTTATTTGAGAAAAACTTAAAAATTTTAAACATTTTAGTTATTATATGTACCACAAACTAGCGAATGTGCAAAAAAATTTAATTTTCCATCCCTGGAATTTTTTTTTTTAGTTTTAAATGGACAATGGAGCAGTCCCAGAGCATTAAATAGGTTCAGTTTTCAAATAAACAAAAAAATAATCGGTTTTTGGTGTGAATTTTGCGTCGAGAAATAGGTGTAAGCTTCCCAGCTCTGGAACCGTCCTATTTTTCTGAATTTCAATACCACTCTAAGTTAGCTCAGTTCCAATCGATCAGTCCAAGAATGAAGTCTCTAGCTCTTCTGGGGGCTTCGGAAAACCGATTTCACGTACAGACAGACGGACAGACGGACATCGCTCAATCGTCATCGCTATTTATAAGGATCCAGAATATATATACCTTATGGGGTCGCATATTGATATCGAAGAAATTACACACGGAATGACAAACCTAAATATACCCTTTCACATTTTTGGGAAGGGTATAATTATATGGATAACTCAAACACTGTTGCCAGAAATGCAGATTTCTGGCAACAGTGATTTCCACTCCAAGAAGACAAAATCCAGATATGAAGATATTTGGTCCAAGAACGCAGATTTTTTAACTCAAATAACATGGAAATTTTTTTATTTTTTCTTATATTGCTGCTACCTTTGGTTTCTTTTATGTACATATGAACGAAAATAACAACCGTTTATGTAAAAGAATACAAAAGAAAGTTGCAAACACCAAAAATTTTAAGCAATTAAGTGTTGATATTTTTGCTGTAAAGTAATATTCCTAATATTAAGCACAAAAGTATACCAAAATTACTTTGGAAAAAAGTTATAACGGTTGTTGATACACAAACCAAGTGCAAAATAACATATGTACATAGGTGCATAATTTTCAGCAAAAGTTAATTAATAATTGATAAAATGCTTAGATATTTACAAGGACGCGATAAGCTTTTGTGTTACTTTGTAAAAAAAAACTCATGAGCAATATTTTATAAATCTTTATATGGATTTTTATTCTTACTCATGGATGCAGATAACAAAGATTCCACTGAAGATGCGACATCGGTATTTAATATATTTTGTTTAATTTTGTATATATATATATATATATATATATATATATATATATCAAGTTATCAAATTTTAGACAAATCATAGGAAAAAACATAATATGAGAAAAGATTAGCTGAAGGACCCGGAATTAAATTCTTGGGCGTAAAAACATATCCAATCAAATTTTTGCAAAATTTGTAATACGAACCTTAAGGCAACTGCAGGTAAACGTGATTTGATGGCACTTTCTAAAACAGAAAAGCATATTGAAGCATCGAAAGCCATTGGTGATCAATGAAAAATCAGTGAAATATTTTTATCGGAAAATGCTGGGGCACAACTTGCTTTTTGCAGTGGCAGATCATATGAGCAAAGTATACCAAAGTACATACTTACATACGTAATTGATTTGCATTTAACTTTGCTTAAATAATTAATATTATTTATTATTAAATAATGTTCTCATACGAAGATATGTATCTTACATGTGTATATACGATTGAATGTGTTACTTGTTTCGTTATTTTATTTATTTGAGTACACAAATGTACACACGTATGCATAATTTGTTTGAGTGAAATATAAAAAAGTTTTGTTGAAGATTTTAAAAATAAAGTGCAGATTTTGTCCCTAAAAATTCTGGCAACATTGAACTCAAATCCTTTGCGGTTTTTTTGCTTCAGGTCGGGATTTTTTTTATAAGCGTGGCAAATATTTTCCTCTAAATTAGTCAGGTACGTAGACATATTTCACCCAAACAAAATTGTATTTATTTTAGTCGAATATAAATCTTCTCTATATCCTATGGTTTTGGAATTATTCAAAGATTAATGGAAAATAGATTCAAGTAAAGAGCTGGCACTCCTTGTTGCTACAAGGCGCTTCAGTGCTCGTAGCGACTACTCCGACGTCAGCCTTATTGATGTTTTGTTTCCTGCATTGCACATATTGGATCAATATTGGGCACCTGCGGCAAATTGACAATAAAATTCAATATTTTTCAAATGATATTTTATGTTTTATAACTTATTTTATTTTTAAGATGTGTAGCTCTCAGAAAAATAAGCAAACATTTTTTTCTCCATTAATCTCTGAATAATTATAAAATGATAAGAGATAGAGAAGATTTATATTCGACTAAAATAAATACAATTTTGTTACACATCTTCTAAAAATCGGATAATTCGTTCGCGAGTTTGGGTGAAATATGTCTACGTACCTGACTAATTTAGAGGAAAACATTTGCCACGCCCATAAAAAAAATTCCAAGCTTATGGAAAAAAACCGAAAAAGATTTGAGTTTACCGCATCAAAATGAGGTGCTGCTGAGAAGTGTAATAATGTGGATTTTCATTATATCGTAGGTATTTTACAAAGTAGTGTGGTAAAATTTTTATTTAAAAATGAATAATATTGAAATAAAAGAAAAACTGTTATCTAATTCATATAAAATGTGTGAAAAAAGAGGGCGAAGCAATATATGGGACTGCTTTGCCCTTATTAAAGATGAAAACGATATTGAAATAACAAATTTTGTTGCATGTAAAACTTGCAACAATGTGTATAAATATAATAAAGATGATCTTTCAAATTTAAATAGACACAAGTGCTATACAATATTAAAAAACGAAAATGATTTCATTGAACCAAACCAAGAGGCTAAAAAGGCTTGCACAGATGTTTTGACCGAATGGATTCTTGGAGATATTCGTCCATTCTCGTTGGTAAAAGATATTGGACTAAAAGAGTATTGCAAATTAATGTTATCTCTTGGAAATAAATATGGAACAAATGTTAACCTAGACTCACTTTTACCGCATCCAACAACAATCCATAGAAATATTAATAATAGTTATTCCATACATTGTTGATTTATCTTTATTGACCTTATCAGTTTATTATAATACTATTCACAATATTTGTTTTTCAAATTCAATAACACATAAAATATTTTTTCAACATTAACAATTTATAGTAAAACAAACTTTTTCAACATTAACAAATTATAACGAACATTTTTATAACAAATATATACATATATATATATATATATATATATATATACATATACATATCTATACATACATATACACATACATATACACACATACATATACAAACATATACATATATATATATATATATATATATATATATACATATATATATATATATATATATATATATATATATACATATACGATATATATACATATACAATACATACATACATACATACACATATATATACATATACATACATACATATAAACATATACATACATATATACATACACATATATACACACATATACACACACATACATACACATACAAATACATGTACATATATAACTACATATACATTCACACACATATACATGTATATACACCTACATACACATAGGCAATAATTTTAACAATTAGTATAAGTTAATATATAATAACAATAATACAATAAATTATCCCTAGCAAATAATAGTTAATATTAACAATTATATTATGTAAATCTGCAATTCTTACTAACTAAATGCTAATTTTTCTGTATTTATTTTAAAATTTATTCTGTGTGTTGAAGGTACGTTTATTATTTCTAACATTTCTAACATTAATCGACGTTTGTAGTTATTTTCTGTATTTAATATTAAAACATTTTCAAAATCTGGAAAATGATATGAGTTTTTTGTGAATTTATATTCCTATATTTTTTATCTGATTTGTGACCTGCCACCCTAGTCTTTAATTTATTTTTGGTCGTACCTATGTACACTTTATTACAATTCTCTATATCATTACCCTTGCATGGTATTTTATATACTAAATTTGATCTATCCCATTTTTATACCCTTCACAAAAATGTGAAAGGGTATATTTAGGTTTGTCATTCCGTGTGTAATTTCTTCGATATCAATATGCGACCCCATAAAGTATATATATTCTGGATCCTTATGAATAGCGATGACGATTGAGCGATGTCCGTCTGTCCGTCTGTCTGTACGTGAAATCGGTTTTCCCAAGCCCCCAGAAGAGCTAGAGACTTCATTCTTGGACTGATCGATTGGAAGTGAGCTAACTTAGAGTGGTATTGAAATTCAGAAAAATCGGAAGGACGGTTCCAGAGCTGGGAAGCTTACACCTATTTCTCGACGCAAAATTAACACCAAAAACCGATTTTTTTTTCTATCTGAAAACTGAACCTATTTCATGCTTTGGGACTCCTCAATTGTCCATTTAAAACTTTAAAAAAAAAAAAAAAAATTTCCAGGGATGGGAAATTAAAAATTTTTTTTTTTTGGTACATTCGGTATTTTGTGGTACATATAATAACTAAAATGTTTAAGAATCTTAAGTTTTTCTTAAATAAAACCGTTTTTGGTGTAATGAAGATTTGCATTGATGAAAAAAAAATTTAAAATTTAAAGTTCCCATCCAAGGTTAGGAAATTTAAATTTTTTTATACAACAAACTAACCAAAAATCAACTGACGTCGTTTTTCCTGGTTAAAATTACTTTGATTTCGGCAAAACAAAATTTGTATCAAAAATTAAAAAAAAAAAATTTTTGATTCCAGGGTTCGGTACTGTAATATTTTGTGGTACATTAAAGTAACAAAAAGGTAACAAATTTGTAGTTTTTCTTAAATAAAACCACTTTATACTTCCATTGGCAGCAAATAATTTTAAAATAAATTAAATTTTCGATTCCAGGGATCGGAAATTTAATATTTTTTTGACACATTCGGTATTTCGTGGTACATATAATAACTAAAATGTTTAAACATTTTAAGTTTTTTTTAAATAAAACAATTTTTAGTGTAATGAAGATTTGCATCGATGAAAAAAAATTTTTAAATTTAAAGTTTCCATCCAGGGTTAGAAAATTTTAATATGTTTTGTACATTAAAATAACTAAAAATCAACTAACGTCGATTTTTCCTGGTTAAAATTATTTTTTGTCCTGGCAAAACAGAATTGGTATCAAAAATTAAAATAAAAACAAATTTCGATTTCAGGGCTCGAAAACTGATATATATTGTAGTACATGAAAGTGAAAGAAATGGTTATAAATTTGTAGTTTTTCTTAAATAAAACCACTTTATACATCATTTAGACTTGCATTGGTAAAAAATAATTTTAAAAAGTTTTAATTTTCACCTCCAGGGATCGGGAATTGAAATATTTTTTGGGCATATCAGTATTTTGTGGTACATATAATAACTAAAATGTATAAAAATGTTAAGTTTTTCTTAAATAAAACCGTTTATGATAACATGAAGAATTGCGTGGATGAAAACAAATTTTTAAATTTAAAGTTCCCATCCAGGGTTCCGAAATTTAAAATTTTTTTATGCAATACATAACCAAAAATCAATTAACGTCGTTTTTTCCAAGTTAAAATTATTTTTTATTTCGGCAAAACAAAATTGGTATTAAAAATTAAAAAAATTCGATTCCAGGGTTGGACACTGCAATATTTTGGATAACATGAATGTTACCAAAATGGTTAAAAATTTGTACTTTTGCTTAAATAAAACCGCTTTACACATTATGAGGACTTGTATTTTTTGCTAACTGAAACTATTTTATAAATTAGAAAGCAGACGTACGTTAGTGAGGGGTATATAAGATTCGGCACAGCCGAATATAGCACTTTTACTTGTTATACCTGCTTCCGATGGCTCTTCGAAAAGCAATCAGGTAATTTTAGATACAACTAGAACTAGTCTTGCTCTACTACGTGCTTTAGATATAAATACTGAAGGTGAACATGCTATGCTCATTTATATGACAGTAAATAAACTAGATGTACAGACGCGTAAGGAATGGGAGAGATCCCTTATGGCCTCTACTCAGTTTCCTCCTATTGAAGACCTATTCAAATTTTTGCAAACAACTTTTCGAACACTTGAAACTATATTTGATCAGACTGATTCAAGCCCTAATGTATGCGTTTTAAAACCAAAAACCCCACAGCAGCAAAACAAAAGCAAAGGCTATTTACGACATTACGTTAACTCTGTTTCTACAAATTCTGACTCCAACTGCCCTTGCTGCAACAAGCGTCATATCCTTTTCAAATGTTTTAAGTTTTCTGCATTATCATCTGCTGACAAAATATTATTCTTAAATTCTAAACGAATATGTCGGAATTGTTTAACATCAGGCCACTTTAGTAACAAGTGCCATTTATCTGCTCATTGTCAAGTCTGTGAACAATACCATCATACCGTTGTGCATAATGAATATTTCAGAAACAGTTCACCTGAAATTTCTTCTACTAAACTTTTAACAGCTTCTCAGAAACCATCGTCTTCGCAAACATTTGAAAACATCACAGCTCATGTTATTGATAATAGAAAATCCTTCATTTGCAAAAGAAGACCTCAAGTTCTCCTCGCGACAGTACGTGTTGTTATAAAAACCCTTCACGGCGATTATGGTTTGCGGGCTCTTCTTGATCAATGTGCCCAGGCCACATTTATAACTAAAAGAGCTGCAGACGCTTTATGGATATCATACAAAAAGACTTTGTTGAAGTAAGCGGATTAGGTGGAGATCAACCTATGATTTCGAAGGGTTATGTTGAAATTTCCATCTTCTCTAGGATAAAGAATTATTTTAAAATTTATTGTGAGGCATTCGTTCTACCAAAAATAACTGGATATCAACCTATACTTATGAACGAAACATTATTACCTGATTTGAAAGGTTTTCCTTTTTCAAAACCGGGTGAAATTGATCTATTGTTAGGAGGAGATATGTATGGTAATATAGTATTATCGCAGCAACATAAATTTGATGATGCGTTGTTCTTGCAACTTACACATTTTGGGTGGATAGTTTCTGGCCCTACGTCTGGTAACTCTTATAAGCACCCTATTACCGTAAATGTTTGTTCACTGGATAAGCAATTGCAGTCCTTCTGGGAACAGGAAGAACTTTTGGATAATTAGTTTTAACAGATGAAGAAACCCGTTGTGAAGAACATTTTCAGAAAACTACTTCTCGTGATTCAACTGGTCGTTATACTGCGTCACTGCCATTTAAGTCCCTGCTTGTGGGTCTCCCGCTTCCTGTTTTTATGCATACAGATTATGCAGCACTTTCTCGCTTGAAAAATATTGAATCAAGGTGTAGGTTAAAGAAGAATTTTGGAAAACTTTACACAGATTTTATGGAAGAGTATGAACGGCTAGGACATATGAAAAAGGTGGGCAGTTCCCCTCGTGACTTAGACAGAAAAGGATTCTTCTTGCCTCATCATGGGGTTTTAAGAGAAAGTAGCTCTACTACAAAACTAAGGGTTGTTTTCGATGGTAGCTGTAAGAAGGCGTCTCAATCGTCGTTAAATGAGAAACTGGCACCTGGTCCTGCATTGCAAAATGATTTACCTACAATAATAAATCGATGGAGACGTTTTAAAATTGGTTTTAGGGCAGACTTGGAGAAAATGTTTCGCCAAATACTTGTTGTCCCGGAGCAGCGAAAGTTTCAACCGATTTTATGGATATATCCATATATATATTTTCAAGCTTTCGACAGTTATTTATGGTACGAAACCTGCATCTTTTCTTTCAATTAGGGTTTTACAACAACTAGCGATGGATGAAAAGGATAAATATTCATTAGCCAGTAGAGTGCTCAGTTCAGACACTTATGTTGAAGATGTAATTTCTTGAGCTGATACTGTATCGGAAGCTTACAAATTACATATTGAATTCTGCAGTGTGTTAAATGAAGGAAAATTTTATTTGCGTGAATGGGCAGCAAATTCAAAAGAACTTTTAGACATGATTCCCGTCGAATTCAGGGAAAAGTCTGAAATATACGAACTAAATCAACCTAATACCATAAAAGCTCTCGGTATCGAACGGAACACTGCAGACGATTTCTTTTCATTTAAAATCAATTTCGAAAGTACATCAGGTGCTACAAAAAGAAGTTTGCTGTCAGATTCCGCAAAACTTTATGATCCTCTAGGGTGGCTATCGCTGCCACAATTCTCGCCAAAATTGAATTCCAAAACTTATGGTTACTTGGGAGTGAATGGAATGACCCTCTGCCTGATGATATCAAAAATAGATGGTTAACATATCGTATTGAAAATATTGAAATTCCTCGTTGAATTGGTGTACGTAATGGTAGCAAAATTGAAATTCATGGGTTTTTAGACTCAAAGTTGGGTTACGCAGTGGCAGTCTATGCTAAGACTACTTCAGAATTGGGTGCAAAAGTATATTCAGTCCAAGCGAAAACTAAAGTGGGTCCTATTAAGAGTTTAACAATACCTCGAATGGAACTATGTGATGCAACTTTATTGGCTGAACTAGTAGAACGCATAATATCTTCAATTGATCAGGAAATATCAAATGTATATTATTGGACTGATAGCACAACAGTGCTTTCATGGATACGTGGTCAGTCCGCTAGGTGGCCCGTATATGTTGGAAACAGAGTTGCTGAAATTCAACGAAGATCCCATACGTCTCAATGGCGATACATATCCACACATGAAAATCCTGCTGACTGCGTTTCACGTGGTATATCGTCAAGGGAATTGGTTAACCATGAACTATGGTGGCATGCACCTAGATGGCTAACTTTATCTTCAGAAAACTGGCCAAACCAACCTAAATTACATTGCTCTGGAATTGCTGAAGTTTTTACTGAGAATAATTTATGATGCAAAACAATATCCGGATATTCTAACAAGATATTCTTCTCTTAGTAAATTGATACGCGTCGCTGCATACATAGTTCGTTTTAAGCATAATACTCAAATCAACAAAAACCTACAAATTATTGGTAATGGTAAGATGACAGGGTTTCTTTTAACCGAGGAGCTAAAGGTAGCTCGGTTACGACTTGTAAAACTTTCAGAAGAAGTGGACTTTTCACAAGAAATTTTTGAACTTCAAAAGAAAGGTCGAATTATAAAAAATAACGCTCTAGCACAGCTGTGTCCATTTTTTGATTCCACTCAAATTCTTAGAGTTGGGGGCAGAATTCAAAACTCTGACCTTGATTATTGTTCCAAACACCCAATTTTACTAAAGAAACAAAATCCATTAACCCACTTATTATTTTTAGATGCTCACATAAAAACTCTGCATGGCGGTTTGATACAAATGCAAGCATATGTTTCACGAGAAAATTGGATTATATCAAGTAGAAGCATTGCCAAACAAATCTTGCGAATATGTGCAACCCAGCAGATTATGGGAAATCTCCCTAGTGTACGACTCAAACCGGCGCGCCCGTTTAAGCACAGCGGTGTCGATTATAGAGGTCCAATTATTATAAAACAATCAACGGCGCGAAATTCTGTAACTACCAAGGGTTACATTTGTTTATTCATATGCATGGTTACAAAAGCACTACATTTGGAAGCAGTAACAAACTTGTCCACTGATGCATTTCTAGTAGCGTTTAGTGTCTCGCCGTGGTCCTTGCACTGATTTGTACTCAGACTGTGGCACAAATTTTGTTGGAGCTAATAGAGAGAAGAAAATTCTTTATAATCGCAGCAAATCATCGATGCCAGATGAAATTACTAAACATCTTGCTTCAAATGGTACAAAGTGGCATTTTATACCTCCAGCCTCTCCAAGCTTTGGTGGTCTTTGGGAGGCCGGCATTAAGTCCACAAAATATCATTTAAAGAGAGCGATGCAGAATCATATGTTGACATTTGAAGAACTTACTACGCTTTTAGCACAGATTGAGAGTTGTTTAAATTCTAGGCCCTTGTGCCCCCTAAACTCAGAACCAGCTGATTGCAATGCGCTCACTCCGCCTCATTTACTGATTGGGGAGCCTACTTTATGCTTACCGGAAGAGGATTTGCTAGATGTCAACATTGACCGATTAAACAGGTGGAAAACCGTTGAAAAAATAAAACAAGATTTTTGGAGACGATGGTCTAACGAATGGTTGTGCCGACTTCAAGCTAGACCCAAATGGCTTAAAATAACACAAAACCCTAAAATTGGAGATTTAGTGGTCGTTTTTGATGAAAGCCCTGGCTTTTGAATGGCCCCTGGCTCGTATAAAAGATATTCATCCCGGCAACGATGGTGCTGTAAGAGTGGTCACCCTATTCTCTTCGGGAAAAACTTTAAACGTCCAGTTTCGAAGATTGCACTTCTACCTATAAATGATCATCATAGCCCATAACTTTAATTCTTATATTGATATTTATCCCTATGTTCAAGCACTGTCGTCCTTAGTGGGGGAGTATGTTTGTGAAAAACGTTAAAATTCTAACATTTACTATTATAAGTCTGTGATTTACATTTCATGGGTAGTGTGAACAGTACATGATACCTCAAGCTCCAAACACATAGACGACAGCAGACAGCAAGCAGCAATATGTCAAAAATAAAATGCATGTGTTTAAATGAAAACGATTATTTTGACGGCAGCACAGCAGCAGGACTGCACAACAGCATTTGCTGCTGCTGCCAACTTAGGCTATTTTCTATTTTGACGGGCAGCAATAAGCAAATATAGAGTTGCCATTATATATATAAATTGGACAAATTAGAACAAAAACTTTATTTCTTAATATTAAACATAAAAGAACATTACAAAAATACAATAAAGAAATAAATGTATATGTTTTTATAGTTTTTTGTGATATTATTACAGTTTTTATCAATAACTTTAATATTATTCATTATAAAATATAAATGCGGCATCCCTAAAATTTGTAATGCTAAAATACACAGCTGTTGTTGCTGCGTTCAAAATAATTATGAAGCTGACTTCAGAGCAGCATTTGAGGCTGGCAGTATTTGAAGCCGTGAAGTTGTGAAGTCTGCTGTCGTCTAAGTGTTTAGAGCTTCACGCTGCAATATATTTAACTTTATGCTTATTTACTTATAAGAGATATTAGTTACTCTCGTTAAAGTAAATGCACTAAGGAAAGTAATAAAATTACTGGTTTTTTGCACACGCACCTTGTTTGCAAATATAGGCACATATGTACTATATACATACGCACGTTCATATATATGTCCATATCGTGAGGTATCATTAATTACCAATTACTGCTATACATTTTTGTACCTTTCTTGATTTTTTCAACATCTTATTAAATACAGTCATTTAACAACTCACTAAGAAGAACCATTGTAATATTATTGCAATAAAGCAAATCGTAGTTTGAGCTAACTTAAGAGGAAAATAAATTGTGTTTTATTTTCCAAGAGCGAATAGCAAAATTTATTAAATTAACCTAGAAAAGAGTTAATTTCTCGTACAATTAGTATTTTCTGTTCTTCTATTTCTATATTGTGATATTAATTTATTTATAATATGATTAGGAAAATTGTTAGTTTCTAATATATTTATAACCTTATATATATATATATATATTGCTATAGTGAAATTGTTTGTCACTTATATTTAGAACCCTTTCTATAAAATGTTTAGCTGTGTTTATAATAATGTGTCTACTATGTTTTGAATAGTAATTAATCATTCTTCCCGAAGCAGTAGGTTTCTTGAACCAATCTATTATTAATTTATTACCTCTCCTAATAACTAAAGTATCTAAATAAGGAAGTCTTAAGTCCTTTTCCTTTTCAGCAGTAAATTTAATGTTCGAATTAAAATTATTCAATGCTGATAACATTCCATACATTTTGCAAAGCTAAAGTCAGAAATATTATCCCTACGAGAAATTGGTTACGCTCTGACATGTGACCTATGGACTGAAAGTTTTTCAAAAATTTCGTACCTTGCTGTAACGGTTCATTTTGGGGTGGATGGTGAGAGTAAAAGCAAGCTGCTAGGAGTGAAGTCTATGAAACAAATTTCTAATACTGGTAAGCTATCAGTGAAATAAAATAAAATTAAAGAAATTAGTAAACAATTTTGTATACTATACCATTTCCAATTGTATTTCAAAAATTTCCAAATGTATGTACTTTAAATTTTATCAAATGCACTTGCCAATTGTCCAAATGTATTTCAAAAAGTTTTTATATGGAAAATATATAAATACAATTTGGTAATTTTAAAGAACATTTAGATAATTTTGAAATACATATGTATGAATAAATTGTGTATACATTTTGAAATACATTCAGAACTATGTTTAGAATATGTTTCAATATACATGCATGTTTTGAGATAAATATAGAAAATAGTATAATATATTTGAACAATTTTAAATTATATTTAGACCCCACAGCAGCAAAACAAAAGCAAAGGCTATTTACGACATTACGTTAACTCTGTTTCTACAAATTCTGACTCCAACTGCCCTTGCTGCAACAAGCGTCATATCCTTTTCAAATGTTTTAAGTTTTCTGCATTATCATCTGCTGACAAAATATTATTCTTAAATTCTAAACGAATATGTCGGAATTGTTTAACATCAGGCCACTTTAGTAACAAGTGCCATTTATCTGCTCATTGTCAAGTCTGTGAACAATACCATCATACCGTTGTGCATAATGAATATTTCAGAAACAGTTCACCTGAAATTTCTTCTACTAAACTTTTAACAGCTTCTCAGAAACCATTCGCAAACATTTGAAAACATCACAGCTCATGTTATTGATAATAGAAAATCCTTCATTTGCAAAAGAAGACCTCAAGTTCTCCTCGCGACAGTACGTGTTGTTATAAAAACCCTTCACGGCGATTATGGTTTGCGGGCTCTTCTTGATCAATGTGCCCAGGCCACATTTATAACTAAAAGAGCTGCAGACGCTTTATGGCTATCATACAAAAAGACTTTGTTGAAGTAAGCGGATTAGGTGGAGATCGACCTATGATTTCGAAGGGTTATGTTGAAATTTCCATCTTCTCTAGGATAAAGAATAATTTTAAAATTTATTGTGAGGCATTCGTTCTACCAAAAATAACTGGATATCAACCTATACTTATGAACGAAACATTATTACCTGATTTGAAAGGTTTTCCTTTTTCAAAACCGGGTGAGATTGATCTATTGTTAGGAGGAGATATGTATGGTAATATAGTATTATCGCAGCAACATAAATTTGATGATGGGTTGTTCTTGCAACTTACACATTTTGGGTGGATAGTTTCTGGCCCTACGTCTGGTAACTCTTATAAGCACCCTATTACCGTAAATGTTTGTTCACTGGATAAGCAATTGCAGTCCTTCTGGGAACAGGAAGAACTTTTGGATAATTAGTTTTAACAGATGAAGAAACCCGTTGTGAAGAACATTTTCAGAAAACTACTTCTCGTGATTCAACTGGTAGTTATACTGCGTCACTGCCATTTAAGTCCCTGCTTGTGGGTCTCCCGCTTCCTGTTTTTATGCATACAGATTATGCAGCACTTTCTCGCTTGAAAAATATTGAATCAAGGTGTAGGTTAAAGAAGAATTTTGGAAAACTTTACACAGATTTTATGGAAGAGTATGAACGGCTAGGACATATGAAAAAGGTGGGCAGTTCCCCTCGTGACTTAGACAGAAAAGGATTCTTCTTGCCTCATCATGGGGTTTTAAGAGAAAGTAGCTCTACTACAAAACTAAGGGTTGTTTTCGATGGTAGCTGTAAGAAGGCGTCTCAATCGTCGTTAAATGAGAAACTGGCACCTGGTCCTGCATTGCAAAATTATTTACCTACAATAATAAATCGATGGAGACGTTTTAAAATTGGTTTTAGGGCAGACTTGGAGAAAATGTTTCGCCAAATACTTGTTGTCCCGGAGCAGCGAAAGTTTCAACCGATTTTATGGATATATCCATATATATATTTTCAAGCTTTCGACAGTTATTTATGGTACGAAACCTGCATCTTTTCTTTCAATTAGGGTTTTACAACAACTAGCGATGGATGAAAAGGATAAATATTCATTAGCCAGTAGAGTGCTCAGTTCAGACACTTATGTTGAAGATGTAATTTCTTGAGCTGATACTGTATCGGAAGCTTACAAATTACATATTGAATTCTGCAGTGTGTTAAATGAAGGAAAATTTTATTTGCGTGAATGGGCAGCAAATTCAAAAGAACTTTTAGACATGATTCCCGTCGAATTCAGGGAAAAGTCTGAAATATACGAACTAAATCAACCTAATACCATAAAAGCTCTCGGTATCGAACGGAACACTGCAGACGATTTCTTTTCATTTAAAATCAATTTCGATTCCGCAAAACTTTATGATCCTCTAGGGTGGCTATCGCTGCCACAATTCTCGCCAAAATTGAATTCCAAAACTTATGGTTACTTGGGAGTGAATGGAATGACCCTCTGCCTGATGATATCAAAAATAGATGGTTAACATATCGTATTGAAAATATTGAAATTCCTCGTTGAATTGGTGTACGTAGTGGTAGCAAAATTGAAATTCATGGGTTTTTAGACTCAAAGTTGGCTTACGCAGTGGCAGTCTATGCTAAGACTACTTCAGAATTGGGTGCAAAAGTATATTCAGTCCAAGCGAAAACTAAAGTGGGTCCTATTAAGAGCTTAACAATACCTCGAATGGAACTATGTGATGCAACTTTATTGGCTAAACTAGTAGAACGCATAATATCTTCAATTGATCAGGAAATATCAAATGTATATTATTGGACTGATAGCACAACAGTGCTTTCATGGATACGTGGTCAGTCCGCTAGGTGGCCCGTATATGTTGGAAACAGAGTTGCTGAAATTCAACGAAGATCCCATACGTCTCAATGGCGATACATATCCACACATGAAAATCCTGCTGACTGCGTTTCACGTGGTATATCGTCAAGGGAATTGGTTAACCATGAACTATGGTGGCATGCACCTAGATGGCTAACTTTATCTTCAGAAAACTGGCCAAACCAACCTAAATTACATTGCTCTGGAATTGCTGAAGTTTTTACTGAGAATAATTTATGATGCAAAACAATATCCGGATATTCTAACAAGATATTCTTCTCTTAGTAAATTGATACGCGTCGCTGCATACATAGTTCGTTTTAAGCATAATACTCAAATCAACAAAAACCTACAAATTATTGGTAATGGTAAGATGACAGGGTTTCTTTTAACCGAGGAGCTAAAGGTAGCTCGGTTACGACTTGTAAAACTTTCAGAAGAAGTGGACTTTTCACAAGAAATTTTTGAACTTCAAAAGAAAGGTCGAATTATAAAAAATAACGCTCTAGCACAGCTGTGTCCATTTTTTGATTCCACTCAAATTCTTAGAGTTGGGGGCAGAATTCAAAACTCTGACCTTGATTATTGTTCCAAACACCCAATTTTACTAAAGAAACAAAATCCATTAACCCACTTATTATTTTTAGATGCTCACATAAAAACTCTGCATGGCGGTTTGATACAAATGCAAGCATATGTTTCACGAGAAAATTGGATTATATCAAGTAGAAGCATTGCCAAACAAATCTTGCGAATATGTGCAACCCAGCAGATTATGGGAAATCTCCCTAATGTACGACTCAAACCGGCGCGCCCGTTTAAGCACAGCGGTGTCGATTATAGAGGTCCAATTATTATAAAACAATCAACGGCGCGAAATTCTGTAACTACCAAGGGTTACATTTGTTTATTCATATGCATTGTTACAAAAGCACTACATTTGGAAGCAGTAACAAACTTGTCCACTGATGCATTTCTAGTAGCGTTTAGTGTCTCGCCGTGGTCCTTGCACTGATTTGTACTCAGACTGTGGCACAAATTTTGTTGGAGCTAATAGAGAGAAGAAAATTCTTTATAATCGCAGCAAATCATCGATACCAGATGAAATTACTAAACATCTTGCTTCAAATGGTACAAAGTGGCATTTTATACCTCCAGCCTCTCCAAGCTTTGGTGGTCTTTGGGAGGCCGGCATTAAGTCCACAAAATATCATTTAAAGAGAGCGATGCAGAATCATATGTTGACATTTGAAGAACTTACTACGCTTTTAGCACAGATTGAGAGTTGTTTAAATTCTAGGCCCTTGTGCCCCCTAAACTCAGAACCAGCTGATTGCAATGCGCTCACTCCGCCTCATTTACTGATTGGGGAGCCTACTTTATGCTTACCGGAAGAGGATTTGCTAGATGTCAACATTGACCGATTAAACAGGTGGAAAACCGTTGAAAAAATAAAACAAGATTTTTGGAGACGATGGTCTAACGAATGGTTGTGCCGACTTCAAGCTAGACCCAAATGGCTTAAAATAACACAAAACCCTAAAATTGGAGATTTAGTGGTCGTTTTTGATGAAAGCCCTGGCTTTTGAATGGCCCCTGGCTCGTATAAAAGATATTCATCCCGGCAACGATGGTGCTGTAAGAGTGGTCACCCTATTCTCTTCGGGAAAAACTTTAAACGTCCAGTCTCGAAGATTGCACTTCTACCTATAAATGATCATCATAGCCCATAACTTTAATTCTTATATTGATATTTATCCCTATGTTCAAGCACTGTCGTCCTTAGTGGGGGAGTATGTTTGTGAAAAACGTTAAAATTCTAACATTTACTATTATAAGTCTGTGATTTACATTTCATGGGTAGTGTGAACAGTACATGATAGCTCAAGCTCCAAACACATAGACGACAGCAGACAGCAAGCAGCAATATGTCAAAAATAAAATGCATGTGTTTAAATGAAAACGATTATTTTGACGGCAGCACAGCAGCAGGACTGCACAACAGCATTTGCTGCTGCTGCCAACTTAGGCTATTTTCTATTTTGACGGGCAGCAATAAGCAAATATAGAGTTGCCATTATATATATAAATTGGACAAATTAGAACAAAAACTTTATTTCTTAATATTAAACATAAAAGAACATTACAAAAATACAATAAAGAAATAAATGTATATGTTTTTATAGTTTTTTGTGATATTATTACAGTTTTTATCAATAACTTTAATATTATTCATTATAAAATATAAATGCGGCATCCCTAAAATTTGTAATGCTAAAATACACAGCTGTTGTTGCTGCGTTCAAAATAATTATGAAGCTGACTTCAGAGCAGCATTTGAGGCTGGCAGTATTTGAAGCCGTGAAGTTGTGAAGTCTGCTGTCGTCTAAGTGTTTAGAGCTTCACGCTGCAATATATTTAACTTTATGCTTATTTACTTATAAGAGATATTAGTTACTCTCGTTAAAGTAAATGCACTAAGGAAAGTAATAAAATTACTGGTTTTTTGCACACGCACCTTGTTTGCAAATATAGGCACATATGTACTATATACATACGCACGTTCATATATATGTCCATATCGTGAGGTATCATTAATTACCAATTACTGCTATACATTTTTGTACCTTTCTTGATTTTTTCAACATCTTATTAAATACAGTCATTTAACAACTCACTAAGAAGAACCATTGTAATATTATTGCAATAAAGCAAATCGTAGTTTGAGCTAACTTAAGAGGAAAATAAATTGTGTTTTATTTTCCAAGAGCGAATAGCAAAATTTATTAAATTAACCTAGAAAAGAGTTAATTTCTCGTACAATTAGTATTTTCTGTTCTTCTATTTCTATATTGTGATATTAATTTATTTATAATATGATTAGGAAAATTGTTAGTTTCTAATATATTTATAACCTTATATATATATATATATATTGCTATAGTGAAATTGTTTGTCACTTATATTTAGAACCCTTTCTATAAAATGTTTAGCTGTGTTTATAATAATGTGTCTACTATGTTTTGAATAGTAATTAATCATTCTTCCCGAAGCAGTAGGTTTCTTGAACCAATCTATTATTAATTTATTACCTCTCCTAATAACTAAAGTATCTAAATAAGGAAGTCTTAAGTCCTTTTCCTTTTCAGCAGTAAATTTAATGTTCGAATTAAAATTATTCAATGCTGATAACATTCCATACATTTTGCAAAGCTAAAGTCAGAAATATTATCCCTACGAGAAATTGGTTACGCTCTGACATGTGACCTATGGACTGAAAGTTTTTCAAAAATTTCGTACCTTGCTGTAACGGTTCATTTTGGGGTGGATGGTGAGAGTAAAAGCAAGCTGCTAGGAGTGAATTCTATGAAACAAATTTCTAATACTGGTAAGCTATCAGTGAAATAAAATAAAATTAAAGAAATTAGTAAACAATTTTGTATACTATACCATTTCCAATTGTATTTCAAAAATTTCCAAATGTATGTACTTTAAATTTTATCAAATGCACTTGCCAATTGTCCAAATGTATTTCAAAAAGTTTTTATATGGAAAATATATAAATACAATTTGGTAATTTTAAAGAACATTTAGATAATTTTGAAATACATATGTATGAATAAATTGTGTATACATTTTGAAATACATTCAGAACTATGTTTAGAATATGTTTCAATATACATGCATGTTTTGAGATAAATATAGAAAATAGTATAATATATTTGAACAATTTTAAATTATATTTAGACCCCACAGCAGCAAAACAAAAGCAAAGGCTATTTACGACATTACGTTAACTCTGTTTCTACAAATTCTGACTCCAACTGCCCTTGCTGCAACAAGCGTCATATCCTTTTCAAATGTTTTAAGTTTTCTGCATTATCATCTGCTGACAAAATATTATTCTTAAATTCTAAACGAATATGTCGGAATTGTTTAACATCAGGCCACTTTAGTAACAAGTGCCATTTATCTGCTCATTGTCAAGTCTGTGAACAATACCATCATACCGTTGTGCATAATGAATATTTCAGAAACAGTTCACCTGAAATTTCTTCTACTAAACTTTTAACAGCTTCTCAGAAACCATTCGCAAACATTTGAAAACATCACAGCTCATGTTATTGATAATAGAAAATCCTTCATTTGCAAAAGAAGACCTCAAGTTCTCCTCGCGACAGTACGTGTTGTTATAAAAACCCTTCACGGCGATTATGGTTTGCGGGCTCTTCTTGATCAATGTGCCCAGGCCACATTTATAACTAAAAGAGCTGCAGACGCTTTATGGCTATCATACAAAAAGACTTTGTTGAAGTAAGCGGATTAGGTGGAGATCGACCTATGATTTCGAAGGGTTATGTTGAAATTTCCATCTTCTCTAGGATAAAGAATAATTTTAAAATTTATTGTGAGGCATTCGTTCTACCAAAAATAACTGGATATCAACCTATACTTATGAACGAAACATTATTACCTGATTTGAAAGGTTTTCCTTTTTCAAAACCGGGTGAGATTGATCTATTGTTAGGAGGAGATATGTATGGTAATATAGTATTATCGCAGCAACATAAATTTGATGATGGGTTGTTCTTGCAACTTACACATTTTGGGTGGATAGTTTCTGGCCCTACGTCTGGTAACTCTTATAAGCACCCTATTACCGTAAATGTTTGTTCACTGGATAAGCAATTGCAGTCCTTCTGGGAACAGGAAGAACTTTTGGATAATTAGTTTTAACAGATGAAGAAACCCGTTGTGAAGAACATTTTCAGAAAACTACTTCTCGTGATTCAACTGGTCGTTATACTGCGTCACTGCCATTTAAGTCCCTGCTTGTGGGTCTCCCGCTTCCTGTTTTTATGCATACAGATTATGCAGCACTTTCTCGCTTGAAAAATATTGAATCAAGGTGTAGGTTAAAGAAGAATTTTGGAAAACTTTACACAGATTTTATGGAAGAGTATGAACGGCTAGGACATATGAAAAAGGTGGGCAGTTCCCCTCGTGACTTAGACAGAAAAGGATTCTTCTTGCCTCATCATGGGGTTTTAAGAGAAAGTAGCTCTACTACAAAACTAAGGGTTGTTTTCGATGGTAGCTGTAAGAAGGCGTCTCAATCGTCGTTAAATGAGAAACTGGCACCTGGTCCTGCATTGCAAAATGATTTACCTACAATAATAAATCGATGGAGACGTTTTAAAATTGGTTTTAGGGCAGACTTGGAGAAAATGTTTCGCCAAATACTTGTTGTCCCGGAGCAGCGAAAGTTTCAACCGATTTTATGGATATATATATCCATATATATATTTTCAAGCTTTCGACAGTTATTTATGGTACGACACCTGCATCTTTTCTTTCAATTAGGGTTTTACGACAACTAGCGATGGATGAAAAGGATAAATATTCATTAGCCAGTAGAGTGCTCAGTTCAGACACTTATGTTGAAGATGTAATTTCTTGAGCTGATACTGTATCGGAAGCTTACAAATTACATATTGAATTCTGCAGTGTGTTAAATGAAGGAAAATTTTATTTGCGTGAATGGGCAGCAAATTCAAAAGAACTTTTAGACATGATTCCCGTCGAATTCAGGGAAAAGTCTGAAATATACGAACTAAATCAACCTAATACCATAAAAGCTCTCGGTATCGAACGGAACACTGCAGACGATTTCTTTTCATTTAAAATCAATTTCGATTCCGCAAAACTTTATGATCCTCTAGGGTGGCTATCGCTGCCACAATTCTCGCCAAAATTGAATTCCAAAACTTATGGTTACTTGGGAGTGAATGGAATGACCCTCTGCCTGATGATATCAAAAATAGATGGTTAACATATCGTATTGAAAATATTGAAATTCCTCGTTGAATTGGTGTACGTAGTGGTAGCAAAATTGAAATTCATGGGTTTTTAGACTCAAAGTTGGCTTACGCAGTGGCAGTCTATGCTAAGACTACTTCAGAATTGGGTGCAAAAGTATATTCAGTCCAAGCGAAAACTAAAGTGGGTCCTATTAAGAGTTTAACAATACCTCGAATGGAACTATGTGATGCAACTTTATTGGCTAAACTAGTAGAACGCATAATATCTTCAATTGATCAGGAAATATCAAATGTATATTATTGGACTGATAGCACAACAGTGCTTTCATGGATACGTGGTCAGTCCGCTAGGTGGCCCGTATATGTTGGAAACAGAGTTGCTGAAATTCAACGAAGATCCCATACGTCTCAATGGCGATACATATCCACACATGAAAATCCTGCTGACTGCGTTTCACGTGGTATATCGTCAAGGGAATTGGTTAACCATGAACTATGGTGGCATGCACCTAGATGGCTAACTTTATCTTCAGAAAACTGGCCAAACCAACCTAAATTACATTGCTCTGGAATTGCTGAAGTTTTTACTGAGAATAATTTATGATGCAAAACAATATCCGGATATTCTAACAAGATATTCTTCTCTTAGTAAATTGATACGCGTCGCTGCATACATAGTTCGTTTTAAGCATAATACTCAAATCAACAAAAACCTACAAATTATTGGTAATGGTAAGATGACAGGGTTTCTTTTAACCGAGGAGCTAAAGGTAGCTCGGTTACGACTTGTAAAACTTTCAGAAGAAGTGGACTTTTCACAAGAAATTTTTGAACTTCAAAAGAAAGGTCGAATTATAAAAAATAACGCTCTAGCACAGCTGTGTCCATTTTTTGATTCCACTCAAATTCTTAGAGTTGGGGGCAGAATTCAAAACTCTGACCTTGATTATTGTTCCAAACACCCAATTTTACTAAAGAAACAAAATCCATTAACCCACTTATTATTTTTAGATGCTCACATAAAAACTCTGCATGGCGGTTTGATACAAATGCAAGCATATGTTTCACGAGAAAATTGGATTATATCAAGTAGAAGCATTGCCAAACAAATCTTGCGAATATGTGCAACCCAGCAGATTATGGGAAATCTCCCTAGTGTACGACTCAAACCGGCGCGCCCGTTTAAGCACAGCGGTGTCGATTATAGAGGTCCAATTATTATAAAACAATCAACGGCGCGAAATTCTGTAACTACCAAGGGTTACATTTGTTTATTCATATGCATGGTTACAAAAGCACTACATTTGGAAGCAGTAACAAACTTGTCCACTGATGCATTTCTAGTAGCGTTTAGTGTCTCGCCGTGGTCCTTGCACTGATTTGTACTCAGACTGTGGCACAAATTTTGTTGGAGCTAATAGAGAGAAGAAAATTCTTTATAATCGCAGCAAATCATCGATACCAGATGAAATTACTAAACATCTTGCTTCAAATGGTACAAAGTGGCATTTTATACCTCCAGCCTCTCCAAGCTTTGGTGGTCTTTGGGAGGCCGGCATTAAGTCCACAAAATATCATTTAAAGAGAGCGATGCAGAATCATATGTTGACATTTGAAGAACTTACTACGCTTTTAGCACAGATTAAGAGTTGTTTAAATTCTAGGCCCTTGTGCCCCCTAAACTCAGAACCAGCTGATTGCAATGCGCTCACTCCGCCTCATTTACTGATTGGGGAGCCTACTTTATGCTTACCGGAAGAGGATTTGCTAGATGTCAACATTGACCGATTAAACAGGTGGAAAACCGTTGAAAAAATAAAACAAGATTTTTGGAGACGATGGTCTAACGAATGGTTGTGCCGACTTCAAGCTAGACCCAAATGGCTTAAAATAACACAAAACCCTAAAATTGGAGATTTAGTGGTCGTTTTTGATGAAAGCCCTGGCTTTTGAATGGCCCCTGGCTCGTATAAAAGATATTCATCCCGGCAACGATGGTGCTGTAAGAGTGGTCACCCTATTCTCTTCGGGAAAAACTTTAAACGTCCAGTCTCGAAGATTGCACTTCTACCTATAAATGATCATCATAGCCCATAACTTTAATTCTTATATTGATATTTATCCCTATGTTCAAGCACTGTCGTCCTTAGTGGGGGAGTATGTTTGTGAAAAACGTTAAAATTCTAACATTTACTATTATAAGTCTGTGATTTACATTTCATGGGTAGTGTGAACAGTACATGATAGCTCAAGCTCCAAACACATAGACGACAGCAGACAGCAAGCAGCAATATGTCAAAAATAAAATGCATGTGTTTAAATGAAAACGATTATTTTGACGGCAGCACAGCAGCAGGACTGCACAACAGCATTTGCTGCTGCTGCCAACTTAGGCTATTTTCTATTTTGACGGGCAGCAATAAGCAAATATAGAGTTGCCATTATATATATAAATTGGACAAATTAGAACAAAAACTTTATTTCTTAATATTAAACATAAAAGAACATTACAAAAATACAATAAAGAAATAAATGTATATGTTTTTATAGTTTTTTGTGATATTATTACAGTTTTTATCAATAACTTTAATATTATTCATTATAAAATATAAATGCGGCATCCCTAAAATTTGTAATGCTAAAATACACAGCTGTTGTTGCTGCGTTCAAAATAATTATGAAGCTGACTTCAGAGCAGCATTTGAGGCTGGCAGTATTTGAAGCCGTGAAGTTGTGAAGTCTGCTGTCGTCTAAGTGTTTAGAGCTTCACGCTGCAATATATTTAACTTTATGCTTATTTACTTATAAGAGATATTAGTTACTCTCGTTAAAGTAAATGCACTAAGGAAAGTAATAAAATTACTGGTTTTTTGCACACGCACCTTGTTTGCAAATATAGGCACATATGTACTATATACATACGCACGTTCATATATATGTCCATATCGTGAGGTATCATTAATTACCAATTACTGCTATACATTTTTGTACCTTTCTTGATTTTTTCAACATCTTATTAAATACAGTCATTTAACAACTCACTAAGAAGAACCATTGTAATATTATTGCAATAAAGCAAATCGTAGTTTGAACTAACTTAAGAGGAAAATAAATTGTGTTTTATTTTCCAAGAGCGAATAGCAAAATTTATTAAATTAACCTAGAAAAGAGTTAATTTCTCGTACAATTAGTATTTTCTGTTCTTCTATTTCTATATTGTGATATTAATTTATTTATAATATGATTAGGAAAATTGTTAGTTTCTAATATATTTATAACCTTATATATATATATATATTGCTATAGTGAAATTGTTTGTCACTTATATTTAGAACCCTTTCTATAAAATGTTTAGCTGTGTTTATAATAATGTGTCTACTATGTTTTGAATAGTAATTAATCATTCTTCCCGAAGCAGTAGGTTTCTTGAACCAATCTATTATTAATTTATTACCTCTCCTAATAACTAAAGTATCTAAATAAGGAAGTCTTAAGTCCTTTTCCTTTTCAGCAGTAAATTTAATGTTCGAATTAAAATTATTCAATGCTGATAACATTCCATACATTTTGCAAAGCTAAAGTCAGAAATATTATCCCTACGAGAAATTGGTTACGCTCTGACATGTGACCTATGGACTGAAAGTTTTTCAAAAATTTCGTACCTTGCTGTAACGGTTCATTTTGGGGTGGATGGTGAGAGTAAAAGCAAGCTGCTAGGAGTGAAGTCTATGAAACAAATTTCTAATACTGGTAAGCTATCAGTGAAATAAAATAAAATTAAAGAAATTAGTAAACAATTTTGTATACTATACCATTTCCAATTGTATTTCAAAAATTTCCAAATGTATGTACTTTAAATTTTATCAAATGCACTTGCCAATTGTCCAAATGTATTTCAAAAAGTTTTTATATGGAAAATATATAAATACAATTTGGTAATTTTAAAGAACATTTAGATAATTTTGAAATACATATGTATGAATAAATTGTGTATACATTTTGAAATACATTCAGAACTATGTTTAGAATATGTTTCAATATACATGCATGTTTTGAGATAAATATAGAAAATAGTATAATATATTTGAACAATTTTAAATTATATTTAGACAGTTTTAAAATATATTTAGATAATTTTTAAATACATTTGGAAAATTGTAAGTTATATTAGAAAATGTTATATATAATCAATTACAATTACACAATGGTGTAGTTTGCAAGTCAAGCAAAAATTTTGCTAAAATTATACATTTAAATAAACTTCTTATCGCTTTAATGTGGCAAATTATGTAAAATATTTTGTTTACAAACCTAAAAAAACTTTGTGAATATAGTTTTTTATATTTTAATTTATTTTAAAAAAGCCATCAACATGAAACAAAAATTGGAGACTTTACTCAGCGAGTTCAATTGTTCCTTAAATGATCCAACAGTTGTGGTTACAGACAGAGGAAGTAATATTAAAGCCGCTTTAAGAGAATACGAAAATATCAACTGTGTAAATCACCTGCTTCACAACACAATAGAAAATTGTATTCAAAAGTTACCGCAAATTGAAGAAATTCTAGCAACATCATCAAAACTGGTAAAATTCTTTAAGAAATCTAGTTTAAATTGTGGCTTGAATACGTCATTGAAAAGCTTCACACCCACGAGATGGAATACAGTTTTTTTACGTTATTATCAATAAAATCTAATTTTGTTAACATTCAAAATGTATTAAAAGAAAAAAATTTTACTGAGAAATATAGCGCTGTAAAATAATATTTATTAGACCAATTAATAGCTATTTTAAAGCTTTTCATGGGCGCTTCGAAAGAACTTGAAGGCAGCTCCTATGTAACTATTCATTTAGTCCATCCACATATTCAAAACTTAAAAAGAATATGTAATATCACCAATAGTGATGAACCTAGTTTTATCACACAATTTAAAAAAGAAATTCATGATACTTTAATTTCCTTAGTAGAAAGCAAGATCACAAATTAGCAATATTTTTATTTCCACTAACGTACTTCTTCAAAATGATTTTAATTTATTAAAGTGGTGGAATGATCCAGCGCGCCTTCAGAAAGAGTATTTTCCATTGCTAGAGCGCTAATAACAGATAAACGATCCAAGCTGGGCTCGGACAGAAAATATTTCAATGAAATATTATTTGATTTTAAATTTTTTGTTTTATAAAAACTCAATTGGTATATTTTACATTAATATATATTTAACTACCAGTATTTAAATTTTTACACCATGCAAAAATATTTTTAAAAAATTTATGTATTTTATTTATTTCTTTTGATAAGAATTGGTTGTATTTTTTTTTTATGTTCAAGAATTGGATTTTGTATTTTTAGTTTATAGATAAGTTCAAAAGAATGAATTATTTTTGTTAAAAAAAAATTTTATATTATTAAAATTAATAAAAGTTATTGTTGTACAATATTTGACTATATTCATTTTTTAAGAAACATAATATGTCGGGGCATTTTCAATAAATCATTTTTAGACCTGTGTTCTTATCTTGTATGATTAATATTGTTAATATTCATTTACTAGTGTAATTCAGTGTTTTTGTTAATAACGAAATTAATTTTTTAACTTGAATTTGTGATAAGCAAAAAAAACCTTTTTGATAGATATTTTTTATAATAATGGTAGGCAAAGAATTTCTTGCGCGGCAACGTTTTGTCTGATGAAATATTTTGCCAATTTTTTGCTTATTTTGGGTGTTTAACGCACACATAATATAAAGTAAATGTTTTTTAAGGGTTTTCTTATCTTTGTAAACAAAATATCTTAAAAAATCGTTTGTGAAAGGTATTAAAATATATTTGTAATATTTTATTAAAAAAATTAATATGCGAATTTCTATTGTAACAGAATGACTTAATTAACCTTATTTGGTTTTACTCCTATTATGTTTTACAAGTTGATTTGTGTGACCTAATAAATTGTAACAATTACTCCTCTAGTTGACCTGTACCCTTTAAAAATATAGAAAATAATATTGTAACATTTCAAAGTTTTTTTTATTATTAAAAAAATCCTAATTCCTGGAAAAATAAAATTAAGCAACTGTTTTTTCTCTGAAAGAGTTAAAAATATAGAAAATAATTGGAACATTCCCATGTTTTTAAATGGGTTTTCCCCTTTGAAAACTACCTGTAATAAAATGGAATATAGGAAATCTATTTCTGAATATACCCTCAATAAAACATATTTGGATTTTCGCAATTATTTATTGGAAAAAATAAATTGAAGGAAATTGAGAATTTTTTCTAAGAATATAATAATATGTTTCACTGTTATGTCTACACATGTTTTGAGAGTCGTGACATCACTTCACCTACGTGCGCAGAAGAATAAAATTTAAAGTGCTTGATGTTGTAATCTGTTTTCTATCATTCTCGTACAATAAGTACTTATTGTAGAACCTGAATTATATGTTATATTTGTTTGCAAGAAAACATAGGATAGCAATTTTAATATACTCATTCTCACTTTACTTACTCACATCCAATCCAATAAAGAGAATAACAATACCTACTCATAACTAGAGCTGTACCGAACTGAATCAAACGCTCTCAAACACTCTCAAACGCTCTCAAACACTCTCAAACGCTCGTTTTTGACAAGAACCTCTAATCAAACCCATGTAATTTAAATGGGTTTGATTAGAGGTTCTTGTCGAAAACGAGCGTTTGAGAGCGTTTGATTCACTTCGGTACAGCTCTACTCATAACACAAACACAAAAATGCTTATCAATACGCACCAGCAACAGTAGTCTCATGGAAACTTCCATTTTAAGTTATAACTGTGCACATCTTTATTTCGTACATGTAATTTTCTTGTCCTACACAACACGAACATAATGTGTATGTACACTCGAATCTGTTTATCGTACACGTACTTTCTCATCGCGTATGTACAAGAACTTAAAATTTGTTACATTTGAAACTGTGCGTTTGAAGTGTGTTCTAATCGAAAAACATATGTACTTTTTATGGTCATGTTCAATATATAACAAAGAACATGTACGACTGTGTTTAACACCAACAAAATTTGGAAACACACATAAATGTTATGAAAATAAAAATTTGGGTGGTTGCTTTTGAACAGTATGCTGTATGTTTGATTGTGTGGACTTTCTGAACCTTGAAAATTACCCTATAGGATATAACAACGCAACATTTTTACTAGAGCTGTACCGAACTGAATCAAACGCTCTCAAACGCTCGTTTTTGACAAGAACCTCTAATCAAACCCATTTAAATTACATGGGTTTGATAAGAGGTTCTTGTCAAAAACGAGCGTTTGAGGGTGTTTGAGAGCGTTTGATTCAGTTCGGTACAGCTCTAATTTTTACAGTTTCAATCTTATTTTGTGGTTTCAATTGCATTGTTAGTATGACAATGAAAGCTTTTTATAGTTCGTAGAAAAATAAATAATACTTAACATACATAAATGAAAATAACTAAAGTTTTTTGTATTAACTTGTACTAAAACATTTTTTTTTTAATTTAATAAATTCAACAGGGATTAATAGAATGTAAAATTAAAAAAATTTCACACTGTTGAATGAAATGGTATTGGATCATTTATATTTTCACTATTTCAGTGTTATAAAGAGATATAAAACAGGCCTAAAGTACATGAAATTATATTTAGATTACACTGTAGTAGGCTATGAACGTTATACAAACCAAATCCAACAAAGAACTTTTATTCGATATGAATCTATCTTATCTTCGTAAATTTATTATGTGATTATTTTTAAATCATTTGGAAATTCTCATGGTTTATAAATCTTTTTGGATAAGAGAAGAGGTTTGAAGCTTTTCAAATCTGTGATTGAAATCTACTGATGCTTTGATAAAAGCACCAATGAAATGCATATAGACATTGTTTAATAACCCAACAATTAATTTCATTTATAATAAGAGTATGAATACATATGTCAAATAGTAAATTTCATTTAGTAGTAACACTTTTTTATCAAATACTTATTCATAAACGTTTCTTTACAAAATAACAAAATCAAATAAATTAAAAATTTTTTATAATGTGGGTGGTATGACATGTTTGTACTTTTAATTATTGTTAAACAGTGTGAAACTGAGTACATGTTTTAGTTACTGAATATCTTAAATATAATATCTAAAACGTTTAATAAATCGTTAGAAAATTTTACAGTCTCGTCATTTTCATCGTTTCTACAAATGAGATTCTCCTTTAACAATCGCAGATTCTTAGCTAATTTAGTTCCACGTATCAAAGCTACAAATTTTACACCGTATGTAATCAGTTTCCATAGAGCAACGCACATTACGAATTGCTCTTCAACAGACTCTTTAATTGGCTGTGATACAATTTCATTAATGGTATATATAAAATCACTTGATGTTATAAGAGTAGATCGGTTGATGTTTAGGAAAGTCATGTTTCGCAAAATTTTTAAAGATATCAAACGTTTCGAACAACCCGGTGATGACTTGTTTATCACAGAACATAAAGCATTTAAGTGATGTGCTTGAGCTCCTTCATCATATCGAGAAAATAGTTCCCAAAGTTCAAGCCATGCGATAAAAATATCCAATTTTAATGGTGCCGCCTTAGGATTGAATGGATAAAAACTATCAAATACATCTAAAGCATGAACTTTTTTAAGAACAGTTCTGCCATCCAAGCATGAGCAACAATTCATCAAAACACGCAAGCCAGCGGATATCAGTGTACTGCAATCGGTGCTATTCGCTTTGATTTTTAGTGTTTCACCTGTCATCATTTTGGCTACTAATTGCAGAACGGAATGTGGAAATGAACTATTATTAAGAGTTGAAAACTGTTTACAAACTACAAGTGAACGCTCACTCAAAAACAAGCAGACCTGTAAGACTGTTAATTTCAAATCCATTGAATGGGCCAACCATGGCCATATTTTAATAATAATTTTACTATACTCCATCGCTAATATATTATCAGTTATTAACATTAATGGCGATGAATGCCAACAAAGCAATAGTTTTAGTAGAAGTTGTAGATTTTTTATAACAGCCAATTTCTTATTCTCTCCATTTCGTTTTATGTAAGTAGTACAAGACGTTGCAGCAAATTCATCAAAAAAATTTTTTAAAATCTTAACTACTTTCTCCTGAAATTTAATGTCTTCAGCTGTTTCCTGGGCGACTGCAGATTGCTTCAAAAGTAACGCAAGAGTTTCGGTAACTTGTTGTTGAATTAAATTAGGAGGCGTGCTGAATTTGCACTCTTTAACAGGATACAGATGTGTAAAAAGTCTTATCAATGATATACATAAATGCTCTGATATGGAGGATTTGCCTGATTCTACAAAAAAAAAGTAATAATAATAATTAATAAATAATATATTATATCAAATAACTATAGGTATGTTCTTTTACTTTACTAGTAAATATTAGTAACGAGAGAGCAACAAGAAATTTTCCACATTACTCTCAAAAATGTGAAAAAGTAAATGAACACTTTACTAGTAAAAATTTGCAAGTTAAAGTAGTGTTGTAATGTATAGGTATATATGAGTACTCAATAACTACCCCTTTATTGTTTGGATAAATTATACATATTATATTAAATTATTATAAAAATAATGATTATGGTCATTTATATTCAGCATTATTGTTTTGGCACCTTAATTCGTTACTATTATAATAATTATATAATATTAAGTATTTTTTAATGTGATTTTATGAAAAACTATTTATGTAAACACTAATAAGAAACTACATTAACGCGCAAGTAAATGTGAGTTGAACTGAACTGAAGTTCATAGTGGGTTTGAAATTTTTGTTTGTTAGTTACATACAATGAACTGTTTCATTTCATATGTACACCAACAACTTTTGCGAATTTACCTAATTTGATGTAAATTTACAAGATCCAAATTTTGAGTTCGATTGCTTTTTCTTAAGAAAATATATGTCTTTTTAACCATAAATAAATAATTTAAGCAATTTTGATTTTCATTTTTATTTTCAACTTGATTTAGAAATATTGTTTTATAAACACAAACGCAAAACAGCTGTTTGAATAATTATTACAAGTAAAAATGTTACTTGTAAAAACTTGCAATAATTTTTTTGTATCTCAATTTTTTACACTCTTTCGCCGCTCTCTCGTTGCAAATTTTTTGAGTTAATGAACGCTTTCCAGTAAAAATTGTTACAAATTTGTACTAATTTTTAGTAAATGAACACAGCTTATATGTGTATGTATACAAAATTAAGTAAAAAGTTAATTTTCCTAAAATAAAGTTTAAGTACTATCAAATATTTTTTTTAATGTACAAAAGGGCTTATTTTATTATGTGAAATAAGTCCCAATGAAAAAACTCCCAATTAAAGAGATCCCAACAAAGATGAAATAACCCCCAAACAGAAGGGATGCAATAATTCCCGAAGTTCAAAATGAAATAAGTGCCACATCTTGAAAATTTATGTAGGGAAAAACTGAGGAAAAAGCGAAATAACTCCCAATTTAATAAAAAGAACTCCCAATTCAGATACATATAATTCCCAATGGGGTTTTCTCGCGCCTCACAAAATTTTTATGCATTGCCGGCCTTCGGTCGGGCTTCAAGATTTTCTTTTCTAGGGTATGTCCGTATATGGCTTCACTTACAAAAAAATTTTTTTTATTTAGGTATTTTTATTTCTAGTGCATGTCCTTATATGGCTTCGCTTACTTTTATCCTTATGAATTGCCGGCCTTTGGCCGGATTTAGAAATTTTCTTTCCTAGAATATTTCCTAATATGGGTTTGCTTATTTAAATTTTCTTGCATTGCCCGCCTGAGGCCAAAATTGAGGATAATATACAAAAGTAAGTGAAGCCATATTAGAACATACCCTAAAGATTATAACGCCTAAATCCAGACGTAAGTCGGCAATGCAGAAAGAATTTAGAAGCGAAGCAATTTTAGGACATACTCTAGTAAAAAATCCTTTAGTTCAGCCGAAGGCTGGCAATTCAAAAAGATTTTAGTAAGCGAAGCCATAGTAGGACATACCTTAGGGAAAAAATCTCAAAGCCCAGCCGAAGGCCGCCAATATAAAAAAGTTTATACAAAAAGTTTAATTCAACAAAGCCAAAATCAGATACCTTGGTAAGACAAAAAAAATTACTATTGTTTTAACAAAAGATATTTTTCATTTATTAAAAATATATGCATATAACCATTTTTATTTATAAATTATTTACAAATAATAATAATAATTACATTTTATAGTCCTGATATAGCCACTTGTTTATACTTGTAAACAAGTGGCTACTTGCTACCTACTGTTCGCTGGTTTTTTTCTTGTTCTGTGTTTGTTTATCTATAGATGTGTGCGCAATTGTCAGTGTCTGATTTGTAGCTAATTCTCTTGTCAGCTTGCATATATCTCTTTGTATTATTCTTCTCTCTTTCTAGCATTTTTACTTTACTTAAGTCTGGTTGGTGTCCAGTTATTGCACAGAGGGCACCAATTGCAGTTTTTTGGTTCAAAGATTTTGTATTATTATATAGATCAGATTTATGTCCAGATATTCTAGTCTTTAGTTTTGGTCTTGTCGTACCAACATATATTTTCTTACATGCTTCAGTGTTGCCTCCATTGCAAGTTATTTCATAAACTATATTTCATTCGTTCATTGTATTGAATTTTGATTTCATATTTGTATATAATTCCTTTGTTGTATTGTTCGTTTTCATTTCTAGTATGTATTTGTCTCTATCATAAATATAAGAATTTTTTATCCTTTCTGATAACCCAGGTATGTATTGGATTGACTTGTAAATTTTTGTTGCTTTTTCGGTTATTACGTTGTAATTTTTTTTCCTCTTCTGGACTTCAATTCTTATTAGTTTGTTAACTACCCTTGTTGGAAAATCGTTTTTTCCCAAAATAATCTTAGTTTTTATTATATTATTTTTATGGAAGTCAGTGTTGCTAGTGTCTAGTATTCTAGTAATAAAATTAGTGGCGGTGTTTAAGATCATATTGCGAGGATGTTTCGAATAAAAATTAAGGTTTTTGATACCAATCTAGTTTAATTATGTTGTTCCTTCTCACAATCAAGGCGTCTAAATAGGGTAATTTGTTTTCGGATTCCGTTTCCAATGGAAATTTAATTTCCTTATTGAAGGCATTTAAAGCTGCCAGTGTTTCGTATACTTTGTTGGTTTTTACAATTCCAAATAGGTCGTCAACGTATTTCGTCATTTTCCTTGGCTTTATGTCTATTTTATATTATGTCAGCTACCACTGGAGGTACAGGAGATCCCATCGGCATTCTTTTTTTCTGTTCGTAAAAATTGTCATTATATCTAAAATACCCGCAATCTTTGATACAAAAAGTCAATAATTCCATAAAGAGTGTATTCGGTATATTTGTGTGTTCTTGTAACATTTCCCACTTGTTTTCTATTATTTTCATTGCAAAATGAAAATAATAGAAATGGAATAATGAGATAACGTCAAATGAAACTAGGATTTCATCATCAGCTATTCTTATATTGTCTATTCTAGACTTGAATTCTTTGTCATCTTTTACATTAAATTTTGATTCTTTCGTTAGAATTTCAATAATGTTGCTTATATATCTAAAAAGATCGTATGATGGCGAGTGAATAGACGAGCATATTGGTCGTAATGGCATATTTTCCTTGTGTATTTTCGGCAGTCCATATATTCTTGGTGCAACAGCTATTCGTGTAGTTAATTTACTTTTATAATAATCATTGATTAATTCTAATCTGTGGATTTTCTGTACCAAAACATTGTTTTTATTTTGTAGGCTTAGTGTAGGGTCCTTTTTAATGCGTTTATATGTGCACATATCTCCTAGAATGTTTCCTAAGTCTATATTGTATATAGTTCTGTCCATAGCTACTGTATTGTTTCCCTTGTCTGAGTTTAATATAATAATATCGCGGTTTTTTGATAAAAATTCTATTGTTTGTTCTACTGTATTGAATATAAATTTGTCTCTCATGTTTCTTTCCATTTTTCTCTTTTGATCTTCTAGGAGCGTAACAAAATTTATTCTCGATATTTCTTGTTTTTCTTTCTCTTCTATCGTCTAATACATTGCTCGCCGTCTGTGATGCATCGAAATAATGGAAAATTATTATCTGTATATGTTAGAGAAAATTTTGTGCCAAGTGATAGCAACCATTTTACATTAGTCGAAATTGTTTTCTCAGTCCTATTAACGAACCAGTCCTTATTGAATTTCATGTTGATTTTGTCTGTTTGTTCTCTTTTTAACCTTTCTAATTTCTGATTTAGATTTAAGTCTTTTCACTTAACAAAAGTGGATTACTTTCGTCTGTCTTCTTCTCTTAAGTTGTTTACGATAGTTTCTCTTAATTTTTCGAACATCGTTTGGATTTTATACACCTGTTTGTGTTTCTGCTGTATCATCATTCTTAGTATAATATTATAAAGTTTGGATATGTGTCTGTTCAAATTGTTGTCTAATTCTGTTGTTATGTTACCATTATCTAAGAAAATATTTGATATATTTAGTGTGGTGTTAGAGATGAATTTTGGTATTATTCCATATTGTCTGCATCTAATTAGAAATGTTGTTTATGATTTTAAGTTAGACATTCGCTTGTTGGTTTTTGAGAATTGTTTTATTACGTCATTATATATAAATATGAAATCAAAACTCAATACAATGGACAATTCAAATTTAGTTTATGAAATAACTTGCATTGGAGACAACACTGAAGCAAAGGCTCTATAATATAAAGATGTTGCACTTCCATACATTGATTTGCCGGTAGTAAAATATTAATGGGATTTATAATAGCGATCATCAAAGGGAGTACTCTGAACCAGAGAAACTTGTGGAGAGAAATATCAAAGGAGAGAATATTTTAAGATATACAGATTTACATACATATGTATGTTTGCGCTTCTGTGTATTTTCCATTTATTGTTTTTTTTCATAAAAAATTTATGTGGACAGTGTGTCCAGATTTTAAAGTAATATAAAGCTATATCAGGTTTGATATAGAGCTAAAAAGAAGGAATTTTAAAGCCAATATAAAAGCTAAATTTTTTTTTAGCTTTGCAATATCAATTTTTCCTTATTTCTATATTTTCATAGTTTAAATGGTGTTTATGTAGGTATAAAAATTATAAAAATATATATTTGGTTCATTTAAATAAGAAACAATGAGTCAGCAACATCACAAAATTATTTATTAAGCCAAAATTCTGTTCATAAACATAACTTTTATTTATTTTGAAATAAAAATATATTACACGATATTAAAATTAAAGAAAAAGCTAAACATTGTTAAAAAAGCTGAAAAAAAGCCAAGATCTATATAAAATATTTCGAACTAAACATTAAAAAACAGAGCTAAATTTAGCTCCAAAAGAGCTGATATGGCCACACTGTATGTGGATAAGAAAAGGAGCTTTACAAGTGTTTGTATTAATGTAGGGAAAAGAATAGGTCTTTAATTTTTGTAGAAACAATATATCGACTCGCACCGAAGTGTTAATACCTACATACATATGTATATACATGTGTATACTATTAATGTGCAATATTTGATGCAATTTTTGAGGACTACTTTCACCTTCAACTTCGTAAAATAATATATCCATAGTATTTAAATTCAAATTAATTTATTGGCAATAACAGATATTACAAAAGAGTAGTTTCCTTTTTAAATGATTAAAAATTTTAACTTTCTGAACACTTGATGATTTCTACTTGTGCATATGTAGGCCTTCCATGAAGAATGCTTACGCAGTAAAGTTACTATAAGATTACGCATTTCTATTCTATGTTTTTAACATACTTTGTTTCATCGAACCATGTTCAGTGTGCCGACTAAACATTAAAGAAATTAAAAAAAAAAAAAATATATATATATATGTATATATATATATATATATATATATATATATATGTCGGAAAAGGCAAAACAAAAAAAAGACAGTTTTCTTCCGTCTTTGCAATATCATGAAAAAATTATTATAAAAAAATAACAGCCATAAATATGAACATATGTATATACAAATATACATACATAACAACAGAGTGTAAGAAAATATATTAAGTTACCTAAAAATTGTGTTTGCAAAAAACATGAGAAAGAGAATAAACCATTGGATATCGTTGCTACATACTTCTCCCCCGCATCCTAGAGAAACAAATACATACGTATATGGCGTGCAACATCTTTATATTATAGAGTCTTTGATTTGAATTTTTTTTTTAACAAAAAGAAAACATTGTGATATTGAGAAAAATTTTGAAAAGTTAATTAACATTAAAATAAGGTAAAAATCAAAAAAAGAATATTTATTGTACAAACAGACAATTGAAAAACTTAGAATAATTTCATACACAACACTTAAAATACCTTAAATAATAAGCAAAACATCTGTTTTCTGAACAATGGCGATTTTTGTTTACACATTTCATAAATTAATTAAAGTATTTAAGTCTGACTGTAAAACTGAAAGCATATTTAATTAGTTTAAATTTTCATCAAAATTAATTAAAACTACATTTAAACATCCACTGATTTATTGGCCATTATTATTACTAATTCACAAATTTTTTTCTTTTTCCTAACTGGTGTTCTTCCGCCTCATTAACAGTAAACGGAAACGCAAAGTGAACATAAAACTGTACAAGTGCTAATGAAATGTACTTCACGCTGAAAACACACTATAGCATTTTATGCCATCGCGGTGCATCGCCAGCAAACACAAAGTGTGTACTAACGGTAACGTCTATTATTTTGTTTGTTAAACATTTCGTTTCTAAATGACAGCACAAATGCGATGTCTCCAACATTATGCTTTCAGCATAATATGCATATGCTGATCAATAAAAACATATGTATGTCTGAGTGTTACACTTTTAAGGGCCATTATTACAACTTGGTGTTATCTGAAAGTGAGATTTAATCGGTTAGATAAACACATTTTCATTATTACAACTTTCCTTTAACCTAAGTATGTGCGATATATTAAAGGCAAGTTCGACTTTGCGATATATTAAAGGCAAGTTCGACTTTGTTGCCCGTCTGCTCATAGCTCGCACGATAGTTTCCTTGGATGCTGACATTTTTTATTATATAACACAAAGTTATATTTTCACAAATAAAAGATGCATATATTTTTAAAAGGTAAAAACAAGTGTGTCACTACAATTTTTCGCGATCTAAATAATCTTTCAAAAGTATTCGGTAATTGCTAGTGGTATTGCCACACAATAAGATATATACATTTGATATTACCGGCAAGTTGTAATAAAGAAAAGTTGCTACCGGCCACTTTATCGACTTGTTATGATAACGTTGGCATTAACTACCACCAACTTTGTCGTCAAGTTGTAATAATGGTCCTAAGTATTAAATAAAAGTGATATGTGTTTTGACGTACGCCGTAGCACGCTGACTTTTCCCTAACACCTGACAGGTCCTATTTTACAATTATATATGTGTTCATAATTATTTGACCCTAGAATGCAGAGCACGTATCGAAATTTTTGTTGCTGTTTAGATTTTTCGACCAGCGATTTTGTTGTTGCTATTTGAAGTCCCGTTTTATTTCTGTTTTGTAGGCATCTACGTTGTACATCGGTTCTATTTCATTATTTTATTTAAATAGAAAGGCATTGGATAATTGAAGTAGTCATCACAAGACTAAGGTGTCTTAGATCCCGAGTTCGACTCGGCAGTCAGTAATGAATATGGTTTTGAATTTTTCGGGTCTGGATTAGTGCAGAATTGCTTTATTGTTGTTGTCAGCTTGTCTTAATGACGAAGGCATATATCATCTGGTCGCCGAACATTACCGACAGCGAATAACATCGTCATGTACTAAAGAACAAAATACCTCCTTCGTAGGTATCTACAACAAATTATCTTTATTCTAATCTGTGATTTTAAGCTGTCCTTTCCAGTTCTTACACAATGCACTGCATATGTAGGGGTCATGCCCTGCGTGCTAACCTAAGAAAAAAAAAACCAACTCCTACGGACAACATATATATATATATATATATATATGTATATATAATATATATATATATATATATATATATATATATATATATAATATATATATATACATATATATATATATATATATATATATATATATATATATATATTATATATATAAATATATATATATATATATATATATGTATATACATAATATATATATATATATATATATATATATATATATGTATATATATATATATATATATATATATATATATGTATATATATACACACATATATATATATATATATATATATATATATATATTATATATATATATATATATATATATATATATATAATATATATATATATATATATATATGTATATATATATATATATATATATATATATTATATATATATATATATATATATATATATATATATATATTATATATATATATATATATATATATATATACATATATATATATATATATATATATATATATATATATATATATGAATATATATATATATATATATATATATATACATATATATATATATATATATATATATATATATATATATATATGCAGAGTACTCTGAACACTCAACTTTACAATGATTACATCCTTGTCGTTAAGCGCAACCTTGTTCAAGATCCAAAAACGTTAAGTTTGTTAATATTAAAAGGAAATCAGCTGGATTTCCTAAGGTCACGAAATTTTCATGTTCTGAGACTAGTGATGATATGGAAATTTGTAATATGTTTTCTGATTTTTTTGCTTCTACGTACTCCGATGCTATGTTCGATGCTAATACTGTCTACCCTTACAAAATAGCTGCTCATAATAATATACATACATTTAATATCACTACCTCCCATATTAAATCGTCACATATTAGTGGTCCTGATGGCATTCCAAGTTGCATCATAATTAACCGTGCTTCTGCTTTACTAACTCCATTGTCCATAAAATTTAATGTATCTATAAATTGTGGGCACTTTCCCAATATTTGGAAAAACTCTTATATTATACCACTGCATAAAGAAGGAAATAAATCTGAAATAAGCAACTACAGAGGAATAGTGAAACTGAGTGTAATTCCAAAACTTTTTAAAAAATTTATGGTTTATAGTCTTAACCATCAAATCTCTTCCTTATTGTCACCACTTCAATATGGTTTTCAGTAATGGGTTTTCTGCTATGACTAATATTCTCCAGTTAACAACTTTAGCGAATGATAACCAAAGGTTATCATACGGATGTCATCTACACTGATTTCAGCAATGCATTTGACAAAATTAATCATGCGCTGCTTTTAAAGAAATTAGACATAATAATAATAACACTATGAAACAGTGAAAAAAAGTGCAAGGTCGTGACTATATAGGCTCGATTCTACTATTAAAATGTAGTAAAACTCAGTTTGACCAATTTGATAACCGTTTTCATTTTTTGGGCCTCCGAAAATTCCCAATATTAGCATGATGCTCAAAAAAGGTGTCATCATACACTATATTTGGAAAATTTGTAGCCACGGTAAAGCTGAACAACTTTTGTGAATATACCAATATAATCTGAACGTGTCTATCTACAAAAAACAGGTCATAAAGACTAACTTATGCCTAAAAATTTAAATTTTTAACTCAAATTTTATATATAAAAATATATTTTTTGCAGAGCAGTGTAATTATTATTACAAAGCCATCAACCACTATGTATATGAAAACGACAACAATTCTTTACACTTATGTTTTATTTAATTTTTTTATATTGTTAATTTTTCACAATTAAAATTAATTTAGTGTTTTTTTAATTTTTTTGGCCAAGTGTATTATTTATAAGTTTATTAACATTGAATACGTTAGGCCGGATTAGTTTTAAAAAATTCTTCATAAATTAATTTAATTTTTCACTTTTTAAATAAACGAAATTCCATACTTTAAATTTTCCAGTGATATATAAATATGTATATAAAGAAAGCGATGAATTAGTTTTCCGTCGGAATTAATGTTTTCAAATTACATATATTTAATTACCTCTTGTAAATTTTATGGTTAATTTAGCGTTAGTGCCACTAATATTCCAAAAAATCAAGAATGGTTTAAAAAGGAGTAAATTTATACCCTGACAAAATACTAATTATTGCAATAAGACAACATTACCAAGTTAAGAAATGGAAATATGTATATAAATCAAACGTTTTGGCTTAAACGGTTGACAATTTTTTATCTTAATAAACGAGCGTATAAAATGAACGTATACGGAAAGTATTGCGGTACTAATCGTTAAGTCTGTTTTCAGCCAAGACACACATGTAGTGTTGTCAACATTATTCGGTTTTTATAATCGTTCGAATAAAATGTTATAATTTGTTTTTCGACGAATAATTTAAAAGAAGCAAAGAAATTACGAATGAGAAATAAAAAATTTTATTCGAACAACTTTGGATATACATGTGGCACCCTGTTAAAATAGGTTAATTATCAAATACCTACAGTAACCGGTAGAGACACCGTAATGGCACGCATATGCTTGCTTGCACTTTTAGATATCCGCCATTGCAATTTTAACTTTCGTCTGGATGATTCGATAAAATGAAAGATTAACAAGTTTCGTGTAAATATTTGATTTCTATTTAGTTTAAGTTTGATTTAATACAGTTAGTTAATAAAATGTAAGAAACCAACACCGATCTTCTTTATAAAATCTCATAAATCCATATTGGTGACCCCGACGTGAGTCCATATTGGTGACCCCGCAAACTGAACAATGGCAACCAATGACAAAAAAATTATCAACGACATCAACTGTTCCAATTGACGACGACGATCAAGACTCTCCACGTCAAAGATCCAACAATACGGTTTCAGCCATTTACGCTCTGACTTTATCAAACATCAGGACTTGTTAATCGATTTACGGCGCAATAAACTAATAGACAACGTCACCGGACACGATTTACAGCTAAAATTGCCATCGACAACAGAGGTTGCAGCAATCGAAACATTCAGCTCAGTCAATCCGTTCGCAAATCTTTTGCACGAATTTAACGACATCACGGTACTTGCGCCTTATGGTTCGGAAACTAAATCGTCAATTTTTCACCGAATTGAAACGACTGGTCAACCCACATTTTGTCGTCCTCGACGATTGCCACCGGAGAAGCTGGCTGCAGCCAAGAAGGAATTTGATTTTCTCTCTGAGGTTGGAATTTGTCAACCCTCTAAAAGCAATTGGAGCAGCCCCTCGCATCTAGTTAAGAAAAGTGATGGTACGTGGAGACCCTGTGGCGACTACCGCGCATTAAATGCCAAAACTTTACCGGATCGCTATCCTCTACCATACTTAACAGACTTTACGATCAATTTACAAGGTAAGAAGTACTTTTCAAAATTAGACCTACAGAAAGCATTCCACCAAATTCCAATACACCCTGACGACGTACCAAAAACGGCAATAAGTACCCCCTTCGGCTTATTTGAGTTCAATTATATGACATTCGGCCTACGAAACGCTGCGCAGACTTTTCAACGAATTATAAACGAAGTCTTCAGAGGTCTCGATTTTGTATTCCCGTATATTGATGACATTTTTGTTGCTTCCGCCACCTTAGACCAACACCTTCAAGACCTTCGTGTAGTATTTCAACGACTTCGTGAAAATTCTTTAGCCATAAACTTCAACAAATGTGAGTTTGGCAAATCAGAATTAGTTTTCCTTGGACACCTTGTCACCCCCGAAGGCATTCGACCATCACCGGAGAAAGTCGCCGTAATCAAAGAATACAAAAAGCCCGTTAATGCGCAAGAGCTAAAGAGATTCATCGGAATGATGAACTTTTATAGAAAGTTCCTGCCAAACTGCATTCGCTACCAAGCAGTTTTACAACAAATGATTACCGGCAACAAAAAGAACGGCACAACCTTGAAAGTTCCTGGTGATTTTTTCTTCAAAAGTAACAATACGGAAGCCACCAGCAATTTCGTCAAAGAATTTCGCAGCTCGATGTTAAGTTTAAAACCAGCGCAGACCGCACATCATTCTACAAAACCAACGTTTATTTCAAAAGATCTCAATACATCAACGCATGTTTTCGTCAGAAACGACTCAATTCGTCCCTCACTTACACATCCATATGACGGCCCGTATCAAGTCTTAAAACGCTTTCCTAAATATTTTACGATACTCCTGCGCAACCGGAAAACAAACATCAGCATAGACCGCCTAAAACCATGTTTTTTACCATCATCTGAATCAACCAGTCCAAATGTAGCAACAAATACATCTTTACCTACATCATGTGATTTCAACCCAAGTCATTCTGATACTGCTGAAGATTCCATACATGTTCCCAATCCAACTTTTGAAGCATCATCCCAACATGATCTAAGCCCAACCGCAGAAACTTCGAGTTTACAGTCCAACAAATTACCTCAAGAAGATCCCAAAACAACAACAAGAGGAAGACAAATAAATCTTCCAGTAAGGTTTAGATGACCTTCTACCAGCGAGGGGAGTGATGTGGCACCCTGTTAAAATAGGTTAATTATCAAATACCTACAGTAACCGGTAGAGACACCGTAATGGCACGCATATGCTTGCTTGCACTTTTAGATATCCGCCATTGCAATTTTAACTTTCGTCTGGATGATTCGATAAAATGAAAGATTAACAAGTTTCGTGTAAATATTTGATTTCTATTTAGTTTAAGTTTGATTTAATACAGTTAGTTAATAAAATGTAAGAAACCAACATCGATCTTCTTTATAAAATCTCATAAATCCATATACATATTAAATAAAAGGACATAGTACAATTGTTTCCTTAAGAATAAGAAAATAATCCATTACAAGAGAAAAAGTAATATTTTTATCATAAATTGAATAATGTTATTAAATATGAGATCAAATCCACTAAATATATACATGCATTTGTATGTATGGATTCTAAATTGAACATATATATTCGTCCAAACAAATGTAAAAAAAAATTGTCGAATATTCGAATGACAACACTAATATCGTGGTAGATATCAGATTGAATGCGTATGAAATTCGTTACAGGAATATTAAATTCTTAGTTTAATTAAACGTTGATCTTAAAACTTCATTAGTTAAACATAATTCTTTGTTAAAACTATCACCTATGTCACAGGTTTCAATTCCCTTTGGGAACGGAATCGATTTTAAACGATTAAAAACGAAAAAGAACACAACATTCCAGTGTGATTGTTTTTATTTTATTGGTTAATTTTGTTCGATATCAAAAATTATTGCTTTCCGAAATTTCTTTGTTTTCTAAAGAACCTAAAGATGGATTTAATATATATTTTCGTTTATAGATTGTTCTATCTTTCTGAAAATTAACTTTATGTAGAAATATGTACATGTTTAGAATTAAAAAAAAACTTACCCACTTTAACTGGTAGAATATTTTCGTTTTTGAAATCATTTGTTTCCGGCTTTATGTTGTTCTTAGAATTTTCCCCATTATCGCTTCCAAACAGTTCATTAAAGATTATAGAGTTGATTGAAACATTTCGACTCTCAAGCAAGGTAAGAATATGGACGGTAAGATCTTCATGAAGTTCAGGTTGTGATTTTACTAGGAGCAAACTTAAAAGAGAAAGACAGCAACCTTGAACACTTGTTTTGATGTTTTTAACATTAAGAGCATCTTGAAACACTTTCACAACATCAGTAGAGTAATCCAATAGTTTAATCGAAATTTGCTCAAGAGCACATGAGTCCTTGCATATTACCAACAGTAATTGAAGCATGTTAAAAGTAACGTACACTTCATTTAATGGCGCTACGATTCGAAACAATATTTTACAGAAACATTCAAGCCACACAGGGTCACGGCAGATCGTCCTTTGTAAAAATACAAAATTTTCGGAATTACATAGGGTATATAAACAGCAAATATGTCCTATCATATTCAAATACCCAATGTGCTTCGATGCAGGTGGCGGTTGTTTAATTATTTCATATAATTTGAACATAAAGGACTTTGTGCACAAGTCATTTAGAAAAGCACCAGCACGTTGGGATATTGCTATACAAATAAGTGAATAACAACTGATAAGATCGCATGTGGTAATATTAATTGTAGACAAATCCACATCTTTTGGTATTTCCATTTCTAGTATACAAACAGAAAGTGTCAATGCCTCTGTTGCAAAACGTATAAAGTTATGTTGTGCTAAAACTTTTTCGATGTGCTCCACTTCTCTATGATTCCGAATCAAAATAGCCAATAATTGCCCAGCCAGATGTCGAACAGATATTGATTCTTCGACATCGAGCAATGTGCTAAGACAGCAAGCTACAAATCCGCCAGGCAAATAAGAAAGCTCATTTATAAGTAGTTCTGTCCCGGACAGAATAGTGCTTTTTTGTTCAGTATTCGAGCTTTCAATAGCTTTTGTTCTCGCTGTGACAATTAATATGCTCCATGCAAGTGTTCTTACTTCCAAGTCGTTGTGTCCACATAAACCACTTAAATATTTAACAAAACCCGCAGTTAGGCGAAAATTCTCATTAGAATTCTGCATTTGATTACATAATTGTAAAATTGCTAATAAGCAATCCCTATGCCATTGAGCACCAGTTTGTGTAAATGATTTCAATGCTGACGATAACTTAACGAACTGCCTACAATAAAATATTATTAATTGATCTGGAACATTCAATGGACAGGAGCTAATATTAACAATAAGTGCAAGCAAACATCGTACACGCTGTAGATCCCGTACTTCAAATAACTTCAAGCATCGTTCAATAATAGCATTAAACAAATTGCTGTAGAATAAACTACATTCGCAAGAGTTAAAATGAGTTTCAAATAAATGTTTATGTTTTTCTATAAGGACTCGCAGAAGACCTGTAATTTTATAGTAAGCTTGTAAGGGAATTTCTTCATCTTGCAGTAACATTGTAATTAGAGCATGACGCGGATCTTTATGCAGAAGTTTAAAAAACTCTAAGCCTATCAGTTCCAAAGGAATTTTTAAGCAAATATTGGCCACATCAAGTACATGTTCGTACAGGTCTAAATCTTCTTTATTTCCAGGTGTCATTCGTAAATACCTTTTCAAAATATTATTCAATTCCACACAAAAATCATCGCTAATTGCAAAAGTACATCTAATTGTTGGCACTATCAATTGTTGTTTTAACAATTCACAAACTTGGATTAAAGATCTATGGTCAATAGCATTTGAAGCAGCTTTAAGCGAACGATAGACTGAAGAGCTAGGTTGCGTGGCACGTATAAACCGAACATCCTGAGTAGTTAATATAAGTTCGTCCCTAATATCTAACTCTGATAAAACGGCAGTCGATTTGTGTGTAATATTCTTTAGGCCACCAAAATAAGAGGATGCTATAACTAATCGCCAATATTGATTTTCTTCCAATTGTGAAAGAAATGTACTCGATATATATTCTCTCTCCTTCTGAATTGTATTACTCAAAGCGCTCCGAAAAATAATATTTACTGGAATTTTAATATTACATAGTATTGAAGGACCCTCTATGCTGTTTTCCGTAGATATAAGCTGTGTTGAAAATATAAGTTGAAATAAACACATTGTGGCATCCTGACGAACTTGAATGTCGTGATTAAACATCATAAGAGCTCTCAGTAGTAAAACATATACATTTGATATTTCTGCAAACTCACAGCGAACTGATGAATCATACAACATAACTTTATTCAAAATACTGATTGCCGGTACAGCAGCATCTGCATAATCTAGTATGGACGAATTTTGCAAGGCATTTTCAAGAGACTGTAGGATCAAGTAGAAAGCGCCATTGTTACATAATTCAGATGTTATGCTCCAATTACTACATAAGACATTTATTTGCATTAGAGTAGTTTTGCGTATTAAAGGTTCTACATCTGGTGATTCCAGTATATGTAGTAAGTTATTTAAGGAGGCGATGGTGTCACTGGCCGCAGGCAAGTGATCGCTAAATATGTTACGATATTCTTGAGGAGTATTTTGAAAGCAAATGTCATTCGGTAACGTGTCACTGATTTCTATTAGTTGAGGAGAATATTTTTCTGCGCCTTTTAATGTGTTCAGCGTATAAATTAATCTAGTAAGTGCTTCGGTGCGCCTTTTTGTATTCGAATGAAATAAAAATCCAATATTGCCTTGCAAAACACATATATATGGCAGCTGTCGTAAATCTGGATCAAACAATTTGAGTAGTAAATCAGTTATCTGTTCGGAAAAAGTACAACAATTAAGTAATGGCAACATAGGCGCTATTATTGGTAAGAAACTATACCAATGTGTTCCAAATAGATTTTGTGATTTTAAGAATAATTCTAAAATTTTACAACAATTAGTTTGAATTATATCACAAGTACTTTCAAAGCTATTATGCACCAATTGCATTAAGAGTTCCGTGTTTATTGGCACACCTACTATGTGTGATTTAAGAAGGTCTGCATTTGAGCACTCCAAAACATAACGCTCCCCATTCATGAGGCAACCAATGTGTCTTTTAAATGCAGCAGTTAGTTTTTCATAAACATATATTTTTAATGGCGTAAAAGTAAGATTTAACAGTTTTAATAGCAAGTCCACCGTCTGTACTTTTTTTCCATTGTCTGCCTGACAAAGGGGAATGGCTTTGATTACGCCGCAGAACAGTATATCAGCAAGCTCTTTACTCTGCAGCATGTCAACAACTGGATATAGCAAATGGCCATCACTTAGGATCTCGCCAAAATTTAAATTAGTTTTATTTCTCATCATTTGAATAGATTTTTCAAGTGAACCCTCGTACAATTCTAACACTTTATATTTTTGCTGCATTGAATTGTCATTTGAAATCACGAATGATTTCAAATGTTGATGTCGTTCTGGAAAAAATGTTTTCATAGTATAGTCCTTAAGAATGGGTTCAAATATGTCCGCCGTGTTAGAGAAACTTGAGCATCTATTATCATGTGCAACATTTTGTAATATAAATATAAGAAGCATTTGATGTAAACGAAGTCTAGTACAATGTTCCGCCTCCGTAAATTTTGAGCTAATGTTGACTATTGTTGATGCTATTTTATGCAAGCCTGAAACTTCCACACTCTTTCCAACATATTGTAGAATATTGAGTACCATAAAAACCACTTCCCATACAACTGCCGTAGCGGTGCCGCGGAGCACATGCCGTTCTAAATTAAAAACACTAGCGTCAAAAATTTCTGTTAAAGCTTTTTGTATTTTTAGCTGGCAAGGCGGTTCAGAAATGTATTTGCGAGTACTACTGATATTTCGGCAAGGCTGATGGAATGATATAGATTTCCTTAACAATTTAAGACGTCTTTCTAAAGCTAATAGAAACTGCAACATAGCTCCTCCAATGCGGTCGATATTAATTTGGTGACTACCATTGTTTTGGCGTTCATCGTATATGTACAAAAGGTTTCGAAAGATATGTGGCGACTGCAGCAAGTGCTCAACTGGATAATCTCCCATAGTAAGTTGCAAATGGCACACAGCATTCTCAATCTCCAATTTACTTACAAATTTATTTATTAATATATCTGATAAAAACTTCATTGATGTATAATCTGCTGATGATGGCCGTGACCACGGACTTTCGTAATCATCAATACTATATTCAGGAATTTCTTCAATTCTTAAGTTATTGACACATTGCCCTAAAATTTCCAGGTTCTCAGGATTCGTAGGCATTTTTCGTTTATCATTTGATATGCTGCAATTTGTTAAATACTCTTTTATTTTGTCAATAATATTAAATTCTGCACTTTGGGTGTCATATAAATTTTGTATTTTCCTAAGTTCTTTAGTTATTCTTTCTGATCCCAGTTTGTTAATTACTTTGTGACCATAATTGGGAGCCTCAATTATAGATTTCAACAAATTAAGCACCTGTAATGGATGCTGGATAGGTACATATCCAAACCATCTTATCAGTTGCTTACAAAAATAAGCGGGATTAAAATCAATTATTTCCTTATGTTCCAGTGCTCGACTAACTTTTGATGAAAGTTGCTCTAAAGTTCGAGTTCTTATTTCAATTGATGAATGAGTTAATTTATTTACAGCATCCCGATTTATTTTAACAGCCGACATTGCTTATATTTATAAGGTAAACGAAAAAGAACCTGTGCAATAAAGCATATTCGAATTCTTCGCCAAAACAGAGAATTTAACATTTAAAGATGCCACCTCACGATTTACTAAAAATCGCTGAAATAATTAACAGAATTCAACACTGATGAACTCACCTCGATATAGAGATTTATACTACAGTAATGCCTATAATACGAAAACTTGATTCTCTCAATGCAATATGTGATATGGTATATATGTATATATATATATATATATATATATATATATACATATATATATATATATATATATATATATATACATATATATATATATATATATATATATATATATAAGTATATATCCATATATATTATTTTCTTTTTTTTAAGCACTGATCGTTTTGAATCAAAAATCGATCGCAATGACTCCAAGAGCTCCATATTTCTATTATATGCAAGTAAATCTTTTTTAACCAAAATTTGCATACATTTTTAATATTATTTAGAAACACGAATATTCACGAAACTTACAATAACAATGTTGTTTTCAGCTGTCAAATGATAATTGAGTATGTGTGAACACTAGATTTAACTGCTCAGTTCGAATTTAATTGACTCAATTAAAAATGAAAGCCTGAACACAGTATAAATAACGTGTGTATGTATAGCAAAATCTAAGACGTTAATGATCGAATTCGACCCATTTCACTATATGTATATATATATATATATATATATATATATATATATATATATATATATATGCAAACTTTGTTTTTGGCATATTGGATGAAACAGAAAAAGAAAAGTCTTATCTTCTTAATTTTGCACACGTCGAAAGAGCTAACAATAGCTCTATGGCAGCTTTTTTTACAGATAGCTTGCAATTATTATGGCCCAATGATATGTATTTATACAGTTCAAATTTCATGATCAGGTTCTAGTTTAAAAATATTTCTTATTTAAACAGGTATTGAATATAAAAACGTTATGTTGGTTGTTACTGACTCGGCACCGTATATGGTTTCTACAATGAAATCATTAAAAATTTTATACCCGCAGATGCTTCACGTTACGTGCCTATCTCATGGACTGCATAGAGTTGCAGATTTCATACGCTTGCACTTCGTAGATGTAAACTCCCTTATTGCAAATTGCAAAGCTGTTTTTCTTAAGGTATGTAATACATACATACATACTATGTGTGGTATATATGTACATATGTATATATACTATACTTATCTACATATGTATATTTTTAATATGCTTAAAACAATTCGGACCATCTCGGATTGGTTTATTGCACGATATGTATCCAAATATAACCGACCCCCCGCTCCTTGTATAACTAGATGGGGTACTTGGCTCAAAGCTGCTATTTATTATTGTGACAACTATACAGAAATTTACAATGTGTTAAATGCACTTTCCGATGATGATGCGGAATCAATATGTAAAGCAAAAACTCTATTTAAAAATGAATCTTTAAAATCTGATCTTGCGTACATAAAATGTAATTTCGAATGTATTTGCCGAAGTATAATCAAACTGGAAAGAAGAGGACTTTCTTTAAAAGAAAGTTTGTCCATCATAGAAGATGAAAAATCTTGAAAACAAAATATTTTCAATAAAGTTATGAATCGAAACGTTGGAATTCAAACTTTAATTAAAATTAATATTTTTCTAAACAAAAGCGAAGCTGATGAATACATTGATTCGCTATCTCCAAGCGAATTATACTACATCCAATTATGTAGAAAGAATTTTTTCAATATATTCTACAGTTTTATGCGATAATCGAAGATCTTTCCTTTTTTAAAATCTAAAAAAACATATGATTGTGCTTTGTAATCAAAAATTATTTCAGTAAAATAAATGAAAAGTGGTTACATTGTTTAATTTTTGGAAGCTTATTTGAGCTTTTTTTGCTTATTCTTGGACTTATTTTGTGTTTATTTTGCGCTTTTTTGGTTGCTTTTTTTATTTAATTTTGTGCATATTTAAACTTGCCCTGCTTATATACATACTTAGTTTATGTGTTTTGTATACATGAAAAAAAGCAATTGATAAAAGAAAATAAATAAATCGAGCGCGAAGATAGAACAGTTCAACATTTAAGTACCTTTTGTTACATTAAGTGATCGATACCTTTATACTCAGAGCCGTGTTTGTTTTCTTTTATTTCGACAGACAGCCATAATGAAGACAAATTTCTTGATAATTTACCCGCGAGAAGATAACAAACTTTTCAACACACTTTTTTCCGAGAATGCAAATTAAGTGAGCTTAACAAAACGAGCTGCCAGACTCAAATATATGTACATTGGCAACATTTAACTACTTTTATATTAGCGTTGAAGTGATCAACACTTTGTTACGCGTCCCTGCGGGCGCTGCTGTTGGTGTGCCAGCCAGCTGAATTGGCATCTTCAGGGTAGGTTCCAACCCTCATACTCAACACTTAATTCACTTTTACCCAATATCCTGTGCCGCTGACCGGTTGCCGTACTAATACTACTACACATATAATTTATTCTAGCATTTATTTCCTCTGCCGTTTCTCTACAATTTTTTCCTAACAGACTGACTGACGCGCCTGAGTCTAAAAGGCCTCTAAACATTTTGCCCTCAATCCTGACTGTAGCATATGGTCTAGGATCTAATTTGCAACAACAGCGCTTTATTGTCTCCGCTATCAATTTACGTTGGTTTTTTCAAGTAATAAAATCGTTCCTCAACTTAAGAATATATTCATACTTCTTCGCGTTTGTGCCTCGCATTTTCTTCGTCTCTAATACCAAACTTTTATCCTCTAATGTTTTCGTCATATCCCCTACACTTTTCTCCGAATCACCAGTGAAATTATAATCATTACTAAATATTCAGTTTCGGGTCTTTTCATAATTTTCCTGTCTTGTCTCCAGTGGTAATCTATGCCTAATTTTGGAAAAATCATTTTCATTACGCATTATTGTGTTTTCGGGACTGCACCGCTGGAACATGACCCCCCCGTCGCTGTCATGCCCCTCCGAGAGTTTTCCCGGTCTTGCGAACATTTTGGGCATTTAGGGGTAACTGTATTTTGTCTGCCGCATCTATAGCAAAATAGACTTCTTTGCCTAGAACCACATTCCTTAAATGTGTGGCCCTCTAGTTGGCAGTTCCAGCATACAATCTGGTGCTTCAGTGCTGCCACTTCTTCCAGCCGGTTTTCCTCCGCCTCTTCTACATTAATTATAGCCTCGCTGACGCAGAGATGTGTTCGCCCAGGCGGTATCTGTACCTTACGAGACTCGAGGCGTGAAAACGTCCTTTCGGCCTCGATGCACTCCATCCGTAAATTTTCTACTGACGATATAGCCATGGGGTAAACTATTCGAGCAATGCTCTCCCGCAGATTTCTTTCGGCAATTTTTATCATATCCCCTTCAGCTACTTGGATCTCCAATCTTGCCCGTAATAAGTTGAGACTGTGAAAGTAGTCATCAATGGATTCACCGGGTGACTGTTTTCTCTCGACCAACTCCTGCATCAGTTCCCAATTTGATCGCACTCTCCTTTAGCGGTTCAGTAGCGCCAGTCGCAGAGTTCTCCAGTCCGATATGACGGTAGTTTGTAGCAACGCCCAATACCATTGCCTAACAGTGCCAGATACCAAGAGATGAAAATCCCGCGGTATCTCCTGCCACGAAATTTGGTACTGCCGCTGCATGTGCTCTAGCCGAAAGATACACTCTTCTGCGGATAATTGGTCGGGTTGCCCCTTAAATTCTAAGCCAAACTTATCCACCCTGATTCGCAAATTGTCATTATTATGTATCGGGGGCGGTGGAAGGTTAAATCTATGATGTAGACCATTCGATGCCGATTGACTATTATCTACTCTAACAGGTCGATTATGCTCCCTTTCGGCGAGAGATTGCACCGCTTGAGACAGTTGTGCAATACTCTCATGCACTTTCCTCATTTCATAATTCACCCGGTCTCCTACGAAATAATTTATAGCCCTATCTAAATCCCCCTTTATTGCGTCTACGCTTTCCTTTACCATACTCTTTATTGACGGTGACAATTCTTCTACGTTCGGCTCCGTGCCACGCCTTTCTTTTGGTCTTGCGCCCTGACTTTGAGGATGACTAATAATAGACGCGGACAAATCGTCAATACGAGGGACACCTGTGGCCACATTTATCGAGTCGCTTAGTCTAAAAACCTTTTCTTTCCCCTGTGGTGTGGACCTATTCAAATCGAATGAAACGTTACGCTCCCGGTTTCTCTTGAATTTATTACTGTTCCTTGCAGACTCCCTATCCGTCACACGCGGAGAATCGGCCATAAAGTACTCACTACTCTATCAATCAATCTGATCAATTGCTGCCGGACTCTAAAAATTCAACAGGACTTACCACCAGTACAAATAATTATAATAATAATAAAAATAATAATAATAAAAATTATAATAATAAAAATGGTAATAATAAAAATGATATTAATAAAAAATGATAATAATAATACGAAAAATAAACAATTCTATTCACTATGAGACAACAATGTTCGAACACGTATTATCTCAATCTACTCTTACTTTAAAAAAAAATTAAAACGACAATTATCGGACGATTATACAGCTAAAATATCCTAAAACACATTAATTTGGTATAATATAAATATATAATTCACAAACGATATTTCACAGTTTTCGAGTTAGGTTGTAGTGCGGTCTCCGAAGTGCTAGCGCGTGGTCTTTTACACTAAAGTGCTCATAAAGATCCTCCCAACGTTTTCATTGTGTCGTTAACTCCAAATGCACTTGGCATATGTGTTTCCGGCCTTAACAGAAGCACCGGCATCTCTGTAAACACACACTTATGTGCTCACCCTGCCCTGAGAACTTCGATCCCAAAACACACAGCCTGCTTACATCCATTATAACACAACAGACCCCGGATTGTATCGAAACCGAGCGGCTATTACAATTAATGCAGCCCTACAAATAGCAAAAACATATTCCCAAAGGAAAACAACACATCTGGTACGACAGACCTCGAGCATTACTTTCGAGCGGCTACCAAATGATCTGTGATCCCTCGGCAACATGTTCCTGTGTCTTAATCTTGGCGGAATCTACTCTACTCTGGCATAATATTTTCTTGCTACCAGAAAGGTGATCTCATTTTTTTTTCAATCCCTCTCAGCTATAGAATTGAAAATATCATAGCCATAACAAAAAAAAAAACAAAAAAACTAAAAAATGAAATATAAAAATTTCGTGTTGCTTTGCATACTTAGTTCTTTTGTATGCTTGAAAATATCCGTGTTTGATCGCCATTTTCTAGCGTCAAACTAATTTTCAGCTTGGGCGCCATATTGTTCCGCGTCCCTGCGGGCGCTGCTGTTGGTGTGCCAGCCAGCTCAATGGGCATCTTCAGCGTAGGTTCCATCCCTTTGTTTTGCAGCCCTGTAGTGCGATTCAGTATGAAATTTTAACGACAATTGTTTGGTTAAAAGTAGTTAACCTTAAAATAAACGCCTTTGCTATTCACTAACACATATTTTAACCATTGACGTTATTTCAAGCGTTTTCTTGAACAGCTGTTTCGTTAAATAAACAGCAGCACTTTTTAATGGTTTATTTTAATACAAAGTAAACATTTTTAATATAATATAATGGCTTTTGAGTATTTGTCATTAAATTTAACACGGAATGAGCAAATGATAAATGCAGGAACAGTAAATCGTCGTCTACTCCGTGATGTAGACAGTGCTTTCCATTTAACAGCTGCAGAGTTTCAAAAGCTGTACCGATTAACTCCGGAATTGGCTGAAGATTTAATTTTTCAGCTTGATGGCCATTTAAGAGGCTCTAGAATAACGGCAATAGCTACTGAGAAAAAGGTAAGTTTTGAACATATAAGGTAATTTGAAATACCAGCTAATAGATTTGTGTTGCAAGGTGCTAGCAGCTTTACGATTTTACGCAACTGGATGCTATCAGCGGCCTGTAGGAGAGCAGTGGGGAATATCTATGAGCCAGCCGTCCATAAGCCGATGCATACATAGCGTAACTAATGCTATCAATCATAGCATGTTTTTTGAAAAAGTGAAGTTTCCAATGACCCAAGTGGAGCGACAAGCTGCAAAAGCAACTTTTGCTTCAGCCTCCTCGTGTTTTGTAAGGGGCACTATTGGAGCTGTGGATTGTACACACATCTCGATTTTGGCCCCAAAAAGTCATGAGGAGGCTTATGTCAATCATCATGGTTACCATTCTCTTAATGTACAAATGGTAAGAAGAAATTACATATTTGGTTTCCATAATCGTTTGTTATACTTATCTTAGATATGTGATCCAAATTTTAAAATATTAAACGTCAATGCTAAATATCCGGGAGCACGACATGATTCATACATATGGAGTTGTTCTGCAGTTCGAAGAGTCATGGAAAGGAGTTTTGAAAATGGAAACCATAATATGTTTCTGATTGGTAATCTTTTTCATCATAGAAATCGATTTCTATTAAACTAATTGTATTTAAAAAAATTACAAAATATCTAAAGGTGATTCCGGATACCCATTGGAACCATGGTTGATGACTCCTTTACCAAATCAACCAGAGATGAGTCCCAAATTTTTTTACAATGAATCATTGTGTAAGGCTCGCAACCCTATTGAAAGACTCTTTGATGTCCTTAAAGCTACTTGGCGATGTTTATCGCAACAAAGAATGCTCTTATACAATCCTGAAATTTCAGGAAAAATAGTTAATGCTTGCGCAGTATTACACAACATTCATTTACAAGAGCAAATGAACACATTTAATGACGAGATCTACGAGCATCATATAGATAGTCCTTTGGTAACCCAAAATACACCATCCTCAACAGCAAAGCGTGTTCAAGACCGACTTATTGCTAATTTTTTTACGTAAATAATATTCATATGTATAAAACCATGCTATATTTAAAAAATTTTAATCAATAATTTGAAAATAAAATACCAAGTTATACATACACATATATTAAAAATTCATTTATTTATCACATTCAGTTTACAAAAAAAAATAATAATAATAATTAGATATCTATATTAATTTTAAATTGATTTGATTTGTTTGTTGTTGTTTAAGCAATGTCTCTATGCATTTCGTTTCTATTTAAGAAACTTATGAGTAGACCGCAACCAAATTTGAAAAATGTTTACAAAACCTCAATGCTTATACATATACAAACTCTCAATATAATATTGAAAACTACAAACTATAAGCACAACAAAGAAAGATTTCCCAAATCAACAAACAAAATTATGCAGCTTGGGCTTATTTCATTTTTCACTATTTTCTATTTAAGTAACCTTTGGCACAAACTGCATAATTTTGTTTGTTGATTTGGGAAATCTTTCTTTGTTGTGCTTATAGTTTGTAGTTTTCAATATTATATTGAGAGTTTGTATATGTATAAGCATTGAGGTTTTGTAAACATTTTTCAAATTTGGTTGCGGTCTACTGATAAGTTTCTTAAATAGAAACGAAATGCATAAAGACATTGCTTAAACAACAACAAACAAATCAAATCAATTTAACAAAAATTATTAAAAAAAACCAAAAATGAAATTAACATAAAAAACTAAAAAGGAAATTAACATAAAACAATTCTTAAAAAAACTATAAATTAACAAAAACAACAATTCTTAAAAAACTAACAAAGGAAATTAACACAAAATAACAATTCTTAAAAAACTAAACAAGGCACTTCGTACGTATAAATACTTATTACAAAAAAAAAATATTGAACTTCGCACATAAAAAAAAACAACAGAATACTTATTATAGAAACTTAAAAACTAAATTTTAAATTGACTAAACTATACCAGTCGATTGATGGAAGCTGCTAAATGGTTGAAAGCATCGGCCACATGCTTCAGTCCCTCTCCCATCGTTTTTACAGCCTCAGCCATTAATTTTCCGATTTCTACATTTTGCTGATTACTTTCAGCGAGCATCTATTAAAAATTAGTAGTTATTAAGAAGTAGATTTACTACGTTTATTGAAAATACCTGTAAAGCAGTAGCCTGTCGTTGGGCTATTTCCAAAAATTTATCCCGCGTGTCGTCCTCATCATTCCTTTTCCTCTTCAATATTCTACGGGGCGACTTTGGAGTTTTTGGCGTCTCTACATCGACCTCGTCTATTGATGATGCTTGTATTTCAAGCATCACGCTTTCATCATCCTCTTCCAGACGCAGTTGAAATTCCTTACAATGAAAACAATTGTTTACTTAATTTTAACTTACCTCTTCCAGTGGCACATTTTCTTTGACGGATTCGTTGCCCTTTATGTACTCGGACCCGATCACAGAAACTACCCTCTTTTCCAGCTCCGAAATTGGTTCATGGGTCATGGGCCTATTACCAGTGAGAGCTTGCTGCCGTCTGCGATCTCGCACTTTTGTGCTTGTGCGACTTTTTAAATCTTTCCACACCTTTTTGTAAAAAATGTTTTTGTTAAAATTTCATATCTGAACCAATCTTTACTTACCGAATGCCACTGTTCAACACTTTTTAATGCTCCACCAGCATTGTTAAGCTTTGCCGCTAATTCGCTCCACTTCTTATCATTTTCGTATTTGCCGTGCATTTTAGCAAATTTGCCCGCAGCCAGTCCCGGATTTTCCATAAAGAAGTCCACCATTAGACTTAGCTGCTCTGCTGTGGCGCGGCTTCGCTTAACATTTCCTGTAGAAGTCATTCTGCAAAAAATACATATGTATGTACATACATACATATAAAAATAATTAATATAATAGTAATAAAATTAAATTTTAAAGAGGTACTTACTTTGTCCAGAAATAGTAACAAAAGCGTCTGTGCACAATGTAAAAATATTTGTTTTTTGTATTCTCTTTTGTGCTTTTCGTTATTTTGACATATGTTTTAACAGAGATGCCACTGGATTTTAATGTTGAACCAGCGGTGTTAACTAGGAGTTACCGAATCGCACAATCGTTAATACAAACAGCCACACAGGCGTTATATATTAACAGATAACAAATCTTTAAAAGTTACTGAATCGCACTACTGGGACCGTCGCAATAAAATTTCTTAACACTTTGAATTTCTATAAATAAAACAAATACCAAAAAAAAAAACAGACAATCGCGACTGAAAACAAAAAAAAAACGTTTGGAGGGAGAATATGATGGTAAATTCTCCACTTTGCCCACCCAACCTTGGACACCTTTTTTTTCCTAGACAAGTTCTAGGTGTCCCCTGTGACCATCACGCGCGCTTATTCACTTACCGACACATCCAACCTACTCGAAACGAAAGATTCAACACGCAGACATTACTTGCTGTATAAATGAACAAAATTTACATATTTATTTAACAATAAAAAAAATGAATATAAAACAAAGCTTATTTATAAACTACAAGCTTAAAATCTTATCACTAAAAAATTTCCAAATTGGCTTATATTAATTTTGTATATTATCCTATGTGTGCCTTAATATAAAACAAAAGAACAATTCACTAACGCTATAAATATTATCCTCTACAAATTAACTGAATTAACTTTCCTTCATAAAAAAAAACTGCAATAAAATGCTAGCCTCTACGCAACTGACCTACCTAAAAGAGCTCCCTTAGATGGTTACACAGTCCTTAATAGAAACTACACAACAATAAACAACTTATTACAGCCTCCTTTAACGCCGGAAATAAAAAATTAAAAAAAACCGAAATCAAAATATCTCTTCCTTCTTATATTTAGGCACTAACAACATAATATAACACAAATTTTAAACATTACATTTACCTTACTCTAACTAATAATATATCCTATATACAAAATTCTATTTCTTTTTCGATTTAATTTAAAAAAAACAATTCTTATCATAATTTATTTCAGTTGCTATTAATAATTGATTCTCATCTTTCTTGTTTTTGCTGATTATATTGTCTGTGGCAGTAATCGTCCCAAAGAAGTTTTCTTTAGGTGACGTACGATAGGTTTGTCAAAAGTTTTCTTTTTACCCGGATAGGACTAGGTATTAGTACTCGTTTACTTGTTAATCTCTGGGTTTTTATCTTGATACCTGATGAAATTTGTTTGCCTTTATGCCTTAGTTCTTTCCTTTTGTGCGCTGACTCTCGTCCTTTCTTGGGTTTTGCTATATTACTTCCGGTGTCTACTCTTCCGGTATCTTCTATGTATATATATCGCTTGGCCTCTTCAATATTGCTTTATCTTCGCTACCACAATTAAATACCTTCTTTAGCTCGTTTGCTCTCCACCAGAATCAAAGACTTTCCTTTTTTTCGTCTGCTTTTCCACAATCAAAAACTTTCTGTATCTCGTCTGCTCGCCACCACAGTCAAAAACTTTCTGTCTTGAAATTCCTAACGGCTACTCCAAATTCTTTCTTGAACTACATTCTTTGGAAAACGCATACCAATCTTCCAAGGACCTTACCTAACACACACATCCTTTCATACCATTCCTACTCACGCACTCATCCATTGGATCGACCTTCCATCGCTGGTAACTTCCATTCATACAACTCTGTTTCACTCTCTCACTCTGGCAACGCCCTACCTAATCTTTTACTCTGTGGCATTACTAATTAGCATCCATTTTCATTTCCATATTCTATGACAGCTGGACATGTTTTACAAAATTAATTTGATAAATCCTAAAATGAAACAAAACCAAACTAAACAAATTTCTTGAGCCGCAACAACTTCTTTGTAATTTTTTCTAAACTAATTACCTATCTTTTAAAAATATTCATATAATTAGTATTTCTTTCAAATATTTATATATTAATTGGTAATATTCAACATTTTTTACATAATTACAACGTAATATATATGCTATGTTATGCAGGTAAAACATAAAAGTTATGCCAAATATTGCATTCACAATATATCAAAAGGATACGGCAACAACATTAATTGGTTGATTACTAAAGGCGCATTTTTGTAGTATTTTATCACTTCAACAAACTTTTTGCATTTTCAACAAACTTTTTGCTTAGTTTTTGACCAATAACACTTAAACCAGGCAAAATACAAAAAACAAATGTTAAACAATCTGAAAGATGAGCTAAAGTTACATAATCGCCTATCATTAGTTTTTCGACAACAGTTGATTTTTTATAAAAAATTTTTAAGAAAATTTTTTCAAAAAACACTTTTGGACCTATAACTCCCATACCTGACTTTGAGCCAAAAATTGAAGTATACCATCTTAAAGGGCATAAATAGGGCTACAATTTGGCATCATTAAATTTTTGATTTATTGTTACTGCTTCGAACAAATTTTTCAAAAACATTAATTTTTTCAGCTTTTGACCTCTAACTCTCATACCTGACTTCGAGCCAAAAATTGAACTATACCATCTTGAAGGGCATGGAAAGGGCTACAATTTGGCATCATTCAATTTTTGATTTATTGTTACTGCTTTAAACAAATCTTTCAAAAAACTGTTTTCACTAACATTAATTTTTTTCAGTTTTCGACCTGTAACTCCCATACCTGACTTTGAGCCAAAAATTTAACTATACCATCTTAAAGGGCATGAAAAGGGCTACAATTTGGCATAATTAAATTTTTGATTTATTGTTATTGCTTCGAACAAATTTTTCAAAAAACTGTTTTCACTAACATTAATTTTCTTCAGTTTTCGACCTGTAACTCTCATACCTGACTTTGAGCGAAAAATTGAACTACACCATCTTAAAGGACATGAAAAGGGCTACAATTTGGCATCATTAAATTTTTGATTTATTGTTACTGCCTCAAACAAATTTTTCAAAAAACATTAATTTTTTCAGTATTTGACCTCTAACTCCCATACCTGACTTTGAGCCAAAAATTGAACTAAACCATCTTAAAGGGCATGGAAAGGGCTACAATTTGGCATCATTCAATTTTTGATTTATTGTTACTGCTTCGAACAAATTTTTCAAAAAACTGTTTTCACTAACATTAATTTTTTTCAGTTTTCGACCTGTAACTCCCATACCTGACTTTGAGCCAAAAATTTAACTATACCATCTTAAAGGGCATGGAAAGGGCTACAATTTGGCATCATTCAATTTTTGATTTATTGTTACTGCTTAACTGTAGCTGTCAAATTACTGTTTTAAAAAAATAGTTGATATATCTTTTTTATTAAATAGACAAAGATCCCTTGAAAAAGTGAACATAAAATTCACGAAACGTCGGGACAAATATTTTTATTTACATAGTAAACGGTAGGCCAGTAGCTAATATATGACTTCCAAAAACAACAGAAAGAAAATTTAGCCATCTAAAAATTATAACTACTAACTGAAAGTCGGACAGCTAGCCGAACAACTTTTTATCTAATTATTAAAATTGAATATTCAGCATTTTTTTAAATATAATACACATCTACAACAACAAACATGAAAGACTTCTTCAAACACATAGCATTTAAATACGATAGTGAGACATACAGGACCATGAAAGAATACAGTAACGAGTTAAAAAGACTAGTACACAAACAACAACAACTCAAGTTTCTTCTAACATGCAGAAAATTTGGTATTATTCCCAATCGCACGAAATATTCAACAGCAAAAGTAACCAACCTCTTCCAATGTCGTAAAATAAAAAATGAATTAAAAAAATAGAACATAACTTTCACACAAAAATACTGAACCTTGAGATTTCACAAACCAACACAGATTTAAAGCATACTAAAAGAAAATTACACCATCTTAGAATAGGATTACAAAATTTTATATCAACAGACGATTTTGAAGAATTTATAAAAACCAGAGCGAAAGGGCCAAATATATAACAGAAAAGAAGAAAGAAATACAAATTAATAAATTAAATATACTTAAAGCAGAAGCTTTTAGCAGAGAAGAACTAATATTCAATCCCCAATGGTTTGAAAATAAAACGGAAATAGAAATACCTTGGGAAATCCGATGGCTTTTGTCCTTGGGGAAAAAATTTGCTTCACGCATTAATAGACAAAACTCTGCACCACTGGAGATTATAGCGGAAGTTGAAGAGTGTATTCAAAAATTAGATGAAAATATGAATAGAGACAAGGAGATGATAAGGACCAGTTAGCTAATATGATATCATTTTTTAGAAGAAACATTAAAAACAACCGTCGTGAAAAATTAATTTTAGCTATTTTTTACCATATCAACCAATTTCTAAAAAAACATAAAGACATTATAATAAAACAAGCTGATAAGGGAAATAAAACAGTTGCACTTTATAAAGAAGAATATAAAACCAAAATGAAGAATTTGCTGGAAGACAGAACAACATACAGAAAAATAAGAATAGACCCCACTACATTACTAATTAAGAATAACAACAAAATAGTAATGGAATTGTACAAAAAAGAGTATATAGATAGTTTGCAAATATACAAACTAACTTGTTCTGCAGGCATAGCTCCGAGAATTTATGGTCTTCCTAAAATACATAAAGAAAACATGCCTCTACGACCCATAGTATCATCTATGCAACTCCCTTGCTACCAATTAAGCAAATACATAGGACAAATTCTTAAAAATATAATTTCAAAAAAATACAATATTAAAAATTCGTTTGAGCTGAAAAGGCAACTTCAAACAATAGAGTTAGAGGATAACGATTTGTTAGTTTCATTCGACGTAATTTCCCTTTTTACTAACATTCCAATAAGTACTGCCATAAGAAACATCAATGGAAAATGGGACGATATTAAAGAGTACACATCTATTCCACGATCCAAGTTCTTAGACATCCTGAAATTTTGCCTATACGACAACAATTATTTCATTTACGAGAATGACATATATAGCCAAATCTTCGGCATGCCAATGGGAAATCCCCTTTCACCAACTATTGCAGACATCATATTAGATAAATTACTAGACGTAGCATTAGCGGAATTAAAACTCCTTAATATTCATATAAAATACATAACTAAATATGTAGATGATATCATAGCCATTCTACATATTGACCGCAAAGATATAATACTAGAAACACTCAACAAATTCCACCCAAAGATAAAATTTACCATTGAGATCGAAAAAAACGGCGAATTACCTTATCTAGACACGAAATTACACATTGGAAATACAATAATATTCGACTGGTATACGAAAAGTTCATCATCCGGTAGAATTATGAACTTTAATACCACACAACCCAGAACACAAATCATAAACACAGCGAAGAATTTCATACAAAGAGTATTAGACATCAGCGACAAACAATTTCATACCAAAAACATTAAAATAGTTACTCAAATTCTAAAATGCAATAGTTTCCCAACAGGATTGATTAAATCCCTTATAAAAGACTATAAGCCTACTTCAGATAACAAACAAACCAACCAGAACCAAGAAAAACAATTTTTTAGTATTAAATTTATTCCCGGCCTCACTGACAATAGAACAGTAAAAACAACAATAATAGACGAAAGTGTTATAAATTTTGCATACAAGCCCAATAAAACATTAAATACATTATTCACAAAAACAAAAACCCCAATAGAAAAACTACAACAAAATAATGTAGTCTATGAAATACCATGCAAAGGTAATGATACTAACAGCTGTAATATGTTATATATTGGCACAACCAAAAGAAATCTGGAAACAAGAATAAATGAACATAAAATAGATATAAACAAAAACAAAGTGAATACAGCTCTCTCACAACACGTAATACAAACACAACACAAACCAGACTTTGAGAATATACGAATATTGGACAAAATAAACAACACCAAGAGAAGATATATAACAGAAAGCTTAAGAATTCAACAAAAAATAAACAAAACATTGAACATCAAAGAGGACACGGATAACTTAAGCGCCAGTTATAAGATAGCGATCACACAACATCTGTGATTTCAGTACCTGCTTATGTGTTTGAAAAAGTAATATAAAAAAATTTTCCAGTAATATAAAAATATAAAATAAATTTTTAATGTAATATTTTATTTAGTACATGTAAGTCAATATATAAACAACTGTCAATTTACTGTTTTAAAAAAATAGTTGATATATCTTTTTTATTAAATAGACGAAGATCCCTTGAAAAAGTGAACATAAAATTCACGAAACGTCGGGACAAATATTAAATAAAAAATTGCATTTTTATTTACATAGTAAACGGTAGGCCAGTAGCTAATATATAACTTCCAAAAACAACGAAAAAAATAATGTTAGTGAAAACAGTTTTTTGAAAAATTTGTTCGAAGCAGTAACAATAAATCAAAAATTTAATTATGCCAAATTGTATCCCTATTTATGCTCTTTAAGATGGTATAGTTCAATTTTTGGCTCAAAGTCAGGTATGGGAGTTAGAGGTCAAAAACTGAAAAAATTAATGTTTTTTGAAAAATTTGTTTGAAGCAGTAACAATAAATCAAAAATTGAATGATGCCAAATTGTAGCCCTTTCCATGACCTTTAAGATTGTATAGTTCAATTTTTGGCTCAAGGTCAGGTATGGGAGTTACAGGTCGAAAACTGAAAAAAATTAATGTGAGTGAAAACAGTTTTTTTTTTTATTTGTTCAAAGCAGTAACAATAAATCAAAAATTGAATGATGCCAAATTGTAGCCCTTTCCATGCCCTTCAAGATGGTGTAGTTCAATTCTTGGCTCAAACTCAGGTATGGGAGTTACAGGTCGAAAACTAAAAAATATGAATGTGAGTGAAAACAGTTTTTTTTTTATTTGTTCAAAGCAGTAACAATAAATCAAAAATTGAATGATGCCAAATTGTAGCCCTTTCCATGCCCTTCAAGATGGTGTAGTTCAATTCTTGGCTCAAACTCAGGTATGGGAGTTACAGGTCGAAAACTAAAAAATATTAATATTAGTGAAAACAGTTTTTTGAAAAATTTGTTCGAAGCAGTAACAATAAATCAAAAATTTAATGATGCCAAATTGTAGCCCTATTTATGCCCTTTAAGATGGTATAGTTCACTTTTTGGCTCAAAGTCAGGTATGGGAGTTATAGGTCAAAAAGTGTTTTTTGAAAAAATTTTCTAAAAAATTTTTTATAAAAAATCAACTTTTGTCGAGAAACTAATGATAGGCGATTATGTAATTTTAGCTCATCTTTCAGATTTTTTAACATTTGCTTTTGTATTTTGCCTGGTTTAAGTGTTATTGGTCAAAAATTAAGCAAAACGTTTGTAAAAGTTTGTTGAAGTATTAAAAACTACAAAAATTCGCCTTTAGTAATCAACCAATTAATGTTATTGCCGTATCCTTTTGATATATTGTGCATACAATGTTTGGCATCACTTTTATGTTTTACCTGCGTAACATAACATATATGTTACGTGGTAATTATGTAAAAATGTTGAATATTACCAATAAATATATAAATATTTGAAAGAAATACAAATTATATGAATATTTTTAAAAGATAGGTAATTAGTTTAGAGAACATTAAAAAAAATTATTTAGATTGATATATTGTGCCTGTTATATATAGCATCATTTTTATGTTTTACCTGTATAACATAACCTAGATATTACGTTGTAATTATGTAAAAGTGTTCAATATTACCAATAAATATATAAATATTTGAAAGAAATACTAATTATATGAATATTTTTAAACGATAGGTAATTAGTTTAGAAATATATTACAAAACATATGTTGATCACTTCAACGCTAATATAAAAGTAGTTAAATGAGTCTGGCAGCTCGTTTTGTCAAACTCAAGAGAGCGCAACGCTCTTTTTAAAACAACTCACTCAATTTGCATTCTCGGAAAAAAGTTTGTTGAAAAGTTTGTTATCTTCTCGCGGGTAATATAATAAGCAAGTGCGTTATGGATGAAATAGAAGACTTCTTTAACATATCTAAGGATTTTAAACGTGTGAGTGCTTCTGTTCCTAAACCAATTTTAGAAGACGCACCATCATCGAGTTCGAAAATAAAGCGAGAAGCTGAAACATATGAGAGCATCCCCAAATTAAGAAAGGTTAATTATTAATGTATTGTTTTAATACTTATTATAACAATAAAATTAGTTAGAAAATACTAATGAAGATGGCTACAGCTCGGGCTTTGAAAAACCTGCTCTTCCAGAAGACGTTGGTATATTAAGTGATGAAGACGACGATTCGTTTCAATCTTCGAAAGCACAAATAAGCGATGGAGTTTACAGCCACTACAATTTTAATTTAACGCGCGACAAATCTTTGCCGATACACGATGAGAAAGATGAAATTGTAAACAGCATCCGCAAAAATCCTGTAATTATTTTGCAGGGTGACACAGGTTGTGGAAAAACAACTCAGGTAATTACTTTATATAGCTTTCATACACTTACTGCACTATGTATAACTTTATCAAACGTGAGAACCCAATTTTTAGATTAGAATTAATTAAGTTTTTCATTAAGAAATATGCTGTATTAGGAACTTGATTTCACTAAAAAAGGTTGTGTGTAATAACTTTAATGGAACGATGTATTCGAAATGTTTGATCGAAAGGTTATTAATGTTAAAATACAAATTTCTATGTCTAGTTTTGCAAATATGTATATGTGTGAATTTTCAGTTATTCTAATCCTCATCGGTTGAATTGTTTCTTAGATCAGCATTAATGAATTCTGGTAACTCCTGAGTTACAAATTTTCGAACAGCTGTGTAGTATACTGCACTCTCGCCTGGTGATTGGCACTCATCTGGTGATTCTTCATCATTTGTTATGTAACCAGCAGCTTTCCGCTTAAGTTCTTTTCTTTTATCACTGGTACTTATTTTCTTGGCCGGTGTCGAATTATCCTCATCATCTTTTTCATCTAAAATATCATGTATACTTTTAATTGCATCATTAATATCCTTAAATATTGTTGTTGATGGTAGAGGTTTGGCAGACTTGTTCGAGCAGCGAAGAGATTCTTTCGATTTGTTATATTCTTTTTCCAAAGAAACCATATCTGGCAGGGCCATTTCAGCTTCTTTGACAACCATAAGCTTTTGCTTGAGTTTTTGACCTACAATATCTACATATTTATTTCCGTTGTGTATCAAATATAGTTGATCGTAATTAACTAAATTTTCAAGACCAAGGTCACACTCGTTCGCTGTAAAACGAAAAGCATCATCATGATACAGCTTCCAAAATATATATCGTACTTCATCCGTCGTGCTATTCATGGGCAGCCCCTCTATGAAAGATATTAAAGTTTCCCAATTCTCTAAAGTCATTAGAACTTTGGCATATTGTTTAGTAGGTTGTTTAAAATAAATAGCATACAGTAGGTACAATCCGCCAATACGTCGTGAAATTCGCCACTGATCATTCTTATCTATTGCAAATTTACCCAGCTCATCTTTTGGACATAGGACTCTTTTTGCCAAGTACAATATGGCTTTGGTCGTTTGAATGACTTCATTGGCTGTTGTTTGAACAGCATAAATGTATTGGAACATTACTTCGTGCCATTTCTCACAAAACGTTTTGAAATTTGTGTTATTACTTTCAACAAACTTGTGTAACAAGTTTAAACAATCGTCAAATATAATCAGTTCAATATCCATTTTTTCCTTTTCATATAAAGTATACTGTGAGCTAAATTGTTTTGTTTATTTAAAAAAAATAAAAATTATAGCATTTTTATCAGCTGAGAAGAGTGATGCCACATTTCATTTGATTACACCTAGAAAATTTGAACAGTACATATTAGGTCTGTTTGTTTGCGTGATATTTTGTAACAAATTGTGCAAACTGTTACTGGATGTCGTTCGTTTACTTTCTCCAGCAAGAAACTTTATTTAAATTGAGAGAAAGAGAGTCAGAAAATTGACATTTGAATAACTGAGAACTTGCAAAATCTTACTGGAAAAATTTTGTTCAGTAAAATTTTGCAAGATAGAACAGATGTTTTGACTGCTTCTTCTTAACAATTAAAAAGTAAATAAAAAAGTTTTATTTGTAAAATATTTTGCAAAAAGTTTTCAAATTGGGTTTTTGGTCAAAATATGTATGTATGTATTTATGTATTTGCACTAGAAACCACAAAAATTTAAATTGAAGTTATATAAATTTATTTATTTATTGAAAACTTTATATTTAACACATATGAACATAAGTACACATGAACATTCTTTTGAATTAGCATTACTCATCAGCTGTTCAGCAAAATAACTGGCAAAATGCTGTTCGCGTACTTTTTTTTTTGCTAATTTTTATAATTAAGAGCAATTGAGAGCAAATTTGGTTAGTTGCTCTATCACGAAGCTGCTGGATAAATATTGCTGGAAAAGTAAACAAACAGATCTATTAATATTTTGCACATTACATACATATACCTGGAAACCCGCCGTCTAAGTTCCGGTTCACTTCAACTTTTGCTTCCCAAGTAGAAGCAACTCCGTACTAAGTACGTATAACTATTTCCTCCTTTAACAAAAACAACAAAAGTCAAGCAGGAAAAGTTGAGGTTTGGTAGCCGGGACTGAAATAAAGAAAACTTTCCACTTTATTTGTGGCTATTTATCATTGCGAATTAATAACAGGATGGCCTGGATAGCTGACTTGGCAAATTTTTGCTGCTTTAACTTATGCATTGTTGGACTGTTAAAATGTTTTTCTATATCTTGGTTGTCAATGGATGGATATTCTTATTGCCACAACAAGCTGTTTTCACAGTTTAACAAACAAGTTTTCACAACGAATGCGGCCGGGTCCACCTGTTTTTAAAATATTTGTTTCACAAAACACATTTGCTTTGGCTTTATAATTCTTTTTATTTCGCTATGTCCAAACGGAACAAGTAAAAATCACTTAAGCTATGTGCACACAGTTGTTAGATCTGACAATATTGTCCGAAAAATTTTGAAAAAAGTCTAACACCAGTGTGAATTTTTTTTGTCACGTTTGAAAAACAATGTTAGTATATTTGTACAATATTAATATTGTCAGACATCTTACAATTTACCATTGTCATAAGTGTGCATTAAGTGTTGTATAATGTGGGGAAAATTCAATGACAAATATAAAATTTTCTATGAGATTTAATATATTGTGATTAAATTTATTAGACAAACTGTATGCTCAAATATGAATTTATATCTGTTGTATGAAAATACTATTACTAAACTTTGAGAATGTTTTGCAGTAAAAAGCTGGAAATACACAGTTAAAAACTGTGACTTTACTCTCCCAATTTATGTTCTCATATACTGACTTTTAAGTAAACCAATGTAATTTAGAAAAATGCAGTAAAATTAAGTGAACATTTTTTAAAAACTTCGGCGTACTCGAATATTGTATTGAAATAAATATTAATGAAACCTGTGTAACAATTGTGTGAACGAAATATTTTTTTGACAGACAAATTTACTGTCTTTTCGTCGATGATAAATTTGTTTTTGTTCTGCTAATCAATTTTTATTCTTAGTTCATTGTGGGCACATCG
>OY776277.1:53232813-53310313 GCA_963675445.1 Linnaemya vulpina
TTACTAAACTTTGAGAATGTTTTGCAGTAAAAAGCTGGAAATACACAGTTAAAAACTGTGACTTTACTCTCCCAATTTATGTTCTCATATACTGACTTTTAAGTAAACCAATGTAATTTAGAAAAATGCAGTAAAATTAAGTGAAAATTTTTTAAAAACTTCGGCGTACTCGAATATTGTATTGAAATAAATATTAATGAAACCTGTGTAACAATTGTGTGAACGAAATATTTTTTTGACAGACAAATTTACTGTCTTTTCGTCGATGAAAAATTTGTTTTTGTTCTGCTAATCAATTTTTATTCTTAGTTCATTGTGGGCACATCGCCAGGTCTTAAAATATTGTAAGATAATATAACAATCGTCTATGCATATATTGCTTTGGAATGCAAAATTTATTTTAAGGGTGTGGTGATGAATTATAAAAACAAAAAATTATAATAATAAAACGTTTTCATTCTACTTTGTTTATTACTTGAAATCAGCTAATAGATAAAGGACTTGAATGGAATGCTAACGATAACCGATGTTTTGATGACGTAGGACTTTTTTCGTTTATTTAAATATATTTTATATGACTATTAGACTGGTTCCAGCTTGTATGGGATATTTATATATATATATATATATGTATATATATATATATATATATATATATATATATATATGTTTTTTTTTTATTTGCACTCGAAATATATGCACTGCCTAAAATATAAGTTTTGCTCTAATAAATGCAGTTTTAATATTCGATTCGGCGGTGCCTTCCACCCAAGAGGGTGTACCTTTCTGACCAAAATGCCAGATGTAATGAAAAAATATACAATTAGTTCTAAAGTGAATTCATAAACATTGTAGGAACGAAGCATTTTTTAATGATTTTGTTGTCGATTTAAATGAAATATATAATCATAGAACAACTTTGTACAATTAAATGAAAACTTATTTCAATATAAGCATACTTTATAAGGGGATTAAAGCTCTCTTCAAGGTTTACCAATACTTACTTTACGTGACATTCATTGGCGTTTTTTTCCAACCGTAATTCAAATAAGTATGCGAATGTAATGTTGAACCTTCTATTAATAATTTGAAGCTCTACAATACTTACTATATACTATATATGTATAACATATATACTGTATACTTACTATTATATATATATATATATATATATATATATATATATATATATATATATATACATATATAAATATATATATATATATATATATATATATATATATATATATACATATATAAATATATATATATATATATATATATACATATATATATATATATATATGTATATATATATATATATATATATATATATATATATACATATATAAATATATATATATATATATATATATATATATATATATGTATATGTGTAATATATATATATATATATATATATATATATGTATATATATATATATATATATATATATATATATATGTATATATATATATATATATATATATATATGTATATATATGTATATATATATATATATATATATATATATATATATGTATATATATGTATATATATATATATATATATATATATATATATATGTATATATATATTTATATGTATATATATATATATATATATATATATATATGTATATATATATATATATATATATATATATATATATATACATGTATAAATATATATATATATATATATATATATATATATATATACATATCTATATATATTATATATATATATATATATATATATATATATGTATATATACATATATATATATATATATATATATATATATATATATTTATATATATATATATATATATATATATATATATATTTATATATATATATATATAGATATATATATATATATGTATATATATATATATATATATATATATATATACATATATATATATATATATATATATATATATATATACATATATATATATATATATATATATATATATATATATATATATACATACATACATACATATATATATATATATATATATATATATATATATATACATAAATTTGAATTGTGGTACCAACTTAGGTGTATCAGTGTATAAATTTTCCTTCACAGAACCAAGAATAGTTGCATCTTTTAAAATTACAGTACCGGATAAGTTATTTAACAATATTATTTCTCCTGGATTTTGGCCTGATGGTATATACGTTCGTGAGTTTATGTTTAAAACAAGAGAAAAGAATGCTGTTCGATTGCCGTCATCTGTAAAATCTACTTCAAAAAACTAAATGGTTATACTGAAAATTTTATTCTTTTATATCAAAATGTTCGTGGCATTAATACAAAGTTATCATCTTTATTTAATCAAAGTTATGCGTTTGATTTTCAAGTTATCGCTTTCACTGAAACTTGGCTTAATAATAATGTATTGGACACAGAAATAATGGCTGCAAGTTACTTAATATATAGACGTGATCGTGGCAATAACATGAAAGGAGGAGGTGTATTAATTACAGTGTCAAGCATCCTTTCTTCTGAAAATTATCGTTTACTTCTTCACTGGATATTGAGTTTATGGGTGTTTTGGTAAAAATAAATCATAAAAAAATTTTCATAACCTGTTCGTATATTCCCCCAAATTCTCCTGTAATAATTTATAGAAAGCATTCGGATGCTATTTCAACTGTTGTTGTTTCATCGCAGTTGGTGACTTCAATATGCCAACGACTTTTTGGGATTTTTCGGCTGATAATGGTTGCTTTACACCATATAATTCTACTTTTAGCCTGAAATATAACAATTTTATTGATTGCTTATTGGATATGAATCTTTATCAGGTAAATGGCATATATAATGATAACCATAAGCTTTAGATTTGGTTTTTGTAAATGATTGTGTTGACACGTCTGTCCTTCGCACTGTTCCTTTAACCTTACCGGAGGACTGTTATCATCCCATAATCTTAATATCTACATGTTTTCCATCTGTTTATATATCTCGTTCTGCGTACAACTCAAAAGTCAAGAGTTTATGTTTTAAAAGGGCAAATTATAACGAAATAATCGAACTTCTGCACAATACAGACTGGCACAATTTACTCGTAGAACTTAGAAACAATCCCGATGTTATTGATCACATAACCATAAAATTCTACGATAGGATTTATTGGATCTTGACCCAATGTGTTCCTAAACAAGTCGTTTCTCAAGTATCTGGACCTCCATGGAATTCAAAGTTTCTTTCCAAACTTAAAAATAGCAAAAACAAATATTATAAAAAATACAAAAAATCAGGATCATCCTCAGATTTTGCAAAATACTCTGTTGCCCGTGCCGACTATAACAAGTTAAATCTGAAATGTTATAAATGTTACTTACAAAAATTAAAAACAACTTGAAGAAAAATCCAAGGTCTTTCTACAATTTCGTGAACTTAAAAAGAAAATCAGTTTCCTTTTCGTCCACTATGAAACTAAATGAAAAAGAATCAGATAACGAGGCTGAAATTAGTAATTTGTTTGTGGATTTCTTTTCATCTACTTATTCCGTTGATCAAACTATTACTACTGGGTTGCAATAAAATTTTTGTCCTGGAAGTCAATCTATTTTAATTCCATTTCTGGATGAAATTTCTGTTCTTAATGGATTGAAAAAACTGAAATTCTCGTACAAGAGTGGACCTGATAATGTTCCTAGCTTTGTTCTAATTAAGTGTGCTGATGCCTTGGTGTTTCCTCTTACATTATTATACAACCTTTCAATTAAAGTTGGAAAATTCCCTGAAATGTGGAAGAATTCTTATATTATTCCGTTGTTTAAATCTGGTACCAAATCTGACATTAAAAATTACAGAGGAATCGCTAAACTGCAACTCTTTGAAAAATTAATTACAAGTAGCTTGTGCCACCAGGTGTCATCCACATTATGTTCTAGTCAACATGGTTTTCGTAAAGACTGCTCAACTATAACCAACCTCATACAATTTACAACTTTGGTAAATCGTGGTTTTGTCAATAAAAAACAAACTGATGTAGTCTACACAGATTTCAGTAAAGCATTTGATAAAGTTAACCACAAACTTCTATTGAGTAAACTGCATTATATGGGATTCACACGTGGCTGTCTAAATTGGATTAGTTCATACCTTACTAATAGGAAACAAAATGTTTTATTCAAAAGTACTATATCTAAACCGATCCCCGTTACGTCTGGTGTTCCCCAGGGAAGTCATCTGGGACCCCTATTATTTTGACTATTTATCAATGACTTACCTGCAGTTATCAAAAGCTCATTCATTCTTATGTATGCTGATGACGTAAAAATATTTTTTATCTACAATATCTTTGATGATCATAAGTTTCTTCAAGCAGATTTAAACTCTTTGTACTCTTGGTGTGAAATAAATTTAATGACATTGAATCTAAAAAAATGCAAGTATATGTGTTTTTTTTTTGGAGGAGCCATTTCAACGTTAAATATTTTTTGGGTGGTTATGAGCTGGAAAATGTTTGCACTTTCACAGATCTTGGAATTTTACTAGATCCAAAACTGAATTTTATTCAACATATATCTCTAACTGTTAGAAAAGCCAGAAGTCAACTGGGGTTCATCAAACGCTGGGCAAAGGAATTTGAAGATCCTTATTTTACTAAGCAGCTTTTCACATCGGTTGTTCGTCCCATTTTGGAATATGGGATCCAACATATAAGGTTTACATCAACACAATTGAATCTGTACAAAAACAATTTTTAATATTTTGTCTTCGAAGTTTGCAATGGAATCCATTTTGTTTGCCTTCTTATAAAGCTAGACTAGCTCTTATTAAGTTACCATCCCTAAGTAGTCGAAGATCTATGTTAAACACTTTATTTATTTTAAATATAATTAATGGTAAAACCTGCTCTGAATTCTTAATTGAAAATTTATCATTTTGTGTTCATGAACGTCCTACTCGTTTCTTCTGTCTACTTAATATTAAATCTCTAAGAACAAATTACGCTAATTCTGATCCTTTTATTAGATGCTGTAAGGACTTTAACAAGATATATTATTATGTTGATTTCTCTTTTAGTGAAAATTTGATTAAACGAAATATTTTGTTTGCATTAAATAACAGCCAATAATTGATATTTCTTTGAATTATAATCTGTATATGTGTATATGCATGTATGTAAATAGTCTGTAAGAATTGTAAATTCATAGACTGTAAAATAAATAAATAAATAGATAAATAGATAAATATATATATATATATATATATATATATATATATTTATATATATATGTACTTTATATATATATATATATATATATATATATATATATATATTTATATATATATGTACTTTATATATATATATATATATATATATATATGTACTTTATATATATATATATATATATATATATATATATATATATATGCACTTATATATATATATATATATATATATATATATATTAGGTTGGGTGAATTTTTTTTAAGTAGGCGTAATCTACAAGAAATTCTAAGAAAACTTTACTAAAAAAGTATGTGTCTAAAATCAAAACCTAGCTCCCGCCGAGAGACATAATTGAATCTTGAAAATTGGTTTAAAAAAAATAATAGGTAATGAGAGCAAAATACTGTTTTATGCAAAAATTACAAATTTTTAATGTTCCGTACTCAAAGAGTGAAAATGGAACCTTATTACTGACACTTCTTTGCCAGTGCGTCCGTCCATCCGTCCGTCACAGTGTCCATTCTCCGGAAAGGTGAGGAAACGGTAAGAGCTATAGAGCTAAAATTTAGACAGCATATTAGGTGGCCGCTACAACAACAAACACTGAAAACAACAAAAATAGGAAGTTTAACAGGTGTCCGCAAAGAAGAAACTGTATTTTGGCTGTAACTTTCAAACCGCTAGAGGTAGAAACTTCACAGAATATGTATTTGCATGGGTGGTACAAGAAATACTAAAAAAGTAAAATGCTAAAAAAATTGAGTTTTAAAAAAATCGGGTTTTTAGGACACTCCGAGGTAATGTATCTACGTTAACCGCAATTAATATTTACAATATCATAATTAAACCGCACTTTGAATATGGATCTACAATATTATATACATGCTGTACTGAAACACAAATATCAAGACTTCAGAAATTACAAAATAGGGCGATGCGATCAATTTTGAAATACAATAGATACACATCAATCCAACTTATGTTAAATACACTGCATTGGCTAAATATAAAACAACGACTAGAACTTAACACGCTAAATTTTATAAAAAAAATGAAGATGGGAAATGCGCCTGTATACCTATGTGAGGAATTAGAATATGTTGGGCAAATACAACCATATAACCTGAGAAACGCACAAGACTTTGGGATACAGCGTGTGACAACTAATGTTATGCAGCGATCACTATTTTACAAGGGCTTAAATTTATACAACTTGCTACCACAAGATGCCAAAAATGAAGAGAATATTAAAAATTTTAATCGTAAATGTATACAATTTGTAAAAACCAATATATCACAACATTTGCAGTAATAACGTTGTAATATTAAACTTTAAACATTGTACTTTATTATGAAAATTTTGAAAATTATTTTATATTATTGTCAAGAAATTTTAAAAAGTATTCTATATACTACGAAATAAATACATCAATCAATCAATCAATCAATAAGTAAAAACACCATTTTTTTTAATGAAAGTTTTATTTCGTAATTAAAACAACAGAATCCAAGTCTTTTTTACAATTCATTAGGGTATTTGGGTTCGACTTTCTGTAGTCACTGCCATAACCCTATCACGATTTTTTGTAATTACTCTTCGTGAGACATGCGTTAGCAACTGCACACACCGCTCGGTTTCCTGAATGTGCGACGGAATTCCTAGATCTGGCAGTGGTACATCGTCAGATTTAATATACTCCAGTAAGTGCTCGTGTGGGATGCTTGCAGTAAATGGATTTACAGATAATATGTTGTCATTATCGAAGTCGACTAAGTCCATATAATCTGTGGAATTAAAATTAATTGGATGCTTTTTATAAGTTCTGAGTTTGGTTAAGTCATACAATTGTTCACGACAATAAAAAATTTTGTTAATGGCTCTTTCATGGAAGAGTTTCCTTTCGTCGAAAAGCATTGTTAACAATATATGTTCGGGATGGGCGAAAAATGCATTGTTTTGTATCGTTTAGTTTACAATTTCTCGAAGATTTTGTGGTAAAAATTGCGTGGACTTAATAAATTTATAAAAAAGCGCACTGCCATGTACTACTGAATTATAACATTTTACATTAAAATACATCGGTACATAAACTTTAATAAAGTTAGCCAATATTTGTATATATGTTGAAGGCAAACTAGTTGCAACATATAGTCGCAGCAGTCTGCTGGCTTTTGTTAACCAGCGAGAATCAACAATTTGTCAATTTTAAGTCTTCGTAATTCGTATAAAAATTAAAACAATATCGATGCAACAACAATGTTCCATATATCTTGATCTATAGTTAGTGGGAACATAATAATTTATTTGTAATCAAATAAGGTTAAAAAAAAATGCAATAAAAAGGTCCAAAAAAGCAAATATATTTGTGTTTTGTGTATAATCAAGTCTCTCGGCGGGACCTAGGTTTTAATTTTGGACCCATACTTTTTATGGGTAATTTTTGTAGAATTTTGTGAAGATTTTGATTTTGGTATACGCCTGTCACGTATACCCGAACAAATTGATCCTCCCTAATATATATATATATATATATATATATATATATATATATACATATATATATATATATATATATATATATATATACATATATATATATATATATATATATATATATATACATATATATATATATATATATATATATATATATATATATGTATATTTAAAAGAAGAAAAGCTGAATTAAAAGTGCAGCAAAAAACGAAAATAATTATTTTCAACGTGAAACAAATTAAATAAGTGTGTAATAATCACACTTTGTATGTTCCAGGAGAGCATACAATATCAAGTTTTCTTTTGGCATTCATGGTAAAATTTTTGTCTTTTGATTGCTTTATTTACATTAATGTGTTAGAGATGTAATATATGTATATGTATATGAATACTTCTTATGGCATATTATTCAGGGTATCAAATATCAAAAATTAGATATTGATGTGTTGTCGTATGTTATTTAACCAGAAGGAAAATTATAAATTATGTAAAAAAAAAAAAAAACTAACAAGTGTAAAAGCTTCCATAGAAGTACTATTAATAAAATATTCTGCCACGAATTTGTAATTATTAAAAGACATATCAAGTACCAAAAACATTATATACCGGGTAGTCAAAACAATACATATTTTACAACGCTAACGTTTTTAGTGATCAGCTGTCTTGATTAACCTGGAAGTTTTTGCAATTTTTCCATTCGCGTACTTTTTTGTGCAAGAGACATTCTGGAGAGTAAAATTTTCAAATAACCTAGAATTTACTCAACTACTGGATTTTACTGGAAAAGTAAACAAACGCACCCACTTTTAAAGCAACATTTTTGTTTGAAATTTTAATAAGTTGTGGTATTTGGGATAAAATGTTTATAAAACTAGTGTTTTTACACAAAAAAGCTAATTATAGAAGAGAATATAAGATGTAGAAGATAAATTATATAATTTTGATGTTTGCATTTCTGCAATCTTGCCGTTTTGTGAAAATATAAAGCGAATGTATTAAGTATATGTATGTATGTATAGATATAAAAAAATTTACTAAAACTAATTAAACTTAATTTTATATAAAACAAAAACAAAGCAGTGCTGTTCTTTCATATATGCTGCTAGGGTCTGATGGCACAGGATAGATCCGAGGAAGGCATCTGCGAGACTGCACCAGCTCGCTGAAACTGCCAGAGATAACGGAAATACATGTGTTATTATAATTTGCCTCCATTCTGCTTCTTAGGCTTTAACGAAAGACTGCCTTTCATGATTTGAGATCCCGCCACTGTTGAAACTTGCAGTTTTTTTTGATTTTTAGCTGAAAGGTTGTATCAAAAACCTTTTAAAAAGGACTATAGCATATATCTGGGTTGAAGTAGGGTATCAATTATTACAGATCACGAAGTCATGGTTATGGAGTGCTTTCTTCGTCCATACTGGGTGCAACTGAATATGAACTCTAAGAGAAGCATAGGTTGAGAAATCATTTTTATAATTAATACAAAATTTAATAGACAGCATTTTTGTGTAATTTATTTACTTTAGTTTTTCTTGCATTTCCTAATGAAATCAACCAATTGAAAAAAAAAAAATTTAATAAAAAACAGCTTTTTAATATTTCCGGTAACAAAAAAACAGCTGTAAGCTGATCGGAGAATTTCCAAAAACAAAACCGATAACATTGGTTTCTGTGACAGTTAAAACCGACATTAATTCTAATTCCAATATAAAACTGATAATATCGGATTCCATGACAACAAAGTATTTTTTTTTTGTCGGTTTCAAAACCAATTCCAATAATATTGGTTTCTATGACACCCCTGATAATTATATTATATTTTTCCATGCAAACACTTAAATGTTAGATTGATAATAGTTAACTATTGTAAGTTATTATAATACAATTACGGTGATGGAGTATTGTGGCACCTGTTACATTTAGGGGTATACGCTGTGTTCTTTACAAATGAAAATGTTGAACTAATATGAGGATGACCTAGCTATTCTTCAAACAATTATGTACTTTCTCTGCGATTGCCTCATAGATTTTTCTCCAATGTTTCCATAGTAGAATATAAATTAGGAAAGAGTAGTTGTATAAAAAACGTAAAGAATAGTGCCAATGGTCACTGAAATGTTGCTCGTTTTGTGAAATACTGTGACAACATCTTCCATCATATCTACATCACCTTTTGTTTCACGATAATATAAAATTATCTCTGCTTTGCTTTGTGGATCAGACAGAACATACGATACTACCGTTGCATCTTGGAAAAAAAAATTAAATACAAATATATAAAAAAGTTGATTTAATTCTGCATGCTACTAAAAATGCATAATACAAACAATTCTTATAATGAACTGCTTTTACTGGACTCACGGAAACCATTGTAAGTTTTATATGCTGTAACATGTTATCTAAAAACTAAAAACTATAATTTTGTATGGCAAACATATTTTTCTTTCGATATAAATATGTACAGAAAGGAAGCGCAAGTGGTACAGAAGTGCAGTACAAGTGGGAATTTTTAAAACTTTGACAATAATTTCAGTTTAAAAATACTTACCCGGTGATCAAAATTTTGTTTTATTCAATAAATTGAAATTAAAATGAATTTGAATTAAAGAAAAAATTTTATGCTTTTAAATCCATCATCTAGATATTTTTTGTATATGACAACAAACAATTTGGAGAAACACTACCAATGGAAGCCCTATTAAAACGAAATTTTATAGTGATAGAAAATGGAAGGTACTTTAGGTGAAATTCGCAGATTTTTAAAATTTTTCTTTTCGTAATAGTGCACAGTAAGTTGTCTAGTGGAAAAAAATAAAAAAAAAAAATTTCGAATTTATCAATAAACTACATATGAGATGAAAGCTGACACTCCCACGATTCCAGAGGTGGTTTGGTTTTTCATGTGCGTTACACATATAAAATGTTATACGGCCTTAAATTCGAACTATTTTCTCAATTTTTTCATAACTTTTAAGTAACAAAAAATGAGTTTGGAAAAATGCATATAATAAATTAATTTTTCAATAAAAATGTTTGCAATTATAGTTGTTTTATTCAGAAATTTAGCAGAAACAATGAAAAAGTCCTAAAATTCAAAAATTTATAGCAACACTAAGAAAAATTGTGAAGAAATTAGCCAAAATATGTACTTAAAAAAAAATAGAACGACTTTTATGAATCAATAATCTTATTTTCTGATATATAAACTAAAATAGGTATAAGAAGGTTTAGGTGTTTTCTATGCCAACTTTTGAGTATGATGCTTTAAACCAAAGAATACCAAGTAGGATGACTCTAACAAATATATAAAATTTATTCCCACATATTTGGACACCATGTGACACTAACTGTTTATTAATACAAATACGTACTTGAGCGAGAACTAACAAAGACCATTATAGAAATGGAATTTCACCTTTACATTGTTTGTTTAGATGCTTTGAGAGTATTAAGTCACTTCGAATATTTGTCCATAATCTTGTGATTATTTGTTTCTTGATTCGTAATATATGACCCTGCTAATGTTTTAAATTTTGTTACATTCACTGCTGCTACCGGTTTTTTGTCGAGCACATATCTATATACATGCATATATGTACGTATGTACATATGCCTAACAATAAACAACGGTCAGTATTGCGAGTAAAGAAACAAATATTCAAGCATGCATATGCATGCACATGCACGCACATGCATGCATCTTTATGTACTTTGACTTCTTTTTAACTTTTATATATTTGAAAACAACCGCAAATTCTACCTGCAATGTTTTATATATTTTTGAAGATTACATATTTTTATAAAGGAGAAGAGCTTGAAACAGCGATCGAACAAGTTAGTGTTTTCATTTGCGGAAGATTTTGATGTTATAGAGTACAGTACCAAATTAATAAATTAGTACAACAGTTTCTCTACAAAGTCCAGTATTTTTATTATAAATATTACACCGTGCAGTTTAATACGGCTCAATTCGAACCGTTGGGCTATAAATTTGTCTCAATCACATATTAGACAAATTTCGGATTGTCAAACTAGGCAATCCTCACTCATTGGCGACCGTAACAGGACACTAGCAATATTAAGCGTCGTTTGTGCTACTACAATGTACATAGTTTAAAGTGTTTCATTGTTATTCTTAACTAAATTCGGTAAAAGGTGAATATTCTAAAATGAATGAAGGTGGCTCATCAACAAAAAGAGCTAAAATCATTACGAGCTTCATCGAAAGGAAGTATCACCCGAATAAAAAAGATCGTGGAAGGTGCTGAAAGTTTGTCTCACACTGAACTCGAATGTAGACTAGGTATCGTTGAGTCTTACTATAAGCAAGCAATATACTGTCAGAACCAAATTGAACTTTTGTCACCCGAAGAATCTGGTAGGACCGAAGTGGACGAGTTATATATCACTGTGAAAAGTCTCATACTAACTCAGATGGGTAAGGAAAGGCGTCAGAGTGTACAGGAACAGTAATTTTTTGTGCCAAAAACCATTTCCAGCCGTCTACCAAACCTCAAGCTACCCAAGTTCGACGGCAAGTATTTGGAATATAAAAATTTTATAAATACTTTCAACAATTTGGTTCACAACGATCAAACTATATCTGTCTCTGAGAAGTTCAACCATTTATTATCCTGCATCAGTGGAGAAGCTCTTGCAACTATTAAAGCATTCCAGGTAACGGATGAAAACTATCCTAAGACCCTCAATAGGCTTAAGGAGAGATACGACAATGATACCTTAATCTTTCTGGAAACTGTTACATCAATGTTCGATGTCCCGAAGTCTTCCAAGCCAGTTCCTAATCAAGTAAGAAACATTGTCCATACAATTTCAGCTCTTTATAGTTCGTTGAAATCACTTGGCTCTTACCAGCATATGTGACGCATTCATTATCCATCTGGCCATGACCAAGGTTGACTACCAATCAAAACAAAGGTGGGATGAGTTCATCGACTATACGAAATTGCCATCGTGGTCAGACTGCTGTTCAATGTTAGATAGGCGTTGTCAACAATTGGATGCGCAGTGTAGAAGGGTTACCAAGGAACAACAGAGTCATTCACATAATGATTCTAATACTAAACAACATTCATTCGCAACAAAAAATATGGCTCAGTCTTCTGTATGCAATCATTGCGTAAAGTCCGGTCATTACATAACAACATGTCAACGTTTCATAGTTTTACCTGTAAATCAACGCATTGACCAGGCTAAAAAACAAAATCTATGTCTCAACTGTTTATCAAAGGGACATAACGAGTCTAAATGTACCTCTCGCTTTTCATGCCGTTTTTGTAAACAACGTCATCAGTCGCTTCTGCATAAAGAAACTGGCGAAGATAATCCCTCGACAAGTTCTGCAGCCGCTCATAGCACTTTTCAACAAAAATAGCAAGATAACTTTGGCAACTGCATTGGTGTTAGTCAGTGACTCTGAAGGTAAATACCATTTGTAAAAATTCAGTAGATGTTGTGGGAATTGGCTCATGTGGTGTCAAGTACCGTATTCAACTCAAACTAAAATAAGATCTAGATTAAATAATTTTGAGTTGTCCCTTGAATTTTTAATCTCTCACACAATCACTGGTTACCTGATGAGAATATGTCCATTCGTGATTTTAATCTGCCCTCTAACATAGAACTAGCTGATCCAGAATTTTATCGTCGAAGAGGCATAGACTTGCTCCTAGGTGCAGAGCTCTTTTTCTCAATCCTTTCCGTGGGAAAAATTCGCGCTGAAGAAAACTTGCCAATGCTGCAAAAAACACTTTTGGGATGGATTGTCTCAGGAAAGTATAATAGTAAAACCGCTCAGTCCCCTTCAAGATCATCCTTTACTATTGTGGAGGCTGATAGAAACGGAATTGACAAAACTGTTGAGAAGCTGTGGAAATTAGAAACTGTCGAAGGCAAACGTCAATGTTTTTCGCCAGAGCAACAACAATGTCAAGAACATTTTCGTAAGCATGTTATGGTTCAAAATGATGGTCGGATTATGATGAAGTTGCCCCTAGAATCGAACCCATCATGCCTTGGGGACTCTAGAGATATAGCTGAACGTCGATTTTGGTCCATAGAGCGAAAATTAAAAAATAACCAAATTAAAAGAACAGTACACGCAGTTTCTTAAGGAGTACGAAGAGATGGGTCACATGACTGAAATTAGTTCACCTGTTTCTCAATCACACTATTATATACCCCACCATTGCGTTTTACGTCCAGAAAGTGTCTCAGCAAAACTTCGGGTCGTTTTTGATGCGTCGTGCCGATCATCATCACAACTTTCTCTGAGTGAAATAATGATGGTAGGCCCGACTATACAAAACACATTACTAATTACTTTACTTCGCTTCCGATGTCATAAATATGGCTTGATTGCTGACATCGTCAAAATGTACAGGCAGGTTTTAGTTCACCCTGACGACATAAGCTTGCAGCTTATCTTGTGGCGTGACGACAATTCAAAGCGTTTAAAAACTTATGTTCTCAACACAGCACAGCATCAGCACCCTATCTCGCTGTTCGCAGCTTACATTATGCGGCGGAGCGGTACCCAAAACCTCATGCAGTCGGTAAAGCAGTCATTACCACAGATTTCTATGTCGACGATATGATAACTGGAGCAGATGACCTACATACATTGCAGCTCATCAAAGGTCAAGTAACAGATATTTTGACTCATTCAAATTTTTCTCTTTCAAAATGGCACAGCAATTGCCCAGAACTTAATTTAACCAACAATGGCTCTAAGGAGGTGCGCATTGACGATGACATCACAACAACATTGGGCATCTCTTGGGACCCCTCGGTTGACACATTTCGCTTTGAATTCCGCCCAAATAAATCTTACACCAAAAACACAAAACGTACTATTCTGTCTCTTGCGTCAAGGCTTTTTGATCCGATGTGTCTAATTAGCCCCATGGATGCATGGTTTCACTGATGCATCTAGTAAGGCTTATGGTTGCTGCCTCTATTTTGTTTGTAGAGACTTGTACGGAAATGTCTCAGCAAACCTACTGGCATCAAAATCACGCGTGGCTCCGTTAAAAACAACTACATTGCCAAGACTGGAGCTGTGTGGGGTACATTTACTTGCCAAATTTTGGGATCAACTTAAACAGCATTTTAAGTATGATATTTCAACAGTTAACTTCTGGTGTGACTCACAAATTACCTTACATTGCATAAGCACTCATTCGTCCTCACTCTCAACATTTGTAGGCAATCGTGTAGCAGAAATTCAAGATCTTAGTACTGATGTCTCTTGACGTTACGTTCCTACAGATCAAAATCCGGCCGATTTAGTGTCCAGAGGTTGTACTGTACCTCAACTTTGTACCTCGAACTGGCTTCATGGTCCAACATTTTTACGAAACCCTCATTCTGATTGGCCTACTCCAAACAATATGACTCTTAGTGACGAAACAATGCTGCTGGAGAAAAGGAAATCTGCACTCGTTACCAGTATTCAGGAAATACCCTATGTGCTAAAGGCTCTACACAAATTCGGCAGCTATTTGCAATGCTTAAGAGTGATGTCATACGTACTTCGACTCCGTTCCCAACGAGATAATGATATCGCCAGATGAGTATGTACACACTGTCCATAGAATTGTTTGGGTTCTACAACAAACATACTTCGCTGAAGAGTTTCATCAACTACAAAAATCTGGTACGGTCTCAGGTCAACTTTCGTCTCTGGCTTTGTTTGCGGAAGACGTTTCAGGGGTTCCATTAATACTAGTTGGCGGTCGATTACTAAATTCTAATCTTCCACAACAAGCAAAGTTCCCGTTTCTTCTACCGAAGTCTGATTCATTTGTCAAGACAATGGTTATCTATATCCATCGCAGCAATTTTCATGCTGGTGCACGAGCTCTTGTTTCTCTTATTCAACAGCAGTTTTGGATAATCAACAGCAGATCCTTAGCCAGACAAATAGTACATCAGTGCATCCACTGTACACGGTACAAACCTAAACTACTTACGCAAGTAATGGGAAATCTACCAAAGGAGCGTGTCTCTGGTTCTCGTCCATTTCAAATTGTTGATGTCGATTTTGCGGGACCAATACCAACATATTTACGAATTCGAGGGAAACGCCCATACAAGTCTTATATAGCGGTCTTCGTATGTTTCTCGTCAAAGGCAGTACACCTGGAGGCGGTGTCTGACCTTCAAAAATATTTTGCGATAATGCAACAAATTTTGTTGGCTCTCAATCAAAGTTTAAGGAGTTCTACAATAATTTCCATAAAGAGTCAACGAAATCAGAAATTGTTTCATATACAGCTGCAAACTTAATAGAGTTCAAGTTTATCCCTCCACGAGCCCCACACTTTCGCGGATTGTGGGAGGCAGCTGTAAAAACAGCCAAAGGTCATTTGTATTGAACGCTTTCAAATGCAAAACTAGCATTCGAAGAATTGACAACAGCTTTAGTTGAAATTGAGGCAGTAATGAACTCTCGTCCGATTTCACCCACATCATCAGATTAAAATGACTTAGAGGCACTTACTTCTGGTCACCTGCTGACTAGCTGTCCCTTAAAGCACATTCCTGAAAGAATCAACTTTAATTCCGAAATATCGGACATTCAACATTGGAAAAGAATCACGTCTGTGAAGTCTCATTTTTGGGACAGATAGCATAAAGAATATTTGGCTCAATTACAACAACGTTCTCGATGAAAAAACCTCAACAAAACCTGAAGGTGAATGATATGGTAATAGTACATGATGATAATCTTCATCCAATGAAATGGATTATTGGTCGTGTCACAAATATTGTCCCAGGTGCAGATGGTTACGCACGAGTTGCAGATGTGCAGACTTCTGTTAACATCCTACGTTGTCCCGTTGCTAAGCTTGCAATTTTACTGTTAATTGAAAGGGGTTTCAATGGGGCCCGGCATGTTAAGTCACTTCGAATATTTGTCCCTAATCTTGTGATTATTTGTTTCTTGATTCGTAATATATGACCCTCCTAATGTTTTAAATTTTGTTACATTCACTGCTGCTACCAGTTTTGAGTTCTGTCGAGCACATATCTATATACATGCATATACGTATGTACATATGCCTAACATTAAACAACGGTCAGTATTGCGAGTAAAGAAACAAATATTCAATATGCACATGCATGCATCTTTATGTAGTTTGACTTTTTTTTTAACTTTTATATATTGAAAAAACAACAGCAAATTCTACCTGCAATGTATTACATATTTTTGAAGATTACATATTTTTATGAAGGGGAAGAGCTTGAAACAGCGATCGAACAAGTTGGTGTTTTCATTTGCGGAAGATTTTGATGTTACTGTACTCTACAGTACCAAATTAATAAATTAGTAAAACAGTTTCTCTACAAAGTCCAGTATTTTTATTATAAATATTACACCGTGCAGTGTAATACGGCTGAATTCGAACCGTTGGGCTATAAATTTGTCTCAATCACATATTTGACAAATTTCAGATTGTCAAACTAGGCAATCCTCGCACAGAGAGCATGTTACACACTGCGTATCGATTGAAGACTTGGCAAGTTAGGTATGATAAGAAAATACTGTATAATAAAAGAAAAAAAAAGAATTTAAGATAAATTTCGATCTGAGACGGGATTAACAGTTTATAAAGTGATGTCTAATTTTGGCACTAGTAATGATGGCAATATAGCTCGAAAATTTTTTAACGAATTCAAAAAATCGTCCCAGATTACACGAATTAATGAGAAATTGATATATAATCTGAATTTAATCTAAAAAATTGTATCCTCAGGAAAACCTATAAAATATCTAACTTTAAACAGCTAACGGAAGAAACTCGAGAAGTATATTTAAATAACTATGATTGGTATTATATGCCATCATTTTTGCATAAACTTCTCATTCATAGTTGTGAAAGTATAAAATATATACCTATTGGTAATATTTAAATATCTGTATGAAATAAATATTGTGTTTCAAACATTTTCGTGGTTTATTTTAGAGATGCTTTCTGAAGATGCTTTAGAATGTCTACACAAAACAATTAGAACGAACAAACTTGAGCACACTCGAAAAAATAGCAGAGAAAATTGTAATCAAGATTTAATGAATAAACTCCCAATTTTTTCTGGTCCATTAATTTCATGTAATAGAAATACAATAAATACAAGCAGGTATTTCTACAATAATCAAGAAATTAGTAATAACATAATAGTAGATGAATCTTTTAACACTGATTCAGACTCAGAAACTTATTTAAGTGATTAAGAAATTGTTTTCAATTGTGTTATTTGAATTTGTTTGTTAATTTATTATTAATCTTTATATAAATATGTTCTTTATCTTAAATAATAATTTAATTTGGAAATATTTAGTGTTGTAAATTTGGCAACCCTATTCATATAATGTTATTTGAATACCAATGGTTGTTTTCAAAACTGTAAAAAAATACCAAAAAGTTTAAAATAAAAAAAGGTATACGGCAGCCCTAAATAATTAGTGATTGGTTCTATTTCATAAGAAAACTATCACGCTATATCATTTTGTATGTGAAATGACGGATTAAAATTCCAAAAAATAATAATCGCTGAAAAGGTATATAGTAGGCCAAGAGAGATATGTGCCGAAGATTTCATTAAGCTACCATAACTCCTTCGATTTTTTACCGCTTTTACTATGGGGACCGTTCATTGTGTAGTGGGCTAAAAATCTGATGTAAATTTTTGGGTAATGGCCCTAGAAGCTTTAGATATATATGTGCTTCAAGAATCCTCAATAATCGAAATAATGTCACTGTAAGAAAACAAATAATAAATTTATCATAAAAATAGACTTGTTCGATGAAGAGTATTTTCTTCACCGGCAGCGTTATAGGGCAATTTGATTCTTCAGATTTTTATCTATAGGCTGCTGAATTGTTCTTTGGGCAGTGATATCAAACAAAGATTGTGACCGTGACTTCGAACAAGAAGTAAAAGCCGATGCTTTAACGTTGAGTGTAACAATTCGATAAACTTCTTTATTTCAAAATTAATAATCTTAAACCTAATACAAAAATGTTATTTACAGGCCACCACTGTTGTTGTTGTTAATTTAATTCTCTTTAGTACAATTAATACGTATGTTCATACATACATACATATGTACGTACCTACATATGTCTGCACAAACATAGGTATGTACATGCACATGCATGAAGTTGAGTTAATCGACAACAAAAAATAAAACTGCATTGCATTCTTTTTGCCAACAACAAATTACTTAAACTGAATTTTTAATATTTAAGATGCGCCGTTATTTAGGAAAACAATTTACAGTGGGTTGGATGTAGCAAAATTTACACAAGATTACAGTGGGGCAAATGAGTATAAAACAGTACAAGAAATCAAACCAATAACTAATGAAATAATTAATATGAATTTTTATGCGGTGACCTAACATCCCGGCGCCATTGAAAGGACACTTTCAAGAACAAGTTAGTAAAGCGAGTCTGTGGATAGGGCGACGTATGACTCCCTTTGTTGTTTTTACATCGATAACTCTGACACGATCATCTCTACCACGAACTACGTTTATAATTTTTCCCATAAGCCATTGTTGCGGAGGTAAGTTGTCTTCTTTAATAATTACTAACGAACCAGTTGCAATGTTAGGGTTAGATTTGGTCCATTTGTTGCGAGTTAGTAACTCATTTATATAATCATGAGACCATTTTTTCCAAAATCGTTGTTTGATAGCGCTTATTCGATCCCAATATTGTAAATTATTTAATTCCTTTGAGAGGACATCACGTTCTGGCAAACTACGAAGGGGAGCGCCTATCAGGAAATGGCCTGGAGTAAGGGCCTCTAAATCACTTGGATCTGAAGATAAAGGTGAGATTGGCCTTGAATTTAAAATACCCTCTATTTCAATCATGGCCGTTGAGAGCTCCTCGTACGTTAACCTGGCATTGGCCAGTGTTCTTGTTAAATGACCTTTGGCTGACTTGACGGCTGCCTCCCACAATCCGCCAAAATGTGGTGCCCTGGGGGGAATAAAATGAAAATTAATAAACTGATTTGAACAATTATCGATTATTATATTCGAATTTTTGGGCTCAAATAGGAACGATTTTAATTGAGCCAACTTAGAGTTCGCGCAAACAAAGTTTGTGGCATTGTCACAAAATATGTCTGTGGGTAAACCTCTTCGACCAATTAACCTCTTCAAAGTGGCAATGAATGCATCAGTAGACAAGTCCGAGACGACTTCTATATGGACCGCCTTGGTTGCCAGACATACAAAAACAGCAACATATGTCTTATACGGAATTTTACCTCTGACCCTGAGATACGTGATGATTGGACCACAGAAATCGACGGCACAACGAGCGAAGGGCCTTGAAGGATTGAGTCGCTCAACTGGCAAATTTCCCATCATTTGTTGTAATAGTTTTGGGCGATAGCGAATGCATTGGGGGCATGAATTTACAATACGACGGCATAAATTTCGCGAATTGATGATCCAAAATTTCTGGCGAATCAATAACATTAAGGCTTTGGGACCTGCATGATAATTGCTAAGGTGTAGATGTTGCACATAGCAGTTGACAAAATGATTTTTGCTGGGCAGTATTATGGGGTGTTTTTGACCATCCGAAATTGCGGCAAACTCTAATCGGCCACCTACCTTGAGCAAGTTGAAGCCAGATGATGAATCCAAGAAAGGGTTAAGACACTTCAGCGCACCTTGTGGATCCTTTCGCTTTAGAGCTCGATTGATGTCATCTTTAAAATATTCCCTCTGTATGGGAAAAACAATTCTGTGCAATGAGTTTTCTAACTCTTGAGACTGCAAACAATCAGAATAGGGAACATTAGTTTTGAATTTTTCTGCTAAACGAAACATCCAGGCGACAATACGAATCATTTTCAGGTATGAGCTAAACCTTTCCATTGAAACAAGTATGTAGTTCGACCTTTCGCCAATACAAAGCACAGTTTTACGTTTTTATTGATCAATCTCTTTTTGGTTGGCCTCAGAAAGTGTATTCAATTTGGTTGAAGGCCAATGTGAGGGAACTAGTTTGAGAAAATCTGGGCCTCTGAACCAGATGGATGAAGCAAGCTCATCTACAGTTGAGCCTCGAGAAACAACGTCAGCAGGATTACACTCTGTTGGAACATGCCGCCAAATACAATCACTAGTCAAATCTTGTATTTCTGACACCCTGTTGCCCACAAAAACTGATAAAGTTGCGGAATGCTGTTTAATCCAGTGCAGAACAAGTTGAGAATCCGTCCATAAAATTGTTTTCAATGACGGATTTTTAACAACGTTTTTGATTTTTGCATATAATTTCGACAAAAGATGTGCGCCACAAAGTTCCAGTTTTGGCAACGATTTTCTTTTGGTGGGAGCAACTCGAGATTTGGCTGTGAGCAAATGAACAGAGATGTCTCCAGAAGAATTTATAGTTCGGAGGTAAAAGCAGCACCCATACGCACGAATAGATGAGTCACAAAAACCATGGAGTTGTATTGTTTTAACTTCCCCAACGAGGCAAAAACGAGGTATTTGAAGAGTGCGTAACTTGTTGAGGTTTGAGACAAACGTTGACCAAGCCAAGTGAAATTGTTCAGGTAGAATTTCATCCCAGTCAACCTTAAGAATCCATAACTCTTGCATTATGATTTTAGATTTTATTAGGAGCGGGGCCAAAAGGCCAAGAGGATCAAAAAGGGATGACGAAAGCGACAAAATGGTTCGTTTGGTAATTTTTGCTTGAACTTCTGTTTTTGGAGAGAAGGTAAATAGAAATACATCTTCTTGTTGATCCCATGTGATACCTAAAGCACTGGTTATGGACGTATCTTTTATGTCTAAGTTTTTCATAGTTTTGTCATCTTGAAAATCTTTGAGGTTTGAGTGCCATTTATCCAATTGAAAACACCCACGAGTTAAGATTTGAGTCACTTCTTCTTTTATTTCAACCAGCTCTTCAAGTGTATTTGCACCGCCCAGAAAGTCGTCTACATAAAACGATGACTTAATCATTTTTGCGCCAATCGGAAATTGCTCCATATACTGATCAGCAAGATAGTGGAGGCCTTTAATAGCAAGATAAGGTGCGGCAGACAGCCCATAGGTGACAGTATTCAGCTGATACGTTTGTAGTTCTTCTTCTTCCGAGTTTCTCCATAATATGTATTGAAATTTTCGGTCGTGCGAATCAATTAGCACTTGTCGATACATCTTTACTACATCAGCAGTGATAGCGAATCGATATAGACGAAAACGAAGCAAAATTATATATAATTCGTCTTGAATGGTTGGACCAACCATTAAAATGTCATTTAACGACTTTTGTGTTGATGACGGGCATGACGCATCAAAGACGACTCTTAACTTTGTTGAGGTACTACTATGTTTGAAAACACAGTGATGCGGTATAAAGAAATGGGGCTCATTTATACGCGGATTTCTTACCAGATTCATGTGTCCACAATCCTCATATTCTTTCATAAATGCGACATATTGAACTTTTAGATCGATGTCACGAGCAAAACGTCTTTCTTGAGACATAAATCGTTTTAGAGCCATATTTCGTGAAAACCCTAGAACATCAACAGATTCTTTAAAGGGTAGTTTTACAACGATTCTTCCAGAAGATTCACGAGAAACAGTATTATTAAAAAAGTTTTCACAATCAGACTGTTCTGGTGTGAAGATGTTTATATTAGATTTAACTTCTTCCATCTCCCACAAGCGTTGCAAGTTGAGATCAACAGCTTCTTCCATATTAAGCATACAAGAGCCGGAAGCGTTGAGTTGATGTGTGGAATAGCGTCCAGCTACGACCCATCCAAAAAGCGTCTTTTGCAATGTTGGCAAGTTTGATCCAAGTTTGATTTGACCCACAGACAAAATATCGAAAAAGATTTCAGTACCAATAAGTAAATCAATGCGTTTTGATTTGAAAAAGTTTTCATCTGCAAGCTCAGTATTAGGGGGCAAATTCCACGAAGAAATATCTAATTCAGAATCAGGCTGATACGATATATGAGGGGTAATGCAAAATGACAACGAAACTTCAAATTCTGTAAATCGAGACTTCACAAGTGCTGATGACCGAAACCTGCTTTTACTATGAGTGTTGCCAATACTAGCGACTTCAGTAGTTTGTGAGATACGAGGAAGATGTAATTTTTTTGAAAATTCGTCAGTGATAAAATTTAATTGGGAACACGAATCTAACAGTGCGCGTCCCAATTGATAGCAACCGGTAGCATCACGAACAAGAACCATTGCAGTAGCAAGTAGCACCTGTTCCGAGGAGGATTTTTCCAGATGTGTGTGAACCGAGGCAGATGGATCATTTAAGGCAGTACGAGAAGTGGATGGTTCAGCAGTTGGGGACGAGGGCCGAGAAGCTGCTGGAGACCGATGAAGTAAACTATGATGCGAGCGAGAACAAAATTTGCACTTAAATGAAGAGGAACAGTTGTTTACTTGATGCCCCTTTGACAAGCAGTTTATACAAAGTGCCAATTTTTTTATATTTTCAAAGCGTTGAGAAACGGGCATATCTTTAAATTGAGGACAACGATAAATGGTATGCTCACTTTTCGAGCAAAGTGCACAAACACGTTTTGAAACCGAAAAACTATAACCAGGTTTTGATTGTTTATATTTTGACTTACCAGAATGATGATTTTCTGGCTTACGTGGCACCGGAGTCTGACTCTCGTCAATAGAATCCAAAAATTGACATCTTCTTTCAAGAACACTGGAGCACTCGTCCCATGATGGTAGCTTCAAAAAGTCCAATGAATCTTTCCACTTTCGTTTTGTGTCGTCATCAACCTTCTGCATAACTATGTGTATAAGCATTGCATTTACAATATCACTATGTGAACCAAGCGACAAAAGTGAGCCGTAAAGTGCAGAAACATTATCTACTAAACTACGAAGTTGTGAACAATTGTTTTTGGACATGGACGGAAGTACAAAAAGACTGTTGATATTTTCCATAAATATTAATGAGCTGTTGTCGAAGCGCAATTTAAGTCTTTCCAGAGTTTTTGGGTAATTTGCATTTGTGACTTGAAAAGCTTTAACCGTTTCCAATGCTTGGCCATGAAGGCAGTTTAGCAAGTGGTTGAATTTTTCAATATTGGATAGTCCATGTTCACGATCAATTATTTGTTCGAAAGTAGTTATAAAATTTTTGTACTCACTGTACTTACCACTAAATGTGGGCAACTTCAGTTGAGGCACTTTGTGACTTGGAGCAGGAAAACATATTGCTAATTCAGACACCGTTGTATTATGAAGATCTTCCCCAAGTTGCGATTGTATGCTTAATTTTGTTGCAATGAACAAATCTTCAATTTCGGCCCTTGCATTATCATCCGGTTCATGTTTTTCGATTTGGGTTTGGTAGGTCAATATTTGCTTAAAATATGACTCCAAAATCCCCAGTCGGCATTTCAATTCAGCAGACGAAAGTAGCTTACCTTCCCCTCTTCCATTTGCCTCAATTTGGTTCTTGATGCGGGTGATACTTTTTTTCGTATTAGCCCGTTGTTGTTTACATTCCTCCATATTAGCCACTTATTTATTTTTTAGTTTATTGAATCAGTTCACATTAATTATTAGAACCACAAATGTTTTTGAGATATTCACTGGTCACGTAACGAGAATTAATCCAGAAACTTGTATATCACATGCCCCACGTTGGGCGCCAAAATGTTCGATGAAGAATATTTTCTTCACCGGCAGCGTTATAGGGCAATTTGATTCTTCAGATTGTTATCTATAGGCTGCTGAATTGTTCTTTGGGCAGTGATATCAAACAAAGATTGTGACCGTGACTTCGAACAAGAAGTAAAAGCCGATGCTTTAACGTTGAGTGTAACAATTCGATAAACTTCTTTATTTCAAAATTAATAATCTTAAACCTAATACAAAAATGTTATTTACAGGCCACCACTGTTGTTGTTGTTAATTTAATTCTCTTTAGTACAATTAATACGTATGTTCATACATACATACATATGTACGTACCTACATATGTCTGCACAAACATAGGTATGTACATGCACATGCATGAAGTTGAGTTAATCGACAATAAAAAATAAAACTGCATTGCATTCTTTTTGCCAACAACAAATTACTTAAACTGAATTTTTAATATTTAAGATGCGCCGTTATTTAGGAAAACAATTTACAGTGGGTTGGATGTAGCAAAATTTACACAAGATTACAGTGGGGCAAATGAGCATAAAACAGTACAAGAAATCAAACCAATAACTAATGAAATAATTAATATGAATTTTTATGCGGTGACCTAACAAGACTTATCCCGGCGTCGGGGGATGGTGTTAAGACTACACTTCCCCACGTTCTTCTCAGTAGCTAAAGATAAATTTTCTTTGAATGTTTTTAACTTTAAATCAGTCGGGCGGCGATTGCTAAAAGTTAAAAAATGTCTATATGATTCATCCCCTCCCATTGCAATTTATGTATCTTGCATAAAAAATACTATATTCAGTTGGAATCATATGTATATGTACATACATATGAAGCATCGGTTTGTCCATTCCTCAAGGCTCTGACTTAGATGTCGCATTGCCTAAGCCACCAATGAAGAGACCTAAGGACCGCAAAGGGTGTCACATATGTCCCTCTGGTAAAGCTTTAAAAACCAATAGTAATTGTCAAGGTTGCAATTTGTCCTTAATATCTCGATTGCAGTAATGTTAATTGTTCCAACTAATGTATTTTTTATTGCTTTGCAAATATTAGTTAGTCACATACAAAAAATATCATTTAAAATGGGAAACTGATAAATTGTAAATTTTTATTATATTTAAGTTAGACAAATACTTCTCAGTTAAGTTTTTAAAGGGAAATGATTTTTGCCTTATTTCCTTTATAAAGTTAGATACAATTTAATTAGTTAACATATATTCATGAACTTAACATTTACTAAAATTAAATTAATGTAATATAACAACTATAGCAAATATAAACCATACAATTATCATTATACGAACACTGCTGTAAAGGGCGGATGAGTCTAATGCCACAATATATGTAAATAACGTAACATTATATGTATATCAAGTACCAACGAAAGCATATGTGTTATTGTTTTTAATATCTCGAAAATTATGCATATCCTAGACTTCGGCATTTTGATACTATATGATGTCATAAGTTAATTTTTACTTCTATTTGCTAAAATAAAAATACAAAAACAAATTTACGAAAATTCATTTGTAAAAACCTAGGAAAGAGTGTATTTCGCTAGCCCTTTTGGTATTTAAATATATGAAATAATGTCAATTGGAAAATTTTGTGAAGGAGTATGATAATTTACCCCAGAATTGTTTTGACTCAGTATTTAAACTTCCATCTCGTCCTTTTATATAAACAAAGTCTTTCCTACAGTTTATGTTGTTTATACGGTTTCATAGTATCTCTACCAAGGAGTCAGACTTCAGTTGTAGATACAGTACGTCCAGAGGTAGATACTGCTTTCAATTTTTCCTCATCAGCTCACAGGACAGAACAATGAATGCTTTTAACTCCATATTTAAAAACTATTTTTTAAAGATAAGTCGTTTTCGTTTTTCTCTCCCTTTTGATTATATAGTGTAACGGTTCTCTCGTACTATTACTATCAAAGCTAAAGAAATTTTATTTATTTATTTATTGCAAGTATTTTACGAAGATAAATTTATAAAATATTTTAGAAATAGTGTGAGCTACTTGGTCATTACACTATATATTTTGAATTAAAATTTCATTTAAAACATTTGCAGAATGGAGAATATTTTCTATTTGTGTTGCTGAATTCTTGTTACTGCAGTTTAGGATTTCCTCTAGGGATTCGTTTGTTGAGATTATCGCGCAACCTTTGAGTACATGGTTAGTTCTTCTGTGCAGATTTCACATTCCCTAGGCCGAGTTCTTTCATAATAGTGTTGTGTGGTAAATCTTGTTGTCCCGACTCTAATTTTGGCTAATATGATACAATCTTTCCTAGATAGAAATTTGTTGTAGGTTGGCCGTGATATGCTGTTGTTGTGGGACCTTAAGAAACTCTTTGAAGTACTCCATAGATGTTGTTTGTGTTATAATTGAAGTTGTTTATGAACATCACATATCGTCGCAACAAGTGGTGGTATTTCCGTTATAAGTGGATGTTTAACTGTATTTTTGGCAGCTGCGTCCGCAAATTCATTTCCTTTTATCCCAACATGTCCTGGAACCCAATGGTATAATGCCATCATTATGCAGTATCGAATTGCCAATAACACATTTTCTGTTCTCGCCATCAAGTTTTAATGCTTAAGCTACGCTAAGACTGTGTACATATTAAGGATTTAACTGGTTAGGAAGTAGGGACTGTTTGACTACTTCAAAATTTTCGTTAATCTTTTCTACAACGGCATATGATGTAACTCCGTTTGAAAAAGATCCATCGGTAAACATTGTGATATCAGCATTGGTATCTATACTTTTCACCTAAATAGAGTTGGTTAAAAATGTTGAGGATTGGTTCCATCTTTATTCACAGTATTAAGTGAAATATTAACTATAAGTTTAGCATTAGTAGAGTTTTTCCCAGTTATTATGCTTGATCTAGGTGGGAGAGGTATCTGCATTTCTTTGGCATAGTTGATTATATGTTGTAAAGCACAAAGATGTCGCATTTCTGTTTGATCCATTAGATTCCATATTTGTTTGTGTATCCCATTATTGACGTTGGTTAATGCTTTTGCTAATAATTTTATGGATTGTTTTTTTTAGAATAGTTTCAAAATCATTTGATTTTGCTTCTATTCTTAAAGCATCAGTAGGTGTGGCTTGAAGAATGCTAGTAGCTGTACGGAAATATCTGTTAATGCTAGCGTTTATTATATCGGTGTTAGATTTTGTTGTCTAACCACATGACGTTATGCAATGCTGAACAGTGACTTCTTTCAAAGCACGACAAATTGGAATGACTGTCTCCATAGGACGACCTTTTTGGTTGGTACAAATTATTTTTAAGAGGTTATTAAGTTTTGTAAGTTTATTTATAATATTCTGTATGTGTTTGTCCCAAAGAATGTTTTTTGAAAAGGTAATACCGAGAATTCTCATTTCAAATGGGATTCAGTTCACATTTGTATATTTTGCAGGTATGGATGGCTTCACATATATTTATCGGAATTGTAGCTCCTGTGTCTTTTGTTTTTTTGTTTAGTATTCGGTCACATAATTTTTCCCTGAAGTTTTAACAAATATATTGTCTGCATATATTGATATGTGCTCAATCCCTCGGAGTCCTCTAAGTTTGTCAAATAATGAATTTACGTACGCAGCATACAGAACCACGGAGAGTGGAGAACCTTGTGGGACTCCGTTATCTGAATTTCGCGAACTGGAGATGAACCCATTAACTCTAAAAAATATGTAACAACAAATAATTTTAATAGACTTGGAACGTCCCATTTGTATAGCTCTGTGAACACTTTTCTGTTGGGTAAATATGCGTGCTATTCATCTACTATATTGGCAAGGCAATGCCTCCATAGCCTTTGACAAATAATTTTATCCAATAATTTGGATATGACAGTAAGTAATGAAATATGTCTGAATCCCTCAGTGCGATTTAAATTTTTTCCTGGTTTTGGTATTGGGGATAATATAGCTTGTTTCCACCTTTAAACACCTTTAGCCAAAATATTGGTATATAATTGGAAAAGCCTTAATTTGAAAGTTGCTGAGTCATTCTTTATCATTGAGTATGTGATTTTGTCCAAAACTGGTGTTGAACCCTTACATTTTTTAAAGCACTCTGTAGATCGACCAGAGAAATTGGTTCAATATGAAATTAAGTGATCAATGTTTAGTTGAATTTTTTCTTGCATGATTTGGGGGCTAAATGAATTATTGGAACTTATTGAACTCCACTCGCTAGCAAATGCTTTACTTTTATCTGTGGGGTGGGTTAGAAGTTGATTGTATGAAACCCAATTGATCTTGATGAAGTTATCTTCCTGACATTATTCCATAATAGTCTGAAATCAGTTAATGGATTCATCGAGTTCAGAAAGTTCTTCCACGTTTTTCGTTTTGCTTCACGGCAAGCTCTCCGGAATACTGCACACATTTTCCGAAAATTTATCGAATATAAAATGGTTTTCAATATATATATATATAGAATTTTCTTAAGCTAGTCCGGCCTAACGTATTCAATGTTAATAAAACAATTTATTACATTTTTTACCCAACGTTTCGTCAATTATTTGTCGACTTCTTCAGGGGTTTTTTGTAATCTTATAGTTATTATTACATTAGATACATATTACATTAGTATAATTTACTTATATTAAATTGATATCACAGGTATATTTTAAGCACAGTAAAATTTTAAAAGTTGGTATTGCAGTTTTTCTTATTTAATAGCAGCAATGGTTTTCCTCCTCATACAGCTTCCACGCTGTATTCTTTTCCTTTATAAGTACCGCAATGTGGCTGTTAAACCACACCGGGTTATTGTTGTTATTCTGTTTCGGACCTTGACTTATCGGCATTGATTTGTTTGCTGAGCTTCTAATAATCTTGCTGGTGTTGCTGCTTCTTTGTTGATGTTTTCCGAAAAAGGTATGATGTTAGACAGTTTAATAGTGTGATTCGAAAAAAAATCCAGTCAGCAAGTTTTTCGTTAAATTTTTTAACATATTTTATGTGGTGAAGGTTGCAACTTGAGTTCTGAATGTAGATGGCGAAGTGGTCACTAATATCATGATATAAGCATTGCCAGTTTAGCGATAGAACTAAGTCTGTTGTTTCCATTGTGACATCTATTGTGAATGTATGCCTGGTGCTTAAGAGTGTGGGGGATCCATCATTTAAGAAAGTAAGGTATTTTTCGTTAGCAAAGTTTTCCCAAAAGTCTCCTCCAGGAGAGTTGTTGGGATCCCCATATAGTTTTTTGTGTGTTTAGATCTCCACATATAAAATGATGCCCAGAACCAAATGCCGGTATTGAGTTTATTAGTTCTTAGTTTATGTTAAAACTGGATTCCTTGTATATGTTTGTGATGTTAAGATTTTGTAATCCTTGAAGGGTTATAGTTTGGTGCAGCTTGTCGCATGTAGATGTTTAATACTGCTTGACATTGAGTGAGTTTTTAACTAATATTGCAATGCCCGATTTACAATACGAATATGGTTTTCTGTGATGAAATATTTTGTAATTCGGAAAGTGTAAAAGATTTATGTTTCTTTGTATTATATGGGTTTCTTGTAGTATAGTTTTTTGTGAGTTTAGATCTCCACATATAAAATGATGTCCAGAACCAAATGTCATTATTGAGTTTATTAGTTCTTGCTTTATATTAACACTGGATTCCTTGTATATGATAGTTTTGTGTTTATGTATTAATCCACTGAATAATAGATAGATCTAATCCTATATTTATAGAAGTGGTATATAGAGTAAAAAATTCGACTGCACTACTCCCATCATCTTCCAAACCCGAACTACCCCCGACAAAAATATTCTTAATGAACAGCTTCATTCAAAATATCCAGCCAACGGCTGCCCAGAATCCAAAAAGTGCTACGAATAAAGCAGAAGATTCTATTCTTTTATTTTATCTTGGGTGTTTTGTGAAGTTTTTGCAAACTGGGTTTTTATATCATCATAAATTGCTTTAGAGTATGGGGTTGTGTAATTTCCAGGTGATTGTGTGTCAGGTTTCTCAGCTCGTTCTGTTTTTGACAGATTGACCGTTTCCATATCAATTTCCATTTAATTGTTATTAGGGTTTTCTAGAGGGCGTTTGGTATTTTTGGTTGTTGGTTTTTTTTTTGGTCTAGTTTGCTTATTGTTGTTGTTGTGTGTTGTGAAGCTTCTTTTTAAATTTTTTGTTTCATGTTTGTGCTGTTATTTTTTGCTTGTTGATTTTAATTTTCTGCTGTTCATTTTGTTTTATTTTTGACAATGCTTGCGAACGCGGGTTTGTGGTTATTTTTTGAGGGTATTTTGTACAGTTCCGGATTTGAACTATATGTTTTCCAGGCTTCCCTGATAGTGCATCTCCTGTCTACTTTGATTTTTAAGACATATTTATGTTTAAGGAATGATGTCCGTGAATTGTCCATAGTACAATTCACACAAAACTTCTTGTCTCATGGATCATAAATTCCCCACATTCCTTACAGTGCCCTGGGTTTTTACAATGGTTTTTAGTATACCCTCACTTTTGACAGTTTTCACACCTCATTGGGTTGGGTATGTACTCATTAATTTTAATTCTTTCCCATCCGAGTTTGAGGAAATTAGGACATCTTATCAAATCAAAAGTAATGATTGCAGCACCCGTTGCTACCAGCATATCGCTTTCTATTTTTATTATTTTCTTGATTGCGACCATTTCTTGTTCTTTTAAGCATTCGAGCCATTCCTCTTCTGTCAAGTGTATGATTTTTTTAGAGTAAACTTTACCTTGTACATAATTAAGGGTTTTGTGGTATGAAATTGAGACACGTATTGTATCGACGAAGTTTGATTTTCTGAACTTTTCGTTAGCCTTAAGGTTGTTTGTTTAGATTAGAGGATTGCCTGATTTCAGTTCAACAACAGCGCTGTGTTCTTTTGAGAACCTGAACCTATTATGGTTCTGGGGATGGGAACCATTCATTTTCGGGCGGTTCGGCCCTTTTTTCCACCAAAAAAAAAATTTTATTTTAACGCGCAGTAAAAACAATTGAAACGCGTTTCTTATTTTTGTTTTTGTTGAGGGGGTATAAAATTAAATAACCGTTATATTATGAGAGTAGAACAATGAAAATTACTTTACTCGGCAATTGCCTGTTCAAGACTCCTAAAGAATTATTTTTTTTGTATTTCTTTTTATAAAATACAATTAAAATACTATTGTATTAAGTTATCTTGTGAATTCTTTTTTTGCTGGAGACTGAGCCCTGCAAAGAGGAATGGCTGACATTCCCTGAACCATAATCGATAGGGAACTAGGTTTCAACGAAGACTTATTTAACAAGGGAAACGTCGCAGATGACTTTCTTCCTCTCCCAGAGATAAAACTAAATAAAGATTTAATATCAAAGCCAATGTCTGCATACAATATGTTCTAAATTGAAAAGGAATTGAATTTTATTTCCAAAGTTTATATAGATGATCCGGAGGCTTTTTAATAAAAACATAACCTTAAAGAAGCAGAAAAATTCAAAAAGTCCACCTATATTGACTCGATACCTGTTTCTATTACTTATTATAAAGCATTGTAAAAGGCAAAATATTTTCAAGAAAAGTCATTGAACTAACATAGACCGCACTATTGGAAGGTTTAAAGGACCAAAAAGTAGTACAGATAAAAAAATATTGAAAAAAGAAAATGATAAGCACCGGTAGTTGGTTTTGACCTAATAAGACGACCAGAATATATTAAACTTGGTTGGAACGAGTTAAAATCAATAAAATGTATATCCCTAACCCTATGAGGTGTAAAAATTGCCAGAAGCTTAAGAAAACCAAGAATCCTTGCAAAAATATAAAGTTATGTAAAGAACGCGGAGAAGCGGTTCCACATCACATGCACTATGAAATACTCTGTCAATTGTAATGTATAAACGCACACATCTTATGACTTTCCTTGCCCATCTTTCTTGAAACACAAAGCAGTATTAAAAATCAAAATACATCTACGATACACTATCAGCGAATCATGAAAGATTTATAACTCTTATCCAATACACATCAGTCGAAAAAACAATACAAAAATCGATAACCAACAAAAAAAATAATGAGAAATCTAAAATCACAACAATGAAATAAAGAAAATACTCAAAAAGAAACACGAAAAATTACACATACAACTTGTACACAAGTAACAGCCAACTTAAAAACAAAAAACATCAGAATTAGCAAAAAATATTAAAAATCCACAGCCAACCTAATAACAACAAACATTCTAAAATTAGTAACAAACATTAAAAAAACCACGCAATACTCTTTAGAAAACACTGATGATACAACAGAAATCGAAGAAATCAATCTCGTCTCTTCAGAAAGAACATATCAATTCATCAATCGAGATGAGTTGAGGCTATAACAATTGTAAGTTTTAATTGATCTTAAACTGTAGCAGAAATAACTCGATTGAAAAAATTAAGTAAATCTTCAAACAAGCTAATATTTCAAATGGAGCTTAAATTGTGACATATATAGTGTAATGGCTCTTACTTTATATAATATGTACTGATGAAATTCTTCAAAACTGAGTTTTATTTTAGGGAGTTTTATTCCTCCGTCTACAATCATACGACAATCCCACAAAATATGTACTAATTTGAAAATCATACTAATTTTGTTTATTATTATTATTTTTTTTTTTTTTTGAGTCCATCTGACTTAATGTGAGTACTAATATATTTGTTTAGTATAACAAACCCAACTATATATAATTTATTACTTTCCTTCTGTAATCAAATACTAACAAACTATTTTCATTTTAAGTACCATAAGTGCAATTGCAAAGCAAGATGATCAGATCAACTACATTGAATCTCAATTTATATAAAGTGGTTTTTATGTTCTGATTAGAAAAATAAATCTCTTTAAATGAGTTAAAAATAAAACTCCTTAAACTAGTCAAAAATTAAACTTATTAAAACTGTTTCATCCGGTTTTTTGTTTTTGAGGTAAAAAATAGCTGTTTAAATGGGGATTTTGTTTTTAAAGCCACAAAATAGTTATTATAAAATAACTTTTTTCATATCACTTGAGACCGCTATGGTCCTGATAAATTATTATTTTTATTATTAAATTCTATATAAACCTTCACGATTTTAGTTGGATTGTATAAACCATTTATTATATGAATAATGAATCCTAAATTAAATTGAAGTCTATTCAATATTTTTACTTTCTACCGAGGCCAGAATTTCTAAAAAAAATAATTTCCGGGGATCCCGGGATACTTTCGCCGTAGAATCTTTAGTATAGAGACATTACCTTCCTTCGAAGACTCTCCTTGGTTTCTTTGTATAATTTTGTATTCTTTTCTTCTTGTGTATCTTGTTTATTCATCCTTTTCGTAGTTAGTTCGGCTTATGCTAGTAATCGTGCATATTATCTACCTCAAAAGGATACTTTTCTTTATTTAGGTGAAAATAGTCGGAGACGTTGTTATTTAAGCTCTGCACCGTAATGTTTTTTCTTATGTAGGTTCTTGTACTTGGTGCGCGAATGATTACAAGAATAATTATAATTGGACTTGGGTCGAACTCCGCTATTTTCTCGTTCTAGAGAAGAATGTGTAATTAAATCCTTTTAAATTCAAATTACATTTGTTTCATCATGGAGTTTTGTGTAAACCTACCGAATTAGTGAGCTCGACCCAAGTCGAATCAAAGTTAAGGTACCTTCACACTTATGAAATATTTGTTCAAAAAGGCGTAACCACTAATGTCGATTTCTTTTCTAGAAAATAATGCTAAATTTTTCACACTTTTAAACAGAAAATTGCAATATTTTACTATTTTAACATACGGAATTTATTAGAAATGGATTCAACATTCCTCACGAAAAATAGTTTCTCATTTTAAGCTTTTCCAAACCGCCACTTTTTAGAAAATAAGTAAAAAAAATTTTACATGTTTTCTAGAAAAGAAAACGCCATAAGTGTTTACTAAATAAAAAGTTTCGTACGTAACTAATAGATAATGTCATAAAATCCAATATATGTAATTGGAAACGAAAAACAATTTTTTCTCGATTAATTTCTGAATAATTCCAAAACGATCAGAGATAAAGAAAAATTGTTAGTGAATAAATAAATACAATTTTGTTACACATCTTCAGGTATTTTACTTTTTAATCGGATGACTCGTTCTCGAGTTAGGGTGAAATATGTCTATGCACCTGGGTAATTTAGAGGCAAAAAATTGCAACGCCCATAAAAACAAATCTCGAACTGATGGAAAAAAACCCGAAAACGGATTCGAGTTTAGTGCATCAAAATCCATATAGTGCACATAGTTTTATTTAAAGGAGAGACAAAAAATAATTTTTTGCAGAGCAGTGTTATTAGTCTGTACTTCCTGTTGCCATTCTGTGCTATGCCGTTTCAGTAGTTACTTTTCTTTAGTATCTTAGTAGCAGTTTCGATGCACAAAAATCAAAGCAAAGAATTGTTAGAAAACGCTATTTCGCACTTACCGATCTCTTTTTACTCCTCCATAGGGTTCGCTAGTTGCCAAACAGCCTTTTATAACATTTTTAGTTTGTATCTACGCTTACAATTGTTCAATATAAATATTTTTTTATGTTCAAAGGTTGAACCGCAACAGAAAAGAACATAACAGAAAAAAACGACATCACAGTTTTTGCAAGTACAAAAACACTTTAAGTGATTCGTAACGGATCAGATATAGAGCTGTACAAAACAGCTCTTTTGAGTGAGCGCTCTTTTTAGCTCCGCTCACTTTACTGAATTAATTCATTCAGTTCATTCAGTTCTTTCAGTTCATTCAGTAGCTCAGTTGTTTCAGTACTTCAGTTTATTCAATAGCTCAGTTGTTTCAGTAGTTGGCAACTCTATAAATAAAGAGCACTACATCCCTGTATAATGCATACACATGTATATGAATTAATTCATTTTTTCTGTATGGATTTTAACATACAAACTGAAACATCACTGAAAAGAGCTACTGAAAGAGACAAATCTAATGAATCAACTGAAACAACTGAGCTAAAAACGCTCAATTGAATGAAAGATTCTCCTCGCTCAATTGACTGAATGATTCAACTGAATTAATTCATTCAGGAGCCGTACAGCTCTAATCAGATAGTGAAGATTAACGCTACGTTCACACCTACGAAAAATTTTATCAAAAAGAATTTTAAAACACTTAAAGCAAATATTCAACACTTTGCACTTTTATCTAATAGCTACAGATCTTAGAAATAAAAAAAGATGTAATTCATAAAAATCCGTTAAAAAATTTAGATTTTATTTTCAATTTACCGCAGGTAGCCAATATTGTAATGCAACCAACCTACCATATGTATGACGATAGCATTTCGTTAGGTGAGTAGGTAATGTAACTTAAGTACGACGGTATTTTGCATGGTTCTTGGATTTAAAAATTATAATATAGTATTTTTAATTAACCTGTAATTCTAAATCGAGAACATTAGGGTGGATTCTAATATATATTGTAGCAGTATATGCAGAAATTGATGGACAATAAGTGAATCAGTTTTAATTTGATATCGTATATATATATATATATATATATATATATATATATATATATGGTTTGCCAACGCGCGAACACGCTACATAGAACTGTCCATGTTAGAAAACCGGATACACTAAATTTACTTCACAAATTTATAAAGATTGGCCTTGCGCCTTATTAATGGTAATCGCAAACGCAAGGCGAACAGAAAACTGAAGTTGGTTAATTCAAATGGTATATCAGACGGAATCATTGGGGTACGTAGAATGAATACATCTTCGCCTTTTAATTTTGCAGTTAAAATAGTAGCTTCAATTACATAAGCCATCAACCTTTTAATAGCAAGTCTTGTACCATTACACAAACGGGGTTGATTGATATTACGAAGCATAATAATAGTGGCTCCAACTTTCTATTGGAGATTATGCGGAGGCAATCCTGGTAAGTCCAACGAATTCAAAAATTCTTTTGGATAATTCACAACATCTCCTTCATTGGTAACAGTATAGACAGACTTGTACAACACCACTTCGCCAGGAATCTTTGACTATATAGACATGTTTAATTCAGTAACATCTTTGTTCTTTGCCGCTAAAATCGCTCTGGCACTCAGCCATGCATGGAATGTATATTATTGTGCTATGTTAGTGAAACACATTAAATCAATTCCTCTTTTGACTGTACGAAACGGCAAAAATTATTTGGCAATGTTATCAATCCAGTGTCATCAATAGGCATTGCACCGTTCCCAATTTTTGGCAATTGCTTAGAGAACTTAGCATCTGAACACGAACGTTGATAGTGAGTTTCAATCTCCATAAATATGAAGACTTTAAGCAAGCTGCCGATCTAGGAATGACGGGCAATGTTTGCCTAAAATCGCCTGACAATAAAATCAACGTACCACCAAACAACTCTTTGTTATCTCGGAGGTCTTTAATTGTTCCTTCCAAAGCTTCAACAGATTTCTTATTCGCTTACTCATGGATATGACGGGGGCTGTGCATGGACCGTGTATCATATTTTGCACAAAAACATCATATAATTCAGGATCATTTACTTGATTTGGAATTTCTGAACATATAACATTGTCAATTTCATGCGATGTGATTTTATTCACCAACCATATTGAAATGTGAGAGTCAGGCAAACCACGCTTTTGCCATTCCACAGAGTACATCCAGAACTTCACTTTACCAAACACTTTAGATTTCAATTTCTGTTTAAAAACACGGGAATTGATATCATGGCGGTCGGTAGGACTTTGGCCAGCGAATAAATTATCTTTAATGTCACTCCATTGTGGATTACACGTGTATGTTATAAATAAATCTGGTCGACCGTAATGACGCACATAAGTCGTTGCATCATGCGCGTACTCATGCATATAACGTGGGCTGTGCAAAATGTATTTAAATATTTATGTTTTTAGTGTTGTATTTATATGTAATTTATTTCATAGATCCCCGAAGTTGTGATTTTGAATAGCTAAGTATAAAGATTAAATTAATGGTTTGGCCAAAATTTAATTGTAGTGAATTTAAAAACGAATTGTATTTCAGTCTTTCAAAATATTAACTCAAATATTTCGAAATGATTGCAGTGTTCACTAAAATGGCTATAACTCACGAAACAATACACATACAGAAACCGTATTTACACAAAAACCTTGGTGCTGACGTCACCTCTCATATAAATTTTGTAGAAAAAAAAATCGGTTTACGCATTCTGGGAAACATCAATTACTAACACAATGCAACTTATATATATATATATATATATATATATATATACATATATATATATATATATATATATATATATATCCTGTTAATAAATTAACTACTTTCATTATACTATTATAATATAAAATTTATTTGTTGGATGGTTAAGCAATGTCTGTATGCATTTGTTTGGCGCAGATTAACGGAAATGCTATATCAACGGAAATATCAACGAGAACGTATAAACGTATAAGAATATTCGAGGCTGTATAATAATAAATGTATACAAGAAAATTTTAAACTTAGAGTCTTCAATCCCTTGTTAATAAAAGCTAACATGGATGCAATAGCGGTACACGTAAGTAGTAGGGAACTGTATGTGCTGCGACCATTAAAAATATTAAATTTCAGCAATTAAATTTGAAATTTTTCAATTTTAATTGCCAAAATTCTCAAATTTCACAAAATTCTCAAATTTCATTTTGTGTGTGTTCGTGTGTGTATTTTTTCCCACGGTTTAATAGGGGGTTCACATTGTTGTTTTTTTTAAAATAAAATGTTGGGGTAGGCGTGGGAAGTTGTGTCTGTCCATATGTGACCTTGAGAATACATGTCCGTCGGTATGTGAGCGTGGGAATTTGTGTCTGTCCATATGTGACCTTGAGAATACATGTCCGTCGGTATGTGAGCGTGGGAATTTGTGTCTGTCCATATGTGACCTTGAGAATACATGTCTGTCGGTATGTGAGCGTGGGAATTTGTGTCTGTCCATATGTGACCTTGAGAATACATGTCCGTCGGTATGTGAGCGTGGGAATTTGTGTCTGTCCATATGTGACCTTGAGAATACATGTCCGTCGGTATGTGAACGTGGGAATTTGTGTCTGTCCATATGTGACCTTGAGAATACATGTCCGTCGGTATGTAAGCGTGGGAATTTGTGCCTGTCCATATGTGACCTTGAGAATACATGTCCGTCGGTATGTGAGCGTGGGAATTTCTGTCTGTCCATTTACACTGTGTACGCCTGGTGAATAAAAAGATTTAGAAGCTTTTTTAGGAATCACACTATTTAAAAAGTGTAATAGTTATATATGGATACCCTTAATGTTTGTGGTTCGTTCCTTCTTGCTGGAGTGATATTTTTTCTTTTATTTTTTTGCTTATTAAAATTTGGTGTGTTTACTTAAGATTTGTCGTCCAGCAATTCAGTGTTTTTTTTTTTTACTTTTTTGCTTGCAATGCTTGAGTCTGGAGGAATAATTTGATTATTCTGATCTTGAAGACGTTGTGAAAAAAAAAATTACTATTGCATAAATATTGAAACTGATGTTTTGTTTATTTTATACATGACGATCATCGATGGATTTTATTTGGGGATCTGGATGGTGGTGCGATTTCTGTATTTTGTAGAATATGAATATTTATGCTATGTTTAAGTGTGTGTGTTTTTTGTGTTCTGAGTGGCGGTTGGAATGTCTGGCTGTCAGACAGTCTGTGTGTGTGACGATTGGTGAGTCTGTATGACAGTCCGCCTTCTTGCTTTCCTGGTCAGTATAAAATGTGATGAGGTGTACATATTCATGCGTACATAAATATCTACAAATTTATTTCATTTACGCATATACATACAAACAAATAATAAGCGTTTATTCTTTGTGCCCAAATATTCCCTTGACCATTTGAATGAATGAATGAACGATTGTGTATGTTTGTTTGTGTGTTCTCTGAAAAAAATAAATATGTATGTAGGTTTTTTGTTTGAAATAAAAAGACATTTATTTTAATTTTTATAAGCATTTATTTAAAAGTTTGTTAACACTTTCATTTTTAAGTAAAATTGCATTCCTTAAGGCACAAACACCATAGTCGTGATAGCTACAATAGAGATATATGGAATGCTTAGTTTCCATTTGTTTGAAATTAATGCAGCCAATGTCTTCAATGTTATAAACTGTTTGATGAATAATTTTCTCCAGCCATTTTTTCTTCTCTCCCCCCTTAACATATATTTGTGAATTTCTTATATTCGATTTTAAAAACTTGCAAACGCTTTGAAATGAGACTGATCCATCATTCCAGTTAATATGATGATAGTTTTTTGTTAACCAAACTGCTTCTCTCTGTTTTTTGGCTGATAAACATGCGAAATCAAAAGGAGGTTTTATGATGAAATTGAACCATTCCTTGTTGCTGAAAACTACAGCTAGTTCTTTTGCGATGAAGTCATTTGAAATAGTTTTGAAACCTTGCAAGTCTACAAAAACAATATCACCATCCATGTTATTTAATTTATAAGAGCTTCCGGACTTGACCTTTTATTGGTATGTATTCTATTACGCGGTCATGAATAAGAACGCAGTAAGCTGATGTTTTTGCTGGAATATTTGTTGCTGTTTCAAATTCAATTTTTATGTCGATTGGTCCGGTATTGAGCGTTTCGTTTTGGTGACTGACATCAACTACAATAATTGGAGCGTTATTTTTAAACTCTTGACCTGTTAGAAGTGGTTGGGGTTGTTTCATGTAGTAGCTTTGTTGGAATCTTAGATACATATCATATAGAATCGCATAGCGCTCATTTTTGAATTTTATATTAAGATCGTCATATGGGTAAGAGGTTGAGTTTAAATGTACTTTTAAGTTAGTAAGATCACAATGAACAAACTTGTTTTCTTGTTGAAAGGCAATCAAGACAAAACGAGGGCGTTCTTTATTAGCGGCCAGTTTAACATTCCATATGTGATTGGTTCCCGTATTAAGGTGTGGATTCATATGACAATCCCAACTACGGAATGCCATTGGTATAGCAGCACCATTATTAAGTATTTTGATCATATTCAATTTACTATGATCAGATAATTGAACATGTGGAATTCTCCATGATATTAGTGAAATTGTAAGTTTTGCTTTCTCGGTGGAAACATTCGAGTGTACAAGATCTTCATCGTTCTTATTACGCAAGAGTATCAATTCATGTTTACCATTTAATAAAACTTTATTGTAGTCTTCAGCGAATCCTAAAAGAAGTTTGAGTGGTACATAGAAATTAAAATTTCCATTTTGAAGATCTATTTTATCAAGTTTATTCCATCCGGCATTTTGCAACACAACGCTTTCCGTAGGTGATAAAGAAACCAAATTTTTTATGGTACTGGTGGCTCCCAAATATCTGGTATGATCAATTTCAATACCATTCAGTTCATAGCGGATTTCATCAAAGAGATATGCAACAAAATTATTTTTCAACTGAAAGTTGGGTGTAAATTTCGATGTTTTTTCGTCTACAACAAGTCCTTCCACATATATATAGCTTTCACTGGGTAACACATATAGATCTTGGTTTTGTATTGAAATTCTTATTTCATCGTTGTTGTTAAAAGACTGAAGGTATGGTATGTATGTGTGATAATCCTTTTTGATAATATTTTCGTCAGATATTGGTTTATCTAAAACGTCTATTATTGAACTCATTTTGTTTTCAATTTAAAGTTCAGTGACTTGAGAAAACTCTTGTTTGCTGCTGTAAGCGATTTTTGACGAACAGATCTTTTCAATTGTTGCTTAGATTGTAACGTTTGAGAATTAGATGTTGCTGTAGTATTCTTCGATATACTCGTGTTGTATATTATCATTATTTAGTTGTCCTTAAATGTATTCGTATTGTAATTTCCTCACCTCTGAAATTAATTAAGTCGCCGTTTTGATCAACCACGCGAAGAGCTAGTGAACTTATCTCTCTGGAGTTTACTGGCAAATAAATAAGATTTTTGGGAATCTCAACTATTTTATATCCAGCCGGTACATTAATCGGAAATTCATGTAGTGTATGAGCTTTAGAATTATTCATATAAGTATTAACCACAATACTGCTTTCAATCCTCAAGAGATTAACCTTAAAGATATTCACTGGAAGATCAGAGTAATGTTCTTTGTTTGGCGTTAATATTCTGCTATTGAATCCTAAAAGTCTACCTATTGTATTTTCTTTATTAAAATATATTGGTTCTTTAGAGCTGCTGACTTTGACTTGCATTGTATTGTTATTGGCTTCAATCAAAATTTTGTTTTCTGGTCTATATCGTTTGTATTGTTCTTCTATATAGTCAACTATATCATTTAATTCATAAGATCCGATCGGTATTTCAATTACAAGTTCACCGATATAAAATATATTGTTGTAGACATCCACATTCGGGATACTGTTGTATGAATGAAAATCAGTTAGAGCACATTCATAGGTTCCGTTTAAATCAATAGGAGGAAAATAATTAGCAGATAGCTCTGATGAATTGGAGCTCAGAGTCAATGTTATTGACATTGTGACTGTTTGATTGTAAATAAATGAGGTTAAACACATAGTATGATTTATAAGAAGCAGTTTCGTATTTATTGTTTATTTACTTATTTTAAACTAAATTAAATATTGATGCCATTGTTGTTGTTTTTGTTGTTGTTTATTTATTGTATTCTTCCATTTACAATATCTCATCTTTGCTTATCCAAGAATTGTGCTCATTACCAAAGCCCAGCCACTTGACAAACACCTTATGTCCTTTAGTTTTGAGAACCTTTTCAACTAGGTATGTATTAGGATATCTGGTTTTTAAAAGTTCTTCTTCATAGAATCCGCCTTTAATAGGATTTGCGCGATAGTCTTCTAATATATATGTTGTAGGATATGTATTTTGTACTCTTTTAATTGTAAAGATTTCTGTTGTCCAATTCGGAGTATAACCTTTTTCAAAAATGTTTTTATATTTGCTTATGCGTACATGATCTCCTGCATTAAATTTTGACATTTTATACATCTTTAAATGACTGTATACTGTGTTTAAGAGCTGTTTTTCATTTGTTGAATTTACTTTAATCGGTGACATTTTAATGGTGCGATGAATTTTTCTATTGTATGCATCAAGTAAATCTCTATACATATCAATCCAATTATATGAACCATTTAAGCTAAATTCCTTCCACATCATTCCTTTTAATGTTCTATTGAATCGTTCTACTATTGAGGCTTTCATAGTGCTATATGTTGAGTAGTGATTAATATTGTATTTATTCATCAACTGACTGAAATGTTTATTGAAAAATTCTTTACCATCGTCTGTTTGCAAGTTTTTCGGTATTCGTCCCAATTTGAAAATATTCTCCATTGCCTGAGTTGTTTCGAATGCATTCTTTCTTCTCAAAGGTACTGCCCAAGCAAATTTTGAGAATGTATCAATTACAGTTAGCAAAAATCGATAATTTCTATTGTCTAAGGAATAATTTCCCATTTCAACTAAATCAGCTTGCCAAAGATCATCTATTCCTTTCATCACAACTCTACGACGTACAAAACGTTTTCGAGCCTGCTTATGCAATTCATTTACAACATTTCTCTTTGAAGACATCTTATTTTTCCAGTCGCTGTTTTAAGTGTGTTGTGATCTACTTGATGCACTTGCACCTATTGATACGAACATGTAATTTTCTATTCTATAAATTTTTTCTCGTAGCTCTTCAATTTCCATATCAAAAAGTGATTTATTACCATCCATTTTTTTATTGATATCCTGCAAATGAGCATTAAGATTTTCTAACTGGAAAGCTACTTCTTGTTGCTGTTTTTTGAGTTCAGTTTGCAGAAACAATTTACTGATAACATCGTTTTCCTCCACAGCATTTGCAACATTTTTGATTCTCTTGTATTGGACATCAATGTTTTTGTTCGTATCCATAAAGAAGCCCAACAACTTAGGCGCATTTTTGGTTGAAATTACTTCACTTCTATCGTTAATATAATGCCCAAATTTTTCAACGGACATGTTTTATATAAAAATCTATGTATGTATATAGTTTATACAATTCTATTAGCTTCACGTAGTTCTTCAATAATTGAGACAATTTCGTTGTTGTGATTAGTATGGCCTGCAGACTGTGATGCAAGCAGTAGTCTAAGTCGATCTACCAACTCGTTTGGATCATCCCAGTATATATAGTTTGGATTATGAGGGTTAAACTGCATCAAACCCCTTCCTAAATAATTACTTTTTGTTACATCTGATGAGCCTGTATGATTGTCTCCTTTGAAAAGTTTTCCAATAATATGTTTGTACTTATGGGCTATGCTCCCTTTGATTTGACCATCAGACTTGTAGCCTCTCCTGTGGGCATTGGTAGCAAGTAATATTTTTTTATAGATTTCAAGCTCGAATTTATCATAGTTTTTTGGTGCTTTATGAAACATTAAAGAAAAAAGTCCTGGCGTGAGCGCCCATATTTGTCCCCCAACCTGCATCTTATCTTGATTTAACTCGATGGTGCTATTACCAAATCTCCATTCGTTATATTATCTTTATGTGGACCATAGTTAGTATCTAGTTCATTTCTCGATTGCAATAGTGATAAGTCAGAATAACTTTCTTCATTATTCGAATTTTGTGAGTAAAAGTCATCTTCATCATAATTACTGCTACTTTTACTATTAGATTGCTTAAAAATTTTTTCTTCACTTAGTTTCTTGGGCGTACTCGTTTCCAATTTTATTGTTGAGTTCTGAGGATGAAAACTTTCATTGTCATCAATTCCAGTTTCCTTATCACTCGGTTCTTTTTTAACTGGTCTACCAACGTATTTAGAGCTATTGATAAATTCTTTTAAAGGTTCTGTGATAGGCTTGAATGTAGCTGTTAATTGCTGATGTGTATCTATTTCAGCAGTTTTTATACTACGAAGCTTTTTCTTCAAGATATTTCTTGTTGCCACAAAGTCTTTAAGAATTTGTTCATTCATTTTAGCTATCAGGTCAGTTCAATAGGAAGCAGATCAGGTTATCAGGTCAGTTTAACAGCTATCAGGTCAGTTTATCAGGTACCAGACCAGCTTATCACGTCAGTTTGTCAGGTATCAGACCAGCTTATCAGGTCAGTTTAACAGGTATCAGATCAGCTTATCAGGTCAGTTTAACAGGTTTTCTGTGATGAAATATTTTGTAATTCGGAAAGTGTAAAAGATTTATGATTCTTTGTATTATATGGGCTTCTTGTAGTATAGTTTTTTGTGAGTTTAGATCTCCACATATAAAATGATGTCCAGAACCAAATGCCATTATTGAGTTTATTAGTTCTTGCTTTATATTAACACTGGATTCCTTGTATATGATAGTTTTGTGTTTATGTATTAATCCACTGAATAATAGATAGATCTAATCCTATATTTATAGAAGTGGTATATAGAGTAAAAAATTCGACTGCAGTACTCCCATCATCTTCCAAACCCGAACTACCCCCGACAAAAATATTCTTAATGAACAGCTTCATTCAAAATATCCAGCCAACGGCTGCCCAGAATCCAAAAAGTGCTACGAATAAAGCAGAAGATTCTATTCTTTTATTTTATCTTGGGTGTTTTGTGAAGTTTTTGCAAACTGGGTTTTTATATCATCATAAATTGCTTTAGAGTATGGGGTTGTGTAATTTCCAGGTGATTGTGTGTCAGGTTTCTCAGCTCGTTCTGTTTTTGACAGATTGACCGTTTCCATATCAATTTCCATTTAATTGTTATTAGGGTTTTCTAGAGGGCGTTTGGTATTTTTGGTTGTTGGTTTTTTTTTTGGTCTAGTTTGCTTATTGTTGTTGTTGTGTGTTGTGATGCTTCTTTTTAAATTTTTTGTTTCATGTTTGTGCTGTTATTTTTTGCTTGTTGATTTTAATTTTCTGCTGTTCATTTTGTTTTATTTTTGACAATGCTTGCGAACGCGGGTTTGTGGTTATTTTTTGAGGGTATTTTGTACAGTTCCGGATTTGAACTATATGTTTTCCAGGCTTCCCTGATAGTGCATCTCCTGTCTACTTTGATTTTTAAGACATATTTATGTTTAAGGAATGATGTCCGTGAATTGTCCATAGTACAATTCACACAAAACTTCTTGTCTCATGGATCATAAATTCCCCACATTCCTTACAGTGCCCTGGGTTTTTACAATGGTTTTTAGTATACCCTCACTTTTGACAGTTTTCACACCTCATTGGGTTGGGTATGTACTCATTAATTTTAATTCTTTCCCATCCGAGTTTGAGGAAATTAGGACATCTTATCAAATCAAAAGTAATGATTGCAGCACCCGTTGCTACCAGCATATCGCTTTCTATTTTTATTATTTTCTTGATTGCGACCATTTCTTGTTCTTTTAAGCATTCGAGCCATTCCTCTTCTGTCAAGTGTATGATTTTTTTAGAGTAAACTTTACCTTGTACATAATTAAGGGTTTTGTGGTATGAAATTGAGACACGTATTGTATCGACGAAGTTTGATTTTCTGAACTTTTCGTTAGCCTTAAGGTTGTTTGTTTAGATTAGAGGATTGCCTGATTTCAGTTCAACAACAGCGCTGTGTTCTTTTGAGAACCTGAACCTATTATGGTTCTGGGGATGGGAACCATTCATTTTCGGGCGGTTCGGCCCTTTTTTCCACCAAAAAAAAAATTTTATTTTAACGCGCAGTAAAAACAATTGAAACGCGTTTCTTATTTTTGTTTTTGTTGAGGGGGTATAAAATTAAATAACCGTTATATTATGAGAGTAGAACAATGAAAATTACTTTACTCGGCAATTGCCTGTTCAAGACTCCTAAAGAATTATTTTTTTTGTATTTCTTTTTATAAAATACAATTAAAATACTATTGTATTAAGTTATCTTGTGAATTCTTTTTTTGCTGGAGACTGAGCCCTGCAAAGAGGAATGGCTGACATTCCCTGAACCATAATCGATAGGGAACTAGGTTTCAACGAAGACTTATTTAACAAGGGAAACGTCGCAGATGACTTTCTTCCTCTCCCAGAGATAAAACTAAATAAAGATTTAATATCAAAGCCAATGTCTGCATACAATATGTTCTAAATTGAAAAGGAATTGAATTTTATTTCCAAAGTTTATATAGATGATCCGGAGGCTTTTTAATAAAAACATAACCTTAAAGAAGCAGAAAAATTCAAAAAGTCCACCTATATTGACTCGATACCTGTTTCTATTACTTATTATAAAGCATTGTAAAAGGCAAAATATTTTCAAGAAAAGTCATTGAACTAACATAGACCGCACTATTGGAAGGTTTAAAGGACCAAAAAGTAGTACAGATAAAAAAATATTGAAAAAAGAAAATGATAAGCACCGGTAGTTGGTTTTGACCTAATAAGACGACCAGAATATATTAAACTTGGTTGGAACGAGTTAAAATCAATAAAATGTATATCCCTAACCCTATGAGGTGTAAAAATTGCCAGAAGCTTAAGAAAACCAAGAATCCTTGCAAAAATATAAAGTTATGTAAAGAACGTGGAGAAGCGGTTCCACATCACATGCACTATGAAATACTCTGTCAATTGTAATGTATAAACGCACACATCTTATGACTTTCCTTGCCCATCTTTCTTGAAACACAAAGCAGTATTAAAAATCAAAATACATCTACGATACACGATCAGCGAATCATGAAAGATTTATAACTCTTATCCAATGACACATCAGTCGAAAAAACAATACAAAAATCGATAACCAACAAAAAAAATAATGAGAAATCTAAAATCACAACAATGAAATAAAGAAAATACTCAAAAAGAAACACGAAAAATTACACATACAACTTGTACACAAGTAACAGCCAACTTAAAAACAAAAAACATCAGAATTAGCAGAAAATATTAAAAATCCACAGCCAACCTAATAACAACAAACATTCTAAAAATAGTAACAAACATTAAAAAAACCACGCAATACTCTTTAGAAAACACTGATGATACAACAGAAATCGAAGAAATCAATCTCGTCTCTTCAGAAAGAACATATCAATTCATCAATCGAGATGAGTTGAGGCTATAACAATTGTATCCCGAAATAAAAAGAGAGATTGTTAAGGCGATACAAAGTTTTAATTGATCTTAAACTGTAGCAGAAATAACTCGATTGAAAAAATTAAGTAAATCTTCAAACAAGCTAATATTTCAAATGGAGCTTAAATTGTGACATATATAGTGTAATGGCTCTTACTTTATATAATATGTACTGATGAAATTCTTCAAAACTGAGTTTTATTTTAGGGAGTTTTATTCCTCCGTCTACAATCATACGACAATCCCACAAAATATGTACTAATTTGAAAATCATACTAATTTTGTTTATTATTATTATTATTTTTTTTTTTTGAGTCCATCTGACTTAATGTGAGTACTAATATATTTGTTTAGTATAACAAACACAACTATATATAATTTATTACTTTCCTTCTGTAATCAAATACTAACAAACTATTTTCATTTTAAGTACCATAAGTGCAATTGCAAAGCAAGATGATCAGATCAACTACATTGAATCTCAATTTATATAAAGTGGTTTTTATGTTCTGATTAGAAAAATAAATCTCTTTAAATGAGTTAAAAATAAAACTCCTTAAACTAGTCAAAAATTAAACTTATTAAAACTGTTTCATCCGGTTTTTTGTTTTTGAGGTAAAAAATAGCTGTTTAAATGGGGATTTTGTTTTTAAAGCCACAAAATAGTTATTATAAAATAACTTTTTTCATATCACTTGAGACCGCTATGGTCCTGATAAATTATTATTTTTATTATTAAATTCTATATAAACCTTCACGATTTTAGTTGGATTGTATAAACCATTTATTATATGAATAATGAATCCTAAATTAAATTGAAGTCTATTCAATATTTTTACTTTCTACCGAGGCCAGAATTTCTAAAAAAAATAATTTCCGGGGATCCCGGGATACTTTCGCCGTAGAATCTTTAGTATAGAGACATTACCTTCCTTCGAAGACTCTCCTTGGTTTCTTTGTATAATTTTGTATTCTTTTCTTCTTGTGTATCTTGTTTATTCATCCTTTTCGTAGTTAGTTCGGCTTATGCTAGTAATCGTGCATATTATCTACCTCAAAAGGATACTTTTCTTTATTTAGGTGAAAATAGTCGGAGACGTTGTTATTTAAGCTCTGCACCGTAATGTTTTTTCTTATGTAGGTTCTTGTACTTGGTGCGCGAATGATTACAAGAATAATTATAATTGGACTTGGGTCGAACTCCGCTATTTTCTCGTTCTAGAGAAGAATGTGTAATTAAATCCTTTTAAATTCAAATTACATTTGTTTCATCATGGAGTTTTGTGTAAACCTACCGAATTAGTGAGCTCGACCCAAGTCGAATCAAAGTTAAGGTACCTTCACACTTATGAAATATTTGTTCAAAAAGGCGTAACCACTAATGTCGATTTCTTTTCTAGAAAATAATGCTAAATTTTTCACACTTTTAAACAGAAAATTACAATATTTTACTATTTTAACATACGGAATTTATTAGAAATGGATTCAACATTCCTCACGAAAAATAGTTTCTCATTTTAAGCTTTTCCAAACCGCCACTTTTTAGAAAATAAGTAAAAAAAATTTTACATGTTTTCTAGAAAAGAAAACGCCATAAGTGTTTACTAAATAAAAAGTTTCGTACGTAACTAATAGATAATGTCATAAAATCCAATATATGTAATTGGAAACGAAAAACAATTTTTTCTCGATTAATTTCTGAATAATTCCAAAACGATCAGAGATAAAGAAAAATTGTTAGTGAATAAATAAATACAATTTTGTTACACATCTTCAGGTATTTTACTTTTTAATCGGATGACTCGTTCTCGAGTTAGGGTGAAATATGTCTACGCACCTGGGTAATTTAGAGGCAAAAAATTGCAACGCCCATAAAAACAAATCTCGAACTGATGGAAAAAAACCCGAAAACGGATTCGAGTTTAGTGCATCAAAATCCATATAGTGCACATAGTTTTATTTAAAGGAGAGACAAAAAATAATTTTTTGCAGAGCAGTGTTATTAGTCTGTACTTCCTGTTGCCATTCTGTGCTATGCCGTTTCAGTAGTTACTTTTCTTTAGTATCTTAGTAGCAGTTTCGATGCACAAAAATCAAAGCAAAGAATTGTTAGAAAACGCTATTTCGCACTTACCGATCCCTTTTTACTCCTCCATAGGGTTCGCTAGTTGCCAAACAGCCTTTTATAACATTTTTAGTTTGTATCTACGCTTACAATTGTTCAATATAAATATTTTTTTATGTTCAAAGGTTGAACCGCAACAGAAAAGAACATAACAGAAAAAAACGACATCACAGTTTTTGCAAGTACAAAAACACTTTAAGTGATTCGTAACGGATCAGATATAGAGCTGTACAAAACAGCTCTTTTGAGTGAGCGCTCTTTTTAGCTCCGCTCACTTTACTGAATTAATTCATTCAGTTCATTCAGTTGTTTCAGTTCATTCAGTAGCTCCGTTGTTTCAGTACTTCAGTTTATTCAATAGCTCAGTTGTTTCAGTAGTTGGCAACTCTATAAATAAAGAGCACTACATCCCTGTATAATGCATACACATGTATATGAATTAATTCATTTTTTCTGTATGGATTTTAACATACAAACTGAAACATCACTGAAAAGAGCTACTGAAAGAGACAGATCTAATGAATCAACTGAAACAACTGAGCTAAAAACGCTCAATTGAATGAAAGATTCTCCTCGCTCAATTGATTGAATGATTCAACTGAATTAATTCATTCAGGAGCCGTACAGCTCTAATCAGATAGTGAAGATTAACGCTACGTTCACACCTACGAAAAATTTTATCAAAAAGAATTTTAAAACACTTAAAGCAAATATTCAACACTTTGCACTTTTATCTAATAGCTACAGATCTTAGAAATAAAAAAAAGATGTAATTCATAAAAATCCGTTAAAAAATTTAGATTTTATTTTCAATTTACCGCAGGTAGCCAATATTGTAATGCAACCAACCTACCATATGTATGACGATAGCATTTCGTTAGGTGAGTAGGTAATGTAACTTAAGTACGACGGTATTTTGCATGGTTCTTGGATTTAAAAATTATAATATAGTATTTTTAATTAACCTGTAATTCTAAATCGAGAACATTAGGGTGGATTCTAATATATATTGTAGCAGTATATGCAGAAATTGATGGACAATAAGTGAATCAGTTTTAATTTGATATCGTATATATATATATATATATATATATATATATATATATATATATGGTTTGCCAACGCGCGAACACGCTACATAGAACTGTCCATGTTAGAAAACCGGATACACTAAATTTACTTCACAAATTTATAAAGATTGGCCTTGCGCCTTATTAATGGTAATCGCAAACGCAAGGCGAACAGAAAACTGAAGTTGGTTAATTCAAATGGTATATCAGACGGAATCATTGGGGTACGTAGAATGAATACATCTTCGCCTTTTAATTTTGCAGTTAAAATAGTAGCTTCAATTACATAAGCCATCAACCTTTTAATAGCAAGTCTTGTACCATTACACAAACGGGGTTGATTGATATTACGAAGCATAATAATAGTGGCTCCAACTTTCTATTGGAGATTATGCGGAGGCAATCCTGGTAAGTCCAACGAATTCAAAAATTCTTTTGGATAATTCACAACATCTCCTTCATTGGTAACAGTATAGACAGACTTGTACAACACCACTTCGCCAGGAATCTTTGACTGTATAGACATGTTTAATTCAGTAACATCTTTGTTCTTTGCCGCTAAAATCGCTCTGGCACTCAGCCATGCATGGAATGTATATTATTGTGCTATGTTAGTGAAACACATTAAATCAATTCCTCTTTTGACTGTACGAAACGGCAAAAATTATTTGGCAATGTTATCAATCCAGTGTCATCAATAGGCATTGCACCGTTCCCAATTTTTGGCAATTGCTTAGAGAACTTAGCATCTGAACACGAACGTTGATAGTGAGTTTCAATCTCCATAAATATGAAGACTTTAAGCAAGCTGCCGATCTAGGAATGACGGGCAATGTTTGCCTAAAATCGCCTGACAATAAAATCAACGTACCACCAAACAACTCTTTGTTATCTCGGAGGTCTTTAATTGTTCCTTCCAAAGCTTCAACAGATTTCTTATTCGCTTACTCATGGATATGACGGGGGCTGTGCATGGACCGTGTATCATATTTTGCACAAAAACATCATATAATTCAGGATCATTTACTTGATTTGGAATTTCTGAACATATAACATTGTCAATTTCATGCGATGTGATTTTATTCACCAACCATATTGAAATGTGAGAGTCAGGCAAACCACGCTTTTGCCATTCCACAGAGTACATCCAGAACTTCACTTTACCAAACACTTTAGATTTCAATTTCTGTTTAAAAACACGGGAATTGATATCATGGCGGTCGGTAGGACTTTGGCCAGCGAATAAATTATCTTTAATGTCACTCCATTGTGGATTACACGTATATGTTATAAATAAATCTGGTCGACCGTAATGACGCACATAAGTCGTTGCATCATGCGCGTACTCATGCATATAACGTGGGCTGTGCAAAATGTATTTAAATATTTATGTTTTTAGTGTTGTATTTATATGTAATTTATTTCATAGTTCCCCGAAGTTGTGATTTTGAATAGCTAAGTATAAAGATTAAATTAATGGTTTGGCCAAAATTTAATTGTAATGAATTTAAAAACGAATTGTATTTCAGTCTTTCAAAATATTAACTCAAATATTTCGAAATGATTGCAGTGTTCACTAAAATGGCTATAACTCACGAAACAATACACATACAGAAACCGTATTTACACAAAAACCTTGGTGCTGACGTCACCTCTCATATAAATTTTGTAGAAAAAAAAATCGGTTTACGCATTCTGGGAAACATCAATTACTAACACAATGCAACTTATATATATATATATATATATATATATATATATACATATATATATATATATATATATATATATATATATATATATATATACATATATATATATATATATATATATATATATATATATATCCTGTTAATAAATTAACTACTTTCATTATACTATTATAATATAAAATTTATTTGTTGGATGGTTAAGCAATGTCTGTATGCATTTCTTTGGCGCAGATTAACGGAAATGCTATATCAACGGAAATATCAACGAGAACGTATAAACGTATAAGAATATTCGAGGCTGTATAATAATAAATGTATACAAGAAAATTTTAAACTTAGAGTCTTCAATCCCTTGTTAATAAAAGCTAACATGGATGCAATAGCGGTACACGTAAGTAGTAGGGAACTGTATGTGCTTCGACCATTAAAAATATTAAATTTCAGCAATTAAATTTGAAATTTTTCAATTTTAATTGCCAAAATTCTCAAATTTCACAAAATTCTCAAATTTCATTTTGTGTGTGTTCGTATGTGTATTTTTTCCCACGGTTTAATAGGGGCGTTCACATTGTTGTTTTTTTTAAAATAAAATGTTGGGGTAGGCGTGGGAAGTTGTGTCTGTGACCTTGAGAATACATGTCCGTCGGTATGTGAGCGTGGGAATTTGTGTCTGTCCATATGTGACCTTGAGAATACATGTCTGTCGGTATGTGAGCGTGGGAATTTGTGTCTGTCCATATGTGACCTTGAGAATACATGTCCGTCGGTATGTGAGCGTGGGAATTTGTGTCTGTCCATATGTGACCTTGAGAATACATGTCCGTCGGTATGTGAGCGTGGAAATTTGTGTCTGTCCATATGTGACCTTGAGAATACATGTCCGTCGGTATGTGAGCGTGGGAATTTGTGTCTGTCCATATGTGACCTTGAGAATACATGTCCGTCGGTATGTGAGCGTGGGAATTTGTGTCTGTCCATATGTGACCTTGAGAATACATGTCCGTCGGTATGTAAGCGTGGGAATTTGTGCCTGTCCATATGTGACCTTGAGAATACATGTCCGTCGGTATGTGAGCGTGGGAATTTCTGTCTGTCCATTTACACTGTGTACGCCTGGTGAATAAAAAGATTTAGAAGCATTTTTAGGAATCACACTATTTAAAAAGTGTAATAGTTATATATGGATACCCTTAATGTTTGTGGTTCGTTCCTTCTTGCTGGAGTGAGATTTTTTCTTTTATTTTTTTGCTTATTAAAATTTGGTGTGTTTACTTAAGATTTGTCGTCCAGCAATTCAGTGTTTTTTTTTTTTACTTTTTTGCTTGCAATGCTTGAGTCTGGAGGAATAATTTGATTATTCTGATCTTGAAGACGTTGTGAAAAAAAAATTACTATTGCATAAATATTGAAACTGATGTTTTGTTTATTTTATACATGACGATCATCGATGGATTTTATTTGGGGATCTGGATGGTGGTGCGATTTCTGTATTTTGTAGAATATGAATATTTATGCTATGTTTAAGTGTGTGTTTTTTTGTGTTCTAAGTGGCGGTTGGAATGTCTGGCTGTCAGACAGTCTGTGTGTGTGACGATTGGTGAGTCTGTATGACAGTCCGCCTTCTTGCTTTCCTGGTCAGTATAAAATGTGATGAGGTGTACATATTCATGCGTACATAAATATCTACAAATTTATTTCATTTACGCATATACATACAAACAAATAATAAGCGTTTATTCTTTGTGCCCAAATATTCCCTTGACCATTTGAATGAATGAATGAACGATTGTGTATGTTTGTTTGTGTGTTCTCTGAAAAAAATAAATATGTATGTAGGTTTTTTGTTTGAAATAAAAAGACATTTATTTTAATTTTTATAAGCATTTATTTAAAAGTTTGTTAACACTTTCATTTTTAAGTAAAATTGCATTCCTTAAGGCACAAACACCATAGTCGTGATAGCTACAATAGAGATATATGGAATGCTTAGTTTCCATTTGTTTGAAATTAATGCAGCCAATGTCTTCAATGTTATAAACTGTTTGATGAATAATTTTCTCCAGCCATTTTTTCTTCTCTCCCCCCTTAACATATATTTCTGAATTTCTTATATTCGATTTTAAAAACTTGCAAACGCTTTGAAATGAGACTGATCCATCATTCCAGTTAATATGATGATAGTTTTTTGTTAACCAAACTGCTTCTCTCTGTTTTTTGGCTGATAAACATGCGAAATCAAAAGGAGGTTTTATGATGAAATTGAACCATTCCTTGTTGCTGAAAACTACAGCTAGTTCTTTTGCGATGAAGTCATTTGAATTAGTTTTGAAACCTTGCAAGTCTACAAAAACAATATCACCATCCATGTTATTTAATTTATAAGAGCTTCCGGACTTGACCTTTTATTGGTATGTACTCTATTACGCGGTCATGAATAAGAACGCAGTAAGCTGATGTTTTTGCTGGAATATTTGTTGCTGTTTCAAATTCAATTTTTATGTCGATTGGTCCGGTATTGAGCGTTTCGTTTTGGTGACTGACATCAACTACAATAATTGGAGCGTTATTTTTAAACTCTTGACCTGTTAGAAGAGGTTGGGGTTGTTTCATGTAGTAGCTTTGTTGGAATCTTAGATACATATCATATAGAATCGCATAGCGCTCATTTTTGAATTTTATATTAAGATCGTCATATGGGTAAGAGGTTGAGTTTAAATGTACTTTTAAGTTAGTAAGATCACAATGAACAAACTTGTTTTCTTGTTGAAAGGCAATCAAGACAAAACGAGGGCGTTCTTTATTAGCGGCCAGTTTAACATTCCATATGTGATTGGTTCCCGTATTAAGGTGTGGATTCATATGACAATCCCAACTACGGAATGCCATTGGTATAGCAGCACCATTATTAAGTATTTTGATCATATTCAATTTACTATGATCAGATAATTGAACATGTGGAATTCTCCATGATATTAGTGAAATTGTAAGTTTTGCTTTCTCGGTGGAAACATTCGAGTGTACAAGATCTTCATCGTTCTTATTACGCAAGAGTATCAATTCATGTTTACCATTTAATAAAACTTTATTGTAGTCTTCAGCGAATCCTAAAAGAAGTTTGAGTGGTACATAGAAATTAAAATTTCCATTTTGAAGATCTATTTTATCAAGTTTATTCCATCCGGCATTTTGCAACACAACGCTTTCCGTAGGTGATAAAGAAACCAAATTTTTTATGGTACTGGTGGCTCCCAAATATCTGGTATGATCAATTTCAATACCATTCAGTTCATAGCGGATTTCATCAAAGAGATATGCAACAAAATTATTTTTCAACTGAAAGTTGGGTGTAGATTTCGATGTTTTTTCGTCTACAACAAGTCCTTCCACATATATATAGCTTTCACTGGGTAACACATATAGATCTTGGTTTTGTATTGAAATTCTTATTTCATCGTTGTTGTTAAAAGACTGAAGGTATGGTATGTATGTGTGATAATCCTTTTTGATAATATTTTCGTCAGATATTGGTTTATCTAAAACGTCTATTATTGAACTCATTTTGTTTTCAATTTAAAGTTCAGTGACTTGAGAAAACTCTTGTTTGCTGCTGTAAGCGATTTTTGACGAACAGATCTTTTCAATTGTTGCTTAGATTGTAACGTTTGAGAATTAGATGTTGCTGTAGTATTCTTCGATATACTCGTGTTGTATATTATCATTATTTAGTTGTCCTTAAATGTATTCGTATTGTAATTTCCTCACCTCTGAAATTAATTAAGTCGCCGTTTTGATCAACCACGCGAAGAGCTAGTGAACTTATCTCTCTGGAGTTTACTGGCAAATAAATAAGATTTTTGGGAATCTCAACTATTTTATATCCAGCCGGTACATTAATCGGAAATTCATGTAGTGTATGAGCTTTAGAATTATTCATATAAGTATTAACCACAATACTGCTTTCAATCCTCAAGAGATTAACCTTAAAGATATTCACTGGAAGATCAGAGTAATGTTCTTTGTTTGGCGTTAATATTCTGCTATTGAATCCTAAAAGTCTACCTATTGTATTTTCTTTATTAAAATATATTGGTTCTTTAGACCTTCTGACTTTGACTTGCATTGTATTGTTATTGGCTTCAATCAAAATTTTGTTTTCTGGTCTATATCGTTTGTATTGTTCTTCTATATAGTCAACTATATCATTTAATTCATAAGATCCGATCGGTATTTCAATTACAAGTTCACCGATATAAAATATATTGTTGTAGACATCCACATTCGGGATACTGTTGTATGAATGAAAATCAGTTAGAGCACATTCATAGGTTCCGTTTAAATCAATAGGAGGAAAATAATTAGCAGATAGCTCTGATGAATTGGAGCTCAGAGTCAATGTTATTGACATTGTGACTGTTTGATTGTAAATAAATGAGGTTAAACACATAGTATGATTTATAAGAAGCAGTTTCGTATTTATTGTTTATTTACTTATTTTAAACTAAATTAAATATTGATGCCATTGTTGTTGTTTTTGTTGTTGTTTATTTATTGTATTCTTCCATTTACAATATCTCATCTTTGCTTATCCAAGAATTGTGCTCATTACCAAAGCCCAGCCACTTGACAAACACCTTATGTCCTTTAGTTTTGAGAACCTTTTCAACTAGGTATGTATTAGGATATCTGGTTTTTAAAAGTTCTTCTTCATAGAATCCGCCTTTAATAGGATTTGCGCGATAGTCTTCTAATATATATGTTGTAGGATATGTATTTTGTACTCTTTTAATTGTAAAGATTTCTGTTGTCCAATTCGGAGTATAACCTTTTTCAAAAATGTTTTTATATTTGCTTATGCGTACATGATCTCCTGCATTAAATTTTGACATTTTATACATCTTTAAATGACTGTATACTGTGTTTAAGAGCTGTTTTTCATTTGTTGAATTTACTTTAATCGGTGACATTTTAATGGTGCGATGAATTTTTCTATTGTATGCATCAAGTAAATCTCTATACATATCAATCCAATTATATGAACCATTTAAGCTAAATTCCTTCCACATCATTCCTTTTAATGTTCTATTGAATCGTTCTACTATTGAGGCTTTCATAGTGCTATATGTTCAGTAGTGATTAATATTGTATTTATTCATCAACTGACTGAAATGTTTATTGAAAAATTCTTTACCATCGTCTGTTTGCAAGTTTTTCGGTATTCGTCCCAATTTGAAAATATTCTCCATTGCCTGAGTTGTTTTGAATGCATTCTTTCTTCTCAAAGGTACTGCCCAAGCAAATTTTGAGAATGTATCAATTACAGTTAGCAAAAATCGATAATTTCTATTGTCTAAGGAATAATTTCCCATTTCAACTAAATCAGCTTGCCAAAGATCATCTATTCCTTTCATCACAACTCTACGACGTACAAAACGTTTTCGAGCCTGCTTATGCAATTCATTTACAACATTTCTCTTTGAAGACATCTTATTTTTCCAGTCGCTGTTTTAAGTGTGTTGTGATCTACTTGATGCACTTGCACCTATTGATACGAACATGTAATTTTCTATTCTATAAATTTTTTCTCGTAGCTCTTCAATTTCCATATCAAAAAGTGATTTATTACCATCCATTTTTTTTATTGATATCCTGCAAATGAGCATTAAGATTTTCTAACTGGAAAGCTACTTCTTGTTGCTGTTTTTTGAGTTCAGTTTGCAGAAACAATTTACTGATAACATCGTTTTCCTCCACAGCATTTGCAACATTTTTGATTCTCTTGTATTGGACATCAATGTTTTTGTTCGTATCCATAAAGAAGCCCAACAACTTAGGCGCATTTTTGGTTGAAATTACTTCACTTCTATCGTTAATATAATGCCCAAATTTTTCAACGGACATGTTTTATATAAAAATCTATGTATGTATATAGTTTATACAATTATATTAGCTTCACGTAGTTCTTCAATAATTGAGACAATTTCGTTGTTGTGATTAGTATGGCCTGCAGACTGTGATGCAAGCAGTAGTCTAAGTCGATCTACCAACTCGTTTGGATCATCCCAGTATATATAGTTTGGATTATGAGGGTTAAACTGCATCAAACCCCTTCCTAAATAATTACTTTTTGTTACATCTGATGAGCCTGTATGATTGTCTCCTACCATCAGACTTATAGCCTCTCCTGTGGGCATTGGTAGCAAGTAATATTTTTTTATAGATTTCAAGCTCGAATTTATCATAGTTTTTTGGTGCTTTATGAAACATTAAAGAAAAAAGTCCTGGCGTGAGCGCCCATATTTGTCCCCCAACCTGCATCTTATCTTGATTTAACTCGATGGTGCTATTACCAAATCTCCATTCGTTATTATTATCTTTATGTGGACCATAGTTAGTATCTAGTTCATTTCTCGATTGCAATAGTGATAAGTCAGAATAACTTTCTTCATTATTCGAATTTTGTGAGTAAAAGTCATCTTCATCATAATTACTGCTACTTTTACTATTAGATTGCTTAAAAATTTTTTCTTCACTTAGTTTCTTGGGCGTACTCGTTTCCAATTTTATTGTTGAGTTCTGAGGATGAAAACTTTCATTGTCATCAATTCCAGTTTCCTTATCACTCGGTTCTTTTTTAACTGGTCTACCAACGTATTTAGAGCTATTGATAAATTCTTTTAAAGGTTCTGTGATAGGCTTGAATGTAGCTGTTAATTGCTGATGTGTATCTATTTCAGCAGTTTTTATACTACGAAGCTTTTTCTTCAAGATATTTCTTGTTGCCACAAAGTCTTTAAGAATTTGTTCATTCATTTTAGCTATCAGGTCAGTTCAACAGCTATCAGGTCAGTTTATCAGGTACCAGACCAGCTTATCAGGTCAGTTTGTCAGGTATCAGACCAGCTTATCAGGTCAGTTTAACAGGTATCAGATCAGCTTATCAGGTCAGTTTAACAGGTATCAGGTCAGTTTATCTGATCAGTTACAATAATCACATGTATAAAGTTTGAAGTCAGATTAAATACTGCAGGGTGCGTTTGATGAACAGTAAATTATATTATGATGAAGTAATCAAATGACTTTCTATAACGACCATTGTTTAGTTCATTATCTTTACTTATCACCAAAAATCCGTATTTTTCCTTCCAACATTCTCTACAAATTCGTTGAAACATTTCAAAGTTCATGTCGCTGGCAACGTGATCATCATATACATGTTTCATATTTGTCGCATCTTGTTTCAACATAATAATTACATTAGCATTATCTCTTATCAAATGTTTTGGAATCCGCGTGTAAGTCTGACACAAGTAAAATGAGTCTACGTTCTTATGACGACCCATACAAAAATATGCACGTATATTGTTTTGCTTTTCACATGCAACATCATCAAAAATCATAATTGAATTGCTTTTAGCTTCACTAGGAGGAACAACGTCCTCGTTTTCTGCAAATGTGTAGTATCCGATTCCTTTAATTGGTGAAATTAATTTCTTTAGGTATTCATATTTAGGTTAATATAAAGATTTTGAGTACAAGTAAATATTTTCAAACTTGAGACCATTAGGACTTTCCAGCAAACTAATCATTATGTTAGTTTTTCCACAATTTGAAGGACCAACTATTAATGCTCGAATAGAATTTGGTAACAAGGAACTATGTCTTATTTTTTTACTGTCATTTGAACAAATATCAGCATTACGAACTAAAATATTTTTATGTTGTTTTATGAAGCGCATTTTAATAACTACGTGCTAAACTTGCGAACAATATCTTTTATTGTAGATTAAATTAATATGGTTGTACTTTATAACAAAAGTTTTAGTCACAAACAAGCTATCGTTGGAGAAGGTTTACTAAATAAAGCAATAAATTCTCTACCTTTTGAATTACATCTTCCTGGATACCAGTATTGTGGACCTGGCACAAGATTACAAAAGCGTTTAGATAGAGGAGATAAAGGAATTAACTTATTGGATGCTGCTTGCAAAAATCACGATATTGCTTACTCGAAAAATAAGGACTTAAACAGCAGACATCAAGCTGACAAAATTCTTGAAAATACGGCTTGGGAAAGAGTTCTTTCAAAAGATAGTGATCTTGCAGAAAAAACATTTTCATATATAGTCACCAACGCAATGAAAGCAAAAACTAAACTTGGTATGGGTGTTGAAGCAAAGAAAAGGAATACAGTGAAAAGACCATCACCACGAATTCGTATAAATGACAAAAATCTGTTTCATAAAACAATTAAATCAGCAACAAAGATATTGAAGAAGGAAAAACCACAAGATATTAATTCAGCCATTAAGATTGCTCGTAAAGCTATCAGTAAATCTCTTAAGGGGAAAAAAGCTCGTGTTATAATACCGCGTATTATAAATGTTCCAAAAATTGGTGGTTTTTTGCACATAATACCGATTCTAACTGCTCTAGGTGCACTTGGTAGTCTAGCAACTGATTTGATTACTTCATCATAATATAATTTACTGTTCATCAAATGCACCCTGCAGTGTTTAATCTGACTTCAAACTTTATACATGTGATTATTGTAACTGATCAGATAAGCAGATCTGATACCTGATAAACTGACCTGATACCTGTTAAACTGACCTGATAAGCTGATCTGATACCTGTTAAACTGACCTGATAAGCTGGTCTGATACCTGATAAACTGACCTGATAAGCTGATCTGGTACCTGATAAAATGACCTGATAGCTGTTAAACTGACCTGATAACCTGATCTGCTTCCTATTGAACTGACCTGATAGCTAAAATGAATGAACAAATTCTTAAAGACTTTGTGGCAACAAGAAATATCTTGAAGAAAAAGCTTCGTAGTATAAAAACTGCTGAAATAGATACACATCAGCAATTAACAGCTACATTCAAGCCTATCACAGAACCTTTAAAAGAATTTATCAATAGCTCTAAATACGTTGGTAGACCAGTTAAAAAAGAACCGAGTGATAAGGAAACTGGAATTGATGACAATGAAAGTTTTCATCCTCAGAACTCAACAATAAAATTGGAAACGAGTACGCCCAAGAAACTAAGTGAAGAAAAAATTTTTAAGCAATCTAATAGTAAAAGTAGCAGTAATTATGATGAAGATGACTTTTACTCACAAAATTCGAATAATGAAGAAAGTTATTCTGACTTATCACTATTGCAATCGAGAAATGAACTAGATACTAACTATGGTCCACATAAAGATAATATAACGAATGGAGATTTGGTAATAGCACCATCGAGTTAAATCAAGATAAGATGCAGGTTGGGGGACAAATATGGGCGCTCACGCCAGGACTTTTTTCTTTAATGTTTCATAAAGCACCAAAAAACTATGATAAATTCGAGCTTGAAATCTATAAAAAAATATTACTTGCTACCAATGCCCACAGGAGAGGCTACAAGTCTGATGGTCAAATCAAAGGGAGCATAGCCCATAAGTACAAACATATTATTGGAAAACTTTTCAAAGGAGACAATCATACAGGCTCATCAGATGTAACAAAAAGTAATTATTTAGGAAGGGGTTTGATGCAGTTTAACCCTCATAATCCAAACTATATATACTGGGATGATCCAAACGAGTTGGTAGATCGACTTAGACTACTGCTTGCATCACAGTCTGCAGGCCATACTAATCACAACAACGAAATTGTCTCAATTATTGAAGAACTACGTGAAGCTAATATAATTGTATAAACTATATACATACATAGATTTTTATATAAAACATGTCCGTTGAAAAATTTGGGCATTATATTAACGATAGAAGTGAAGTAATTTCAACCAAAAATGCGTCTAAGTTGTTGGGCTTCTTTATGGATACGAACAAAAACATTGATGTCCAATACAAGAGAATCAAAAATGTTGCAAATGCTGTGGAGGAAAACGATGTTATCAGTAAATTGTTTCTGCAAACTGAACTCAAAAAACAGCAACAAGAAGTAGCTTTCCAGTTAGAAAATCTTAATGCTCATTTGCAGGATATCAATAAAAAAATGGATGGTAATAAATCACTTTTTGATATGGAAATTGAAGAGCTACGAGAAAAAATTTATAGAATAGAAAATTACATGTTCGTATCAATAGGTGCAAGTGCATCAAGTAGATCACAACACACTTAAAACAGCGACTGGAAAAATAAGATGTCTTCAAAGAGAAATGTTGTAAATGAATTGCATAAGCAGGCTCGAAAACGTTTTGTACGTCGTAGAGTTGTGATGAAAGGAATAGATGATCTTTGGCAAGCTGATTTAGTTGAAATGGGAAATTATTCCTTAGACAATAGAAATTATCGATTTTTGCTAACTGTAATTGATACATTCTCAAAATTTGCTTGGGCAGTACCTTTGAGAAGAAAGAATGCATTCGAAACAACTCAGGCAATGGAGAATATTTTCAAATTGGGACGAATACCGAAAAACTTGCAAACAGACGATGGTAAAGAATTTTTCAATAAACATTTCAGTCAGTTGATGAATAAATACAATATTAATCACTACTCAACATATAGCACTATGAAAGCCTCAATAGTAGAACGATTCAATAGAACATTAAAAGGAATGATGTGGAAGGAATTTAGCTTAAATGGTTCATATAATTGGATTGATATGTATAGAGATTTACTTGATGCATACAATAGAAAAATTCATCGCACCATTAAAATGTCACCGATTAAAGTAAATTCAACAAATGAAAAACAGCTCTTAAACACAGTATACAGTCATTTAAAGATGTATAAAATGTCAAAATTTAATGCAGGAGATCATGTACGCATAAGCAAATATAAAAACATTTTTGAAAAAGGTTATACTCCGAATTGGACAACAGAAATCTTTACAATTAAAAGAGTACAAAATACATATCCTACAACATATATATTAGAAGACTATCGCGGAAATCCTATTAAAGGCGGATTCTATGAAGAAGAACTTTTAAAAACCAGATATCCTAATACATACCTAGTTGAAAAGGTTCTCAAAACTAAAGGACATAAGGTGTTTGTCAAGTGGCTGGGCTTTGGTAATGAGCACAATTCTTGGATAAGCAAAGATGAGATATTGTAAATGGAAGAATACAATAAATAAACAACAACAAAAACAACAACAATGGCATCAATATTTAATTTAGTTTAAAATAAGTAAATAAACAATAAATACGAAACTGCTTCTTATAAATCATACTATGTGTTTAACCTCATTTATTTACAATCAAACAGTCACAATGTCAATAACATTGACTCTGAGCTCCAATTCATCAGAGCTATCTGTTAATTATTTTCCTCCTATTGATTTAAACGGAACCTATGAATGTGCTCTAACTGATTTTCATTCATACAACAGTATCCCGAATGTGGATGTCTACAACAATATATTTTATATCGGTGAACTTGTAATTGAAATACCGATCGGATCTTATGAATTAAATGATATAGTTGACTATATAGAAGAACAATACAAACGATATAGACCAGAAAACAAAATTTTGATTGAAGCCAATAACAATACAATGCAAGTCAAAGTCAGAAGGTCTAAAGAACCAATATATTTTAATAAAGAAAATACAATAGGTAGACTTTTAGGATTCAATAGCAGAATATTAACGCCAAACAAAGAACATTACTCTGATCTTCCAGTGAATATCTTTAAGGTTAATCTCTTGAGGATTGAAAGCAGTATTGTGGTTAATACTTATATGAATAATTCTAAAGCTCATACACTACATGAATTTCCGATTAATGTACCGGCTGGATATAAAATAGTTGAGATTCCCAAAAATCTTATTTATTTGCCAGTAAACTCCAGAGAGATAAGTTCACTAGCTCTTCGCGTGGTTGATCAAAACGGCGACTTAATTAATTTCAGAGGTGAGGAAATTACAATACGAATACATTTAAGGACAACTAAATAATGATAATATACAACACGAGTATATCGAAGAATACTACAGCAACATCTAATTCTCAAACGTTACAATCTAAGCAACAATTGAAAAGATCTGTTCGTCAAAAATCGCTTACAGCAGCAAAGAAGAGTTTTCTCAAGTCACTGAACTTTAAATTGAAAACAAAATGAGTTCAATAATAGACGTTTTAGATAAACCAATATCTGACGAAAATATTATCAAAAAGGATTATCACACATACATACCATACCTTCAGTCTTTTAACAACAACGATGAAATAAGAATTTCAATACAAAACCAAGATCTATATGTGTTACCCAGTGAAAGCTATATATATGTGGAAGGACTTGTTGTAGACGAAAAAACATCGAAATCTACACCCAACTTTCAGTTGAAAAATAATTTTGTTGCATATCTCTTTGATGAAATCCGCTATGAACTGAATGGTATTGAAATTGATCATACCAGATATTTGGGAGCCACCAGTACCATAAAAAATTTGGTTTCTTTATCACCTACGGAAAGCGTTGTGTTGCAAAATGCCGGATGGAATAAACTTGATAAAATAGATCTTCAAAATGGAAATTTTAATTTCTATGTACCACTCAAACTTCTTTTAGGATTCGCTGAAGACTACAATAAAGTTTTATTAAATGGTAAACATGAATTGATACTCTTGCGTAATAAGAACGATGAAGATCTTGTACACTCGAATGTTTCCACCGAGAAAGCAAAACTTACAATTTCACTAATATCATGGAGAATTCCACATGTTCAATTATCTGATCATAGTAAATTGAATATGATCAAAATACTTAATAATGGTGCTGCTATACCAATGGCATTCCGTAGTTGGGATTGTCATATGAATCCACACCTTAATACGGGAACCAATCACATATGGAATGTTAAACTGGCCGCTAATAAAGAACGCCCTCGTTTTGTCTTGATTGCCTTTCAACAAGAAAACAAGTTTGTTCATTGTGATCTTACTAACTTAAAAGTACATTTAAACTCAACCTCTTACCCATATGACGATCTTAATATAAAATTCAAAAATGAGCGCTATGCGATTCTATATGATATGTATCTAAGATTCCAACAAAGCTACTACATGAAACAACCCCAACCTCTTCTAACAGGTCAAGAGTTTAAAAATAACGCTCCAATTATTGTAGTTGATGTCAGTCACCAAAACGAAACGCTCAATACCGGACCAATCGACATAAAAATTGAATTTGAAACAGCAACAAATATTCCAGCAAAAACATCAGCTTACTGCGTTCTTATTCATGACCGCGTAATAGAATACATACCAATAAAAGGTCAAGTCCGGAAGCTCTTATAAATTAAATAACATGGATGGTGATATTGTTTTTGTAGACTTGCAAGGTTTCAAAACTAATTCAAATGACTTCATCGCAAAAGAACTAGCTGTAGTTTTCAGCAACAAGGAATGGTTCAATTTCATCATAAAACCTCCTTTTGATTTCGCATGTTTATCAGCCAAAAAACAGAGAGAAGCAGTTTGGTTAACAAAAAACTATCATCATATTAACTGGAATGATGGATCAGTCTCATTTCAAAGCGTTTGCAAGTTTTTAAAATCGAATATAAGAAATTCACAAATATATGTTAAGGGGGGAGAGAAGAAAAAATGGCTGGAGAAAATTATTCATCAAACAGTTTATAACATTGAAGACATTGGCTGCATTAATTTCAAACAAATGGAAACTAAGCATTCCATATATCTCTATTGTAGCTATCACGACTATGGTGTTTGTGCCTTAAGGAATGCAATTTTACTTAAAAATGAAAGTGTTAACAAACTTTTAAATAAATGCTTATAAAAATTAAAATAAATGTCTTTTTATTTCAAACAAAAAACCTACATACATATTTATTTTTTTCAGAGAACACACAAACAAACATACACAATCGTTCATTCATTCATTCAAATGGTCAAGGGAATATTTGGGCACAAAGAATAAACGCTTATTATTTGTTTGTATGTATATGCGTAAATGAAATAAATTTGTAGATATTTATGTACGCATGAATATGTACACCTCATCACATTTTATACTGACCAGGAAAGCAAGAAGGCGGACTGTCATACAGACTCACCAATCGTCACACACACAGACTGTCTGACAGCCAGACATTCCAACCGCCACTCAGAACACAAAAAACACACACACTTAAACATAGCATAAATATTCATATTCTACAAAATACAGAAATCGCACCACCATCCAGATCCCCAAATAAAATCCATCGATGATCGTCATGTATAAAATAAACAAAACATCAGTTTCAATATTTATGCAATAGTAATTTTTTTTTCACAACGTCTTCAAGATCAGAATAATCAAATTATTCCTCCAGACTCAAGCATTGCAAGCAAAAAAGTAAAAAAAAAAACACTGAATTGCTGGACGACAAATCTTAAGTAAACACACCAAATTTTAATAAGCAAAAAAATAAAAGAAAAAATCTCACTCCAGCAAGAAGGAACGAACCACAAACATTAAGGGTATCCATATATAACTATTACACTTTTTAAATAGTGTGATTCCTAAAAATGCTTCTAAATCTTTTTATTCACCAGGCGTTCACAGTGTAAATGGACAGACAGAAAATCCCACGCTCACATACCGACGGACATGTATTCTCAAGGTCACATATGGACAGGCACAAATTCCCACGCTTACATACCGACGGACATGTATTCTCAAGGTCACATATGGACAGACACAAATTCCCACGCTCACATACCGACGGACATGTATTCTCAAGGTCACATATGGACAGACACAAATTCCCACGCTCACATACCGACGGACATGTATTCTCAAGGTCACATATGGACAGACACAAATTCCCACGCTCACATACCGACAGACATGTATTCTCAAGGTCACATATGGACAGACACAAATTCCCACGCTCACATACCGACGGACATGTATTCTCAAGGTCACATATGGACAGACACAAATTCCCACGCTCACATACCGACGGACATGTATTCTCAAGGTCACATATGGACAGACACAAATTCCCACGCCTACCCCAACATTTTATTAAAAAAAAAACAACAATGTGAACGCCCCTATTAAACCGTGGGAAAAAATACACACACGAACACACACAAAATGAAATTTGAGAATTTTGTGAAATTTGAGAATTTTGGCAATTAAAATTGAAAAATTTCAAATTTAATTGCTGAAATTTAATATTTTTAATGGTCGCAGCACATACAGTTCCCTACTACTCACGTACATACTTAGTTACTTTAATAAAATCATATAACTACGTACATATATGAGTATGTTAAATAAAGTATAATCATATTGTAAAATTAATTGTCCGTGTTGTAGGGATGTGGCCTAGAGTCGAAAAAATCGATTATTTAATACTCGATTCTTTTTGTTTGAAAATAAATCGATTTGTAAAAAATCGAATTTCGAGGAAATAATCAATTTTTGTAGATAAATCGATTTTGTTTTGTATGAAAAACGCTTATTCGATATATTAGTGAAAGTTATGAGCGCTTAATTTAAAAAAATCATTTTAGATAATTATTATTAATTACAAGTATAATAAATTAACCAAAAGGACGAATTTTAGATTATAAATACAGATTCGAATTATTCATATACAAATTTTCAGTACTCTTGAATATTTTATTGCAGTACAGATAATATAACGACAATTGTTTGGTCACAACATTAATAAAATACAAAACGAATCACTTTCTATAATTCAAGTTTAGACGATAAAAAAAATAATTTGATTTATTATTTATCAGTATCGTTATCAGCAACTTCTGGGTGTTTTACCAATGGAAGAAATTTTTTTATTTTTTTTTATTTTCAATACCAATTTTGTTTTGCCGAAATAAAAAATAATTTTAACTTGAAAAAAACGACATTTATTGAATTTTGGTTATGTATGGTATAAAAAAATTTTAAATTTCGGAATCCTGGAGGGGAACTTTAAATTTTTAAATTTATTTTTAATCGATGCAAATCTTCATGATACCAAATATGGTTTTATTTAAGAAAACCTTAAAATTTTTAAACATTTTAGTTACTATATGTACCACAAAATACCGAATGTGCAAAAAAAAAAAAAATTCCCACCCCTGGAGACGAAAACTAAATTTTTTTAAATAATGTTTTACCAATGCTAGTCTTTATGATGTATAAAGCGGTTTTATATAAGAAGAACTAAAATTTGTAACAATTTTTGTCACTTTCATGCACTACAAAACATTGCATTATCCAACACTGAAAACGAAACTTTGATTTTTTAAGATATTTGATACCAAATTTGTTTTGCCAGAATGAAAAACAATTTTAACCAAGAAAAAACGACGTTAATTGATTTTTGGTTATGTTATTGTATTAAAAAATTCAAATTTCCTAACCCTGGATGGGAACTTTAAATTTAATAATATTTGTTCATCCATGCAAATCTTCATGTTACCAAAAACGATTTTATGTAAGAAAAACTTAACATATTTATATATTTTAGTTATTATATGTACCACAAAATACCGAATGTGCCCAAAAAATATTTCAATTTCCGATCCCTGGAGGAGAAAATTAAAACTTTTTAAAATTATTTTTTACCAATGCAAGTCTTCATGATGTATAAACTGGTTTTATTTAAGAAAAACTACAAATTTGTAACCATTTCTGTCACATTCATGTACTACAATATATATCAGTTTTCGACCCCTGGAATCGAAATTTGTTTTTTTTTTAATTTTTTATACCAATTCTGTTTTACCAGGACAAAAAATAATTTTAACCAGGATAAAACGACGTTAGTTAATTTTTAGTTATTTTAATGTACAAAAAATATTAAAATTTCCTAACCCTGTATAAGAATTTTTAGTTTTTAAAATTTTTTTTTTTCCATCTATGCAAATCTTCCTGATGTATAAAACGGTTTTATTTAAGAAAAACTTAAAATTCTTAAACATTTTAATTATATGTACCACAAAATACCGAATGTGTCAAAAAAAATTCAATTTCCGATCCCTGGAATCGAAAATTTAATTTTTTTTAAATTAATTGTTACCAATGGAAGTCTTCATGATGTATAAAGCGGTTTTATTTAAGAAAAATTACAAATTTGTTACCACTTTCGTTACTTTCATGTACTACAAATTATTGCAGTACCGAAACCTGGAATCGAAATTTTGATTTATTTTTAAATTTTTGATACCAATTTTGTTTGCCGAAATTAAAAGTAATTTTAACCAGAAAAAACGACGTTAGTTGATATTTGGTTAGTTTATTGTATGAAAAAAATTGAATTTCCTAACCCTGGATGGGAACTCTAAATTTTTAATTTTTTTTTCATCGATTCAAATCTTCATTACACCAAAAACGGTTTTATTTAAGAAAAACTTAAAATTTTTAAACATTTTAGTTATGATATGTACCACAAAATACCGAATGTACCAAAAAAAAATTGTTAATTTCCCATCCCTGGAATTTTTTTTTTTTTAAGTTTTAAAAGGAAAATTGAGGAGTCCCAAGGCATGAAATAGGTTAAATTTTCAAATACGCAAAAAAATAATCGGTTTTTGGTGTAATTTTGCGTCGAGAAATAGGTGTAAGCTTCCCAGCTCTGGAACCGTCCTTCCAATTTTTCTGAATTTCAATACCACTCTAAGTTAGCTCACTTCCAATCGATCAGTCCAAGAACGAAGTCTCTAGCTTTTCTGGGGGCTTGAGAAAACCGATTTTACGTACAGACAGACGGACATCGCTCAATCGTCATCGCTATTCATAAGGATCCGAAATATATATACTTTTTGGGGTCGCATATTGATATCGAACAAATTACACACGGAATGACAAACCCAAATATACCCTTTCACATTTTTGTGAAGGGTATAAAAAGATACAAAAGATCACAACTTATATATTTGTACATAAAGATGGCGCTGATTTTTTATCGACGTGTTTACATTTAATAAACTTACTTACTCATTTTTTCATTCGTCGCATAGATTGCATTACTTACAAAAATCGATTTAAAATGCGTAATTCATGTAATCGATTCATTAAAAATCGATTTTTACAATTAATAAAATCGATTACAAAAAATCGATAGTAAGAAAGAAATAATCGATTAAAACAAAAATCGATTATTTATTCACTTCTCTACCGTGTTGTATTATTGAAATTAAAGGAATCCTGAAATAATAAATAAAAGCCTAATAGTATTATATATATTTCAATTGAAATAATGTAATTTGCTCAAGTATTTAAAACTAATGTTTTATTGAATTTATTCAAATTTAAATGGCGAATATCTAAAAATTTCTGAACTTTCTAGAATTCGAATATCACTAATATTAACAGTCGAAAAAGTAATATTGATAAAAATATTTCAATTACACTTATATACATATATGTATGTATATAATATTTTTAATATTTTCAGGTTCCTCAATATATACTTGATGATGCTTACCGTCGCGAAGAGTATTGTAAAATTGTTTGCACACAACCACGTCGAATTGCTGCTATATCGATATGTCGTCGTGTTTCAGCAGAGCGATGTTGGGAAGAAGGTACTGTTGTTGGCTATCAGGTATGTGAATTTAATTATAAAGTTATAATTCTGCGGGGAAAAATTATTTAATCGATGTATTTGCGATAATCGGCTAATTTTTGAATTAATCGCTTAACGATTTAATAAAAATTTTCCATAAATTAATTAATTCCAATAAATAAAAATACCAAGGTAAAAGATTTAGATTTTGTCATAAAATTAATCAGGCAGAAAATGAAATTATAAATACTAATGTATTAATTAACTAAAAGTGAGGTCGTAAATAATCCACGATAGAGAATATCTAATTTCGCAGTCCTTTTCTGGTTTTAAAGTCCTACACTTTATCTTTAAATAACTGTTTCGAATATCTTAGGAGTTAGCCAATTCTTATAGCTTCGATTAATTGTATCGAGAGTTTTCTTTATTGTCATGTTATCATCAGACTCATTTTGGCAAATCATTTTATTTCCATATTCCTTAGATTTTGTACCTTATAATAAAAAACCTGTTAGTAAAATCTATGGGAATATTGCTGAAGAATAAACTTGAACTCGTTTTTATTTAAATGTAATCCTTACAATTGAAATTTATTTGGTGGTGTTTAAGCAGTTTCTATATACAATTCATGAGAGCTTAAATTTACGGCCGAATTTAAGCGACTTATTAGTTAATAGAGTTAGCGAAGTAAATTTTTATTATCTTATATCAAGATGTCTTCTATCGATTTATATCGAACTTTTTCAGGAATTGAGCTTTTGCCCATATGAGTGATCAACTTTTTTCAGAGGTCTTAATGGGAAAATTCAAATGGACTGCAGGCCACCCCTGCAACTTCCCGCAATCTTAAGCACAAAGCAATCATAACGTGGTTTGTTCTGCTGTTCTATGCTCGCTAATGAGTGTTTGATAAAACACTAATGTTTGAATATACACACTGATGTAATTTGTTAATAAATCAACCGATTCTCACTTAATTAGCGGTGATTGATGTAGTTTTACGAGCTTTACAATATAATCGAGAGCGCTAATTGATCGGATATATGTATAAATTCGGAGTTTTGTTTTTTTAAATTATTTTCTTCGAGCTTTTTTGTTTCTGATATCTTAAGAACGAGTCAATCGGTTAGAGGAGGTTAGTAAGAGGTTTCATATTAACACATACATATACATACCGACCTAATAACAGCTTGTTAGGAATAGTCGGGGAAGCTCCGATATTAGCCAAACGCGGTAAAACTAAAAACTCACCATGTGGTTTAAATTTAAAATGTCTCTATTCCTGATATATATAAAAGCGTTATAAAACATCCGGTCTATAAAATGTTTATAAATTTTAAAACCTTATACACCGGAACTATAAATATAAAGTAATTTATATACGAAGAAGATGGATGTCGTGAAATTATGAACTGTTTGAAAGACATAATTAGGTAGTGCATATAAAATACCTCGGTTTTGTAATTGTAAAGAAATTTTATTAAAATATTGAGCACATATGCAAAAAAATTTATAAAATAATCGATTTTCTACGAATCAGAAAAAAGATATCAAAAACTAGGTCAATAAATATTTATAAGAAAATAATAAAATCATACTCCGAGTGTGGGTCTACTATTTTATATACATGTAGCATCATACTCCACTTAATAGGAATTCAGAACTTTCAAATAAAGCCAAGATAATTATTTTAAAATGTGAAAAATATACTGAAATAAATACAGTTCTGGAAAACCTGAAATGGTCAAACGTGAAACAAAAACTTCACTTCAACACGCTAAGATTTACTGAGATACCTTGGTGAGTAAGTAAGATACGTACAAAACCAACTATACGGACTAAGAAATGTGATATATTTTCAAGTAAATAAGGCGATGATAACACAAACGCAGAGATATCTATATCGCAAGGGCTCACAACTGTATAATAAGTTCCCAAATAATATGAAAAAATAAAATATTGAAAACGTATATATAAAAAATATATTAATATTGCAAAATTTTGCTTTTCGAATTAAAAGAAATATAATTATAATAATAAAAAACATAAAAATGCAAAGAAATGTCCGTACAGAATATTGCTGCCGAAGCGCGAAATTCTGCAATCGATTCCGCAATTGGTTTTCTGTGTCTTTATAACCGACAGCATCTCTCTGCATCTGACCTCTCAAAACCACCCCCTCATTTGTAGGTCTGGCACAGTGCATCGGACGAACATTGGTTGAAGAGTGGGCAAAATTAATTCTTTTCATGTTCGGCGATTTGGATAATTTTTTGGTATTTTGTTGTCAGATATCTGAATATTAAGATTCCGTAATATTAGGCTGATATATTTATTATTTGTTTGGACATACACGCTCGAAATTCATATATGTTCGCTTGTTCAAAATGGCATGCAAATTTACTGTATATTCAATCTTTTGGTACAATCACTTATCACTTGAATTTGTTGTATATTTTCGTAAATGGAAATTGTCATAGATAAGATTTGCATTAAAAAAAGTTGGATAAAGTGCCATACAAAAAATTTCGTAGAACAAAATATAAGCAACATTAAAATTTCAATGTGCATCAACTTCAGTGGACTGCATCTTTTTAGCGCAGTCCAAAACTGAAGTGATAAGGTAAAAAAAACTGAGGTGATAAGGTAACAAAACAATGAATTTTCGTTCATGCTTGTTGTTGTTGGCTTAATTCTTTAATGTTTTTTAAGAATTTAAATGTAATATGCAAACTAGTCAACGGTGTTAATTGTTATATATTTTATTGTTGAAAAAATCATAACCTTAAAAGTTGATTAAAGTTAACACTGGACATAAATGTAGACCCAGTGAAGCAAGGTATGGTAATTGGCATAAAAGGATAGTTCATACATATTTTTAAAATTATTTTGGCCGCAATAAATTGTAATGCAGCGATCGACACTTACAAATTTCACATATATTGCATGGATACTGCCAACTTGTTTGGTGATCTCTATGGCTGATACTACATGCCTGTAATTGTGCATAAGATTATGGTGCATGGTAGTAATTATTGTTTCTGAAGATTCGTCCGACATTGTGAAAGAAAACGTGGTAGAGAGCGCCGACAATCTTGTTATAAAAGAAGACTTCGTGTTCTACCAAGACAACGACCCTAAACACAAGTCTATGAATGCCCCTACTTGGCTTCTTTATAATTGCGCAAAAATGTTGGAAACTCCTCCCCAGTCACCAGACTTAAATTTCATAGAATATTTGTGGGCAGAATTAAAAAGAGAATGGCAAAACGCCGGCCAAGGAGTATTGCGCAATTAAAAAATTTTTTTACAGAAGAGTGGTACAATATTGAACCCGAGGACTGCAAGAATTTGGTTGAAAATATTCCACGGAGGCTTCACGCTGTACTGACAACAATGGGAAGTCAAAAAAAAATATTAAAAATGTTTTTTAAAATGTAATATAAAAACAAAAATTTATCGTGTCCCACTTTAAGTATGCTTTTTTTAAGCAGTTAAAAAATAAAGTGCCTTATTTTTTGTTGTTGTGGTAAAAAATTTTACTTTATTTTTATTTGTTTTCCTTTATATTTCTTTTATTAACTTAAGAATATAGTTTAACAGAGACTTTTATTCTGGGTTTTAAACACTTTACACTCAAACTTTTCTGCATGTCCCATTTTGTGTGTGAGTAGCTTTATATTATAAAGTGAAATTATTTTTATTTTGTTACCCTCAGCAATAACCATTTGAAAACTGATTACTTACATAAAGTGTTTGGAGTGGAAGTATTTAGTTTTGTGTCACGCTTTTTTTGTCCCAGTCCACAACTCAGAGTGTTGTTTACTACGCTGAATGTGGTTACAGTTAACAATAACTGATAAAAATATATAAGTGAGGCTATTGAGCAAACTAAGCAAACATATTACGTATATCCTCATCATATAAAATTTTTGGTTCAAAAATTTAAATTACTGAACTATTTATTATATATGGCCATAGGCTCAAGTTCGCAAACCTCACCTTGTTTATATACCATTATTTTTTTCATATACCATTATTTTTGAACTGCTTGATAAATAAAAATTTTAAATTTAGTAATATCTAGCAAGATTTTTAATAAATTTAAATTGAAAATCTATTAATTTTATTTGTTTTTAAACTTTAAAACTTTTATCTTTAGGTTGGCCTTCATGCTAATTCAAGTGAAGATACCCGATTACTATATTGTACAACTGGTGTCTTACTGCAGCAACTAATCAAAAATAAAACTTTGGCTCCATACACACATATCATATTGGATGAAGTTCATGAACGTGATCAAGATATGGATTTCCTGCTTATTATTGTTCGTCGTCTTTTAGTAACGAATTCGAAACATGTTAAAATAATTTTAATGTCTGCGACAATTGATACACAAACGGTTAGTATAAATACACATTGGTAATTTATTGACGATAAAAGTTTGTTGATGCACAAGGAAACATTTATTCCACCGCCCACGATGTCACTTGATATCGTTCTCCTGAACAACTACATATAAGAGAAAGCATATTAAAATTTTGTTTCAAATGGAATTGTAGAACAGAACGATAATGAGTGATATCGTGGGCCGAGCAGTTAGTGTATATTTATGCTTATACACAGAAAAAAGGTTGACCATAAATAATTTATAAATTATACTCTTCTACAAAAATAGAAGTTTTTGAGAGGTAATATAATTTTGCTTGTAGGTGGTATACAACAAAAATATGGGTTTGAAATAAACACATACGATATACGGATAAAAGAAGAATTTGTTATACTCTTCTCACATGTTCTTTGGTTAGAATGTTTCCTCCGATACTCTCTAATGAAGCAACTGTGTTTCAAGATGAGATCTTCACTGTTAGGGAGGCGGATAAAGTACTGATTGATAAAATAAGTATAGGATATCTTTGCTGACAGTCTGTGTGTCAGTCATAAACGGGTGGAAGACCTGGCTAGGGTTCGCTCTGCAGTGAGTTAGTTAGAAAAAGTTAGCTTCGCTACAATGATAGGCGCTCAGTAAAACTCATAAACGGAAACTGCGGTGATATAACAAGTAGAGACGGGACACTGTACTATTGACAGACATGCTCATAGAGTAGGCCATCCAATAATGAGTTTACAACTTTGTGAATGTCCAGTTCTAAATCTTTCAATACGCAAACTGTTAAGCATATACTAGCCGACTTCTCAGAGTTTGATATTTGAGTAATGATAGGATTATATCAATACAATAGTCCGTATCTCGTTACGGAATGCTTATGTTGACATCTGCGAGTGTAAATGGTCTGCAAAAAAGGAATCGGCAAAAAAAATCATGCTCCGGTTTTCAATTTAAAGAAAATATGTGTCTATGTCTCCAGTAAACACATTTTTCTTAAATATTTTAAAGGTTGTTATGCAATTAATGAGCTAAAAATCGAGCGATAGTGATTGCAGGTATTGAACAATAAGCGCATAGGGTATGAAAATCCATTGTTTTGTCGTAACACAAAATTTTGAAGGTGTTTTGAAAATTTTTAAATCATATTCTCTATAATACCCACAGGAAAATAGTATTACTTATCATTCACTTAATTTTCTTTCTATTTTTTAATGTCGTCAGTTTAGTTTGGTATTCTTTTCTCTACCATTAATAAACTTGCTCACAAAGAAATATTTATTACATAAATATTGTGTTAACTTTTGTTGACTAGTTTCAATGATGAAGGCATAGCACTGGTCGCTGCACAATTCCGACAGCGATTAACACCATGTGCTAATTCAAAATGTTAAGCGCAGGCTTTATACGAATGGGATAACTTGGTGATTCACCAAATTATTAAGAGATTTAGGGGTTTATTATCCTAGTAGATCACAAGGATAATTCAATGTTCAATTCACTTGTTCAAGTGGTACACAAGAACAACGTAAAAGGATTTGTCGAAAAATTATATAACACGATGCTGGCTCGATGAATGACAATAGTTCAATCGCACATTTTATTGAAAACTTATTGTATTTAAAGAAGAAATTACAAATACAAATAATGAAAGAATACAAAATTTACAAATACAAAAATAAAAAAAGTAAAAAATTATTTTCATTATTAATAAAAAAAATTTCAGAAAATAATACGAAGCATTTTAGGCCGGAAACCGTTTGCTCTTATGCTGCACTAATTATTTTCCCACCATTAGCAGAAAACAGATATCGGATTTCATAACCCTCTGGCTGGTGAATTAAATAAGCAAATTATTTTTCCACTGACAGTAAAGACCAACCAGATATTAAAAATCTCCAACATCTGATTAGTTATTTGATTTAGCACTTGTAAATAAATATTTTGTTTTAATTTAGCTATGAATTATGCAAACGCTGCAAATCGTAATTCTCACGTCAAAATGTGGAAAAATAAGAACGTCAAAAGAGATACGGATTAATTCTATTCAGAGGTTTTTTAATACTAAACAAAAAAAAAATTCTTAATGGAATTAGCAAGGCTGTATTCTGCGCTCCTCCAAAAACTTCACGGAATACAGCGAATATGAAT
>OY776277.1:53315313-53325313 GCA_963675445.1 Linnaemya vulpina
TATATCAATCAAACTGACATCCAACTCTTTTCCGTTTAGGCTTTGTATTGTCTCCTCTATCATAGTCTCCAAAAATTTATGATTTTCTATATCTTCACCTTCGTCAGCAGAAGCATCCCAATCAAAATTAAAAATTTTTTTAAATATCTAGACCAGTCAAACCTCTTGCATTCAGTTCCAACGTACAAAATATTTTTATGTTATATGTTCACTATATGGACCAAAGTTGCCTATAGGCAACATGATTTTAAAAAAATACAGAGGTCAAAGCTACGACATTTAATCAAATTTTATTGTTTTACAATATTTACTTATCTGTTAACAAGCAAATTTCACTTTATACGAAAACAGTTCCTTATAATTGAATTTTTTTGAAATTTTTCCAAAACTACTTTTTCGCAAAAATTATTAATGCGTGTAGTCACTAAAACAAGCAGTTCGCAACTGAACATATCAAAGCTTATTTTATGAAACTATGCACACACTTAGCAAAGAAAAAAACTATTTACCAAGCAAGTTATAAAATAAAATATAAAATTTACCAAGCAAGTTATAAAATAAAATAGTATTTACAGGAGTTAGAAGCACAATTGTACAAAGTTGCCTATAGGCAACTAAAAGGGTTAATTTAATTTTCAACACAAAACACAAAACACAAATGTTTTTGACAACATTTCGTACTATTCTACCAACAAAATACGTGTGTTTTTTGGTGTTCTTATTTGTTGTAGTAGTGGTGTTACCTAATTATTGTACCATGGAATAAATGATATTAAACAAACAAAATAGAGACAAAACAATGTTTCGTTCATTCTCTTCGACGCACAGTAAACTGTCTAGTGAAAAAAAAACATATAAGATGAAAGCTGACACTTCCACGAATTCAGAGGTGGTTTGGTTTTTCATGTGCGTTACACATGTAAAAAGTCGAACTACTTTCATAATTTTTTCACAGCTTTTAAGTAACAAAAAATGGGTTTGGAAAAATGAATATAAAAAAATTAATTTTTCCGTAAAAATGCTTGCAATTATATTTGTTTTATTCAGAAATGTATCAGAAACAATGAAAAAATCCTAAAATTTAAATATTTATAGCAACACTGTAAAAAAATTGTGAAGAATTTAGCCAAAATATTTACTCAAAAGAAAAAAAATAGTCAGCTTCGTTGAACCCGAAAAACTAGGCACATCACAAAACGACTTTTATGCATCAATAATCTTATTTTCTGATATATATATATATATATATATATATATATATATATATATACTAAAATATGTATAAGAACGTTTAGGTGTTTTCTATGCTAACTTTTGAAATATAATGATTTTAAAAATCATCCATATTTTATATCATTATTAAAACTATCAGTTGATATTTCTAATGTTTGAAAAAATACCAAGTAGGATGACTCTAACAAATATAAAACTTTATTCTCATATATTTGGACACCATGTGAAACTAACCGTTTATTAATACAAATACGTACTTAAGTGAGAATCGTCAAAAAGTCGGGGTCGAAGTGCTTTATATGGCAAGCTAAACCTAAAGATATGAAAAAACTTAGCGTTACTTATTCTCCCAATGAAGACCATTATAGAAAAGGAATTTCACATTTACATTGTTTGCTACGGTGCTTTGAGTGCATGTTACACATTGCGTATCGATTGCCTTTTAAGACTTGGTAAGTTAGGAATGATAAGAAAACACTGTACTATGAAAGAAAAAAAAAACAAATTCAGGACAAATTTCGATCTGCGATGGGATTAATAGTTTATAAAAAGAAGTTTAAGTTTGGCACAGTTACAGTTCGAAATTTTTTTAACGAATTCACAACATCGTCCGAGGTTACAGGAGTTAATGAACATGTGATATATAATTTGAGTTTAATTTAATTTTCCTCTGGAAAACCACCAGGGCAAGTTTAAATATGCACAAAATTAAAGAAAAAAAGCAAGCAAAAAAGCGCAAAATAAACACAAAATAAAAATTAAACAATGTAACCACTTTTCATTTATTTTACTGAAATAATTTTTGATTACAAAGCACAATCATATGTTTTTTTAGATTTTAAAAAGGAAAGATCTTCGATTATCGCATAAAACTGTAGAATATATTGAAAAAATTCTTTCTACATCATTGGATGTAGTAGGAGCGAACTTAAACAACAATAATTCGCTTGGAGATAGCGAATCAATGTATTCATCAGATTCGCTTTTGTTTAGAAAAATATTATTTTTAATTTTAATTAATGTTTGAATTCCAACGTTTCGATTCATAACTTTATTGAATTTTTCAAAAAATATATTGTTTTCAAGATTTTTCATCTTTTCTTCCACTTCTTCTATGATGGACAAGCTTTCTTTTAAAGAAAGTCCTCTTCTTTCTAGTTTGATTATACTTCAGCAAATACATTCGAAATTACATTTTATGTACGCAAGATCAGATTTTAAAGATTAATTTTTAAATAGAGTTTTTGCTTTACATATTGATTCCGCATCATCATCGGAAAGTGCATTTAACACATTGTAAATTTCTGTATAGTTGTCTCAATAATAAATAGCAGCTTTGAGCCAAGTACCCCATCTAGTTATACAAGGAGCGGGGGGTCGGTTATATTTGGATACATATCGTGCAATAAACCAATCCGAGATGGTGCCTAGAGATTCATGATTGAATTAAAATTGTTTTAAGCATATTAAAAATATACATATCTATATAAGTATAGTATATATACATATGTACATATATACCACACATAGTATGTATGTATGTATTACATACCTTAAGAAAGACAGCTTTGCAATTTGCAATAAGGGAGTTTACATCTACGAAGTGCAAGCGTATGAAATCTGCAACTCTATGCAGTCCATGAGATAGGCACGTAACGTGAAGCATCTGCGGGTATAAAATTTTTAATCATTTCGTTGTAGAAACCATATACAGTGCCACGTCAGTAACAACCAACATAACGTTTTTATATTCAATACCTGTTTGAATAAAAAATATTTTTAAACTAGAACCTCATCATGAAATTTAAACTGTATAAATACATACCATTGGGCCATAATAATTGAAAGCTATCTGTAAAAAAAGCTGCCATAGAGCTATTGTTAGCTCTTTCGACGTGTGCCAAATTAACAAGATAAGACTTTTCTTTTTCTGTTTCATCCAATATGCCAAAAACAAAGTTTGCAACCAGGCGTTTTTGACTATCAGTTGTTTCATCTAAAGAAACCCAGATTTTTTTATTAAAAGCTTTCGATTGCAGTTTCTTATTATACTTTTCATAAAGTGTGGGTATATATTTATTTCGTAGAACTGTCTCAGATGGTACAGAATGTTTTGTATACTTTTCCAAGAAAGATTTAACGTCTGAATTATTTATTTTATGTAATGGAATATTTGCTGCCAAAAATGTTTGGCATAATTCCATGCTAAATTGGTTTATACTCGGGTCACTTGAGTAACTTGTCAACAATGATTGTGAAGGAGTTTTTTGAGTTTTTTCATCGAACTTTTTGTGTTTAGCCGTTCCTAAATGCTGCTGAACGTTATATACTTTGCATCCAGAAATTGTACAATTGCAAAGCACACAAAAAAGAATTGAACTATCAGCCTCAAAACCCTCCTGGATATTCTCTTACAATACGAGCATTAAATTCTTTTTTAGTTTCCTTAGGCATTTTTGGTTACACAGAAAATTGTTCACAGTTTAAATAAATTACAATAGTTAACCAGAAACTAACTGCTTTTTTCAGAAGCACAACTACACATTAACAAATGCTAGCAATGTCAAGAGTTAAAGAATAGAAATTGCATGTGTGAGAAAAGGAGAAACACACTTTTGCTTTTTATTTGCAACAGAAAGACTCAAAAATTATTTTCAAGGGCTGCCAAATTGCATTATAAGCAAATTAAAGCAGAGTGTATCAAATAAAGCAATTTTGCAAAAAAAGGTACAAAATAAGCGAAATCAAGCTTTTCCAGCAAAATGCTTGAAAAACTTTCCCTGGTAATTACATAATAGTAGATGAATCTTTTAACACTGATTCAGACTCAGAAACTTATTTTAAAGATTAAGAAATTGTTTACAATTGTTATGCTATTTGAATTTGTTTCTTACTTTATTATTAATCTTTATATAAATATATTTTTTATCTTAAATAATAATTTAATATTAAAATATTTAGTGTTGTTAATTTGGCAAACCTATTCATATAATGTTATTTTAATACCAATAGTTATTTTCAAAACTGTAAACAAAAAATACTAAAAAGTTTAAAATAATTTTATATTAAAAAAGGTATACGGCAACCCTAAATAATTAGTGATTGGTTGTATTTCATAAAAAACCATCACGCTTTATCATTTTGTACGTGAAATGAAAGATTATTTATTCAAAAATATAATAATTACTGAAATAGGGGAATTTTTAGTATTTAATTGTCCCCGCACCGGAAAAATAAAAGGATTTCTAAAAATTTAATTTCATTTTCGAAAATAGTAGGCCAAAAATTTCACTAAGCCACAAGCGTTTTCCATGTTTTTCCACATTTGTATGCTTTAAAAAGAAAACACAAATAATTCTAAAAGAACTCGAAACAAAAAATTGGCAATCGTCATTCGTTCTTTAGTTGGAAAGAATTTATAAGTATATATATATATATATATATATATATATATATATACATATATAAGTATATATATATATATATATATATATATATATATATATATACAATATATATATATATATATATATATATATATATATATATATATACAATATATATATATATATATATATATATATATATATATATATACATATATATATATATATTTATATATATATATATATATATATATATATATAATATGAAATTGATTTGTTGGGTGGTTAAGCAATGTATATATGCATTTCATTGGTGCTTCTTACCAAATCGTCAGTAGACTTCAACCACAGTTTTGCAAAGTTTCAAACTTCTCAACTTATTAAAAGACTTCCAAAAACCATCTGAGAATTATGTTAAATAAATTAACTATAAAAATTCACAAACAATTTCAAAAAATCACATTATAATAAGTGTAGCAGGCTATGAAACTTATACAAACCAAACCCAAAAAACAACTTTTATTCGATACGACTCTATTTTATTTTTCTATACCTTTATACAATTAGAAATCCCTTGGATAACAATGAAAGTATTTATAAGGCAAAATGAAAAATAAAATCTCAATTGAATTGTTAATAAACTAATTTTTTGACATGTTGTCATTGTGCTATTATAATATGAAATTTATTTGTTGGGTGGTTAAGCAATGTCTATATGCATTTCCCTTATTCCCTTGGATAACAATTGTTTTTTATTATATCAATTGAGATGTTATTTTTCATTTTGCCTTATAAATACTTTCATTGTTATGTATAAAGGTATAGAAAAATAAAATAGAGTCGTATCGAATAAAAGTTGTTTGTTGGGTTTGGTTTGTATAAGTTTCATAGCCTGCTACACTTATTATAATGTGATTTTTTGAAATTGTTTGTGAATTTTTATAGTTAATTTATTTAACATAATTCTCAGATGGTTTTTGGAAGTCTTTTAATAAGTTGAGAAGTTTGAAACTTTGCAAAACTGTGGTTGAAGTCTACTGACGATTTGGTAAGAAGCACCAATGAAATGCATATAGACATTGCTTAACCACCCAACAAATAAATTTCATATTATAATAGTACAATGACAATATGTCAAAAAATTAGTTTATTAACAATTCAATTGAGATTTTATTTTTCATTTTGCCTTATAAATACTTTCATTGTTATGTATAAAGGTATAGAAAAATAAAATAGAGTCGTATCGAATAAAAGTTGTTTGTTGGGTTTGGTTTGTATAAGTTTCATAGCCTGCTACACTTATTATAATGTGATTTTTTGAAATTGTTTGTGAATTTTTATAGTTAATTTATTTAACATAATTCTCAGATGGTTTTTGGAAGTCTTTTAATAAGTTGAGAAGTTTTAAACTTTGCAAAACTGTGGTTGAAGTCTACTGACGATTTGGTAAGAAGCACCAATGAAATGCATATAGACATTGCTTAACCACCCAACAAATAAATTTCATATTATAATAGTACAATGACAATATGTCAAAATATTAGTTTATTAACAATTCAATTGAGATTTTATTTTTCATTTTGCCTTATAAATACTTTCATTGTTATCCAAGGGATTTCTAATTGTATAAAGGTATAGAAAAATAAAATAGAGTCGTATCGAATAAAAGTTGTTTGTTGGGTTTGGTTTGTATAAGTTTCATAGCCTGCTACACTTATTATAATGTGATTTTTTGAAATTGTTTGTGAATTTTTATAGTTAATTTATTTAACATAATTTTCAGATGGTTTTTGGAAGTCTTTTAATAAGTTGAGAAGTTTGAAACTTTGCAAAACTGTGGTTGAAGTCTACTGACGATTTGGTAAGAAGCACCAATGAAATGCATATAGACATTGCTTAACCACCCAACAAATAAATTTCATATTATAATAGTACAATGACAATATGTCAAAAAATTAGTTTATTAACAATTATATATATATATATATATATATATATATATATATATATATATACATATATATCAATAAATAATAAATATATATATATATATATATATATATAAATATATATATATATATATATATATATATATATATATATATATAAATATATATATATATATATATAAATATATATATATATATATATATATATATATAAATATATATATATATATATATATATATATATATATATATAAATATATATATATATATATATATATATATATATACATATAAATATAAATATATATATATATATATATATATATATATATATAAATATATATATATATATATATATATATATATATATATATTTATATACAAGTATATGTATAGATTTATATACAAGTATATGTATAAATTTATATACAAGTATATGTATAGATTTATATACAAGTATATGTATATATATATATATATATATATATATATATATATATATAGTATAGCTCGGAATTTGTGTGTGATACCATTTGTGGCCTTGATAACTACCTTTGCGGTGGCTAACATGACATAATTCTGATGCCTTGTTGTTGGCTTCATAGATGTGGATGAGACTGTAATTGTCTCTCTTCTTTTATTTGTGGGTTGAATTTGCGGAACTGATGTCTTCTGTTCTTTTTGTATGTTTTGTTGTAAATGTAATAATGAATTATGCTTCTTGTTGCATTTTCTACATCCACTGGAGGTAAAAACTTTTGTTACGTGACCATCTCTGAGACAGTTAACACAAAGTCTTTGTTGTTGTGCCCACCTTAACCTGTCTGATTGCGTCATGTTTAAGAATTGCTTGCAGTGATAGATATGATGATTTCCTGTGGTACACAGTTTGCAATTGTTTTTATTATTTGCAGATGTCACAGATGACACTGTCATTTTTTCTTTTTGATGGGTAGTTAATTTTTCCTTGTAACCAAATGACTAAATTGACTGAAATTGAATCTCAAGAAAGGCGAACTCTTTCATTGTTGGCACATCTCTTGGTTTAGTTAGTGATTGTATAAATCGAATAAAGAGAGTACGATCTAGTTTTTTAATCAGTAGTTGTATGATTATAGCATCCCAAGATGAAGTGTTAATATTTAAGTTATTTAACGCCAACAAACATCCCTTGGTAGTGTCATGAAGTGTTTTAATTGACGCGCTAGACATGGTTCCTGCTGGTTGGTTAAGGATCTTGTCTACTAAAGTGGCTGCTATGACTCTTTTGTTATCATACCGCTCCTGAAGTAGTGTCCATGCTGTCTTGTAGTTCTCTTCGGATAGTGTTAGATGGCTAATAAGTTTTGCGGCTTCTCCTGAGACGTTTGATTTGAGGTACCACATTTTCTGTACGTTTGGTAGAGGTTGCTTGTCGACCATTTCCGAAAACAGTTCATAAAATTGACACCACTCTAGACAGTCTCCATTAAATTGTGGAATTGTAACCTTTGGTAGAGGCAATGAGCTATGTACGCCTGGGTTGCTTCCCAACTGTAATCCACCATCTACATGCTGCCGTTTGTGTTGATCTGATAGTACCGCCAATTCTATCAAATAATGTTGAACTGAGTCATCTAGATTATGGTATTCATTTGGATCAAGTTCTAATATTGTAGGATCTTCCACTTCATGCCATAATTCATCATAAAATTCTTGAATTTGATCCCACAATTTTTTTATGGTTTCACTCTTAATCTGATAAAATTGTGGCGGATGACCCTCTTCCTCACACGATAACCCATCTAATAAGGGTGTTAAGGCCGTCATTCGAGCTTTTAGTCTCCTAGCTAGTCCTTTACCTTGAGGTGACAATAACTCATGACCAGATGGATTAGTTGACGGGAGTTCTAATGTCTCTTTTCTGATTGCTGAACTTGTTAATTTGAGACGTAAGATACTCAATTGTCTCACTGTACATTTCACCTATGGATTTGTGCAGGTTTTGGACAATATATGGATCGCTGACTGATAGCGTATTATCTCTTCTAATCGCGTTTTCTGTTTTTTCGAAGTCCTGCCACAATGCAACTAGTTCTTCGTTTTTACTTCTGTAGAAGTCTAGCATTCGCCGATCTTGGGGGGCCTTCTTGATGTTTGAAATAATTCTTTCTATCTCAGTGGATTTCGCTTGCTGCTGAGACATAAGACTCTCTAAATTTGCCATGTTAGGTTGCCTTCTTTTAAGTTGATAATTTTAAGAGAATAGACAAGGGGTATTCCAATATTAGGCGTCCCGCGATACAAATGTTGAAGAGATGTGAGAGGATTTGAAAATTAGTTGATGTTGAATTGTTGTATAAGGACTGGCTGTCCTTGTAAATTGTTGTATATGGTCTGGCTGTTCTTGTAAATTGTTGCGTGTGTTTTTTTAATTTTCAAAACTCCTTACCACTGGTGGGGGAAGCTTTGTAACTTATGAAAATCTAGAGGTCATCCAAATGTACGATAAGGCGATAGTTTAATTCAATTCAAACACATAAATCTGAACTGAAACTATTTTGCCTTATTTGTTCTTACAAGCACTTGAACCTGAAGAACACTAATCAATCAAATAAAACACGTTAAATGCCTTAAAACGATTGACCGACTATTTTCTTTATTTTTCATTCTTATACACTAAAATGTTTTAGATTTAAATTGCTTAGTAAGTAAAAATAAACAAATTTTGCATAATTGCTGAACTTAAATATTTTCCCTTTTTTATAACAAACTTAAGTTAAAAACATTAATTCCTGTTTTGTCAACAACAATGGTTAATGAACTTCATACAAAATTAGGTCATAAAAAAATGTTTAGGTAATTGAACTTAAGTAGAATAAAATGTTTAGTCAACAATAATGTTTATTAAATTTAAAAACGGAAATTATGAAATGTTTTTTAATAATGATAATTAAATAATAAAAATAAAAATTATGTTGATGTTAGTATCAACAGGTACTGTTAGGACTTCACTGGAAGACATGCTTGGTAATGAACACCTCAAAAACATGGCAGAAGTTCTTCAACGGATATCATTAGCTGGATTGAAACTCAGCTTGAAGAAATGTGCATTGTTCCAGAAAGAAGTAAAGTATTTGGGGCATCGTGTTACAGCAGACGGAATCTCAACAGATGAAGATAAAATAAAAGCAGTAAGGGACTGGCATCAACCTAAAAATCTTCATGAATTGCGCAGCTTTTTGGGCCTTTGTACATACTACAGACGTTTTGTGCCGAATTTCGCCAGTGTAGCTGCAAGGCTGCATGAGCTGACAAAGAAATCGAGACCATACCATTGGGGCGAGCCACAGGAAAATGCATTCCAGAAACTCAAAGAATTATTATGTACGTCACCAGTGCTAGCGTATCCCATAGCTGGAGAAAAATTTGTGCTGGATACTGATGCGAGCG
>OY776277.1:53330313-53335313 GCA_963675445.1 Linnaemya vulpina
TTATCATCTTTATTTAATCAAAGTTATGCGTTTGATTTTCAAGTTATCGCTTTCACTGAAACTTGGCTTAATAATAATGTATTGGATACTGAAATAATGGGTGCAAGTTACTTAATATATAGACGTGATCGTGGCAATAACATGAAAGGAGGAGGTGTATTAATTGCAGTGTCAAGCATGCTTTCTTCTGAAAAGTTATCGTTTACTTCTTCACTGGATATTGAGTTTATGGGTGTTTTGGTAAAAATAAATCATAAAAAAATTTTTATAACCTGTTCGTATATTCCCCCAAATTCTCCTGAAATAATTTATAGAAAGCATTCGGATGCTATTTCAACTGTTGTGCATATGTCTCATCATAATGATAGCATCATCGCAGTTGGTGATTTCAATATGCCAACGATATTTTGGGATTTTTCGGCTGATAATGGTTGCTTTACACCATATAATTCTACTTTTAGTCTGAAATATAACGAGTTTATTGATTGCTTATTGGATACGAATCTTTATCAGATAAATGGCATATATAATGATAACCACAAGCTTTTAGATTTGGTTTTTGTAAATGATTGTGTTGACACGTCTGTCCTTCGCACTATTCCTCTAACCTTACCGGAGGACTGTTATCATCCCACAATCTTAATATCTACAGGTTTTCCATCTGTTTATATATCTCGTTCTGCGTACAACTCAAAAGTCAAGAGTTTATGTTTTAAAAGGGCAAATTATAACAAAATAATCGAACTTCTACACAATACAGACTGGAACAATTTACTCGTAGCTTCGAACTTAGAAAACAATCCCGATGTTATTGATCACATAACCATAAAATTCTACGATAGGATTTATTGGATCTTGACCCAATGTGTTCCTAAACAAGTCGCTTCTCAAGTATCTGGACCTCCATGGAATTCAAAGTTTCTTTCCAAACTTAAAAATAGCAAAAACAAATATTATAAAATATACAAAAAATCAGGATCATCCTCAGATTTTGTAAAATACTCTATTGCCCGTGCCGACTATAACAAGTTAAATCTTAAATGTTATAAAAGTTACTTACAAAAAATTAAAAACAACTTGAAGAAAAATCCAAGGTCTTTCTACAATTTCGTGAACTTAAAAAGAAAATCAGTTTCCTTTTCGCCCACTATGAAGCTAAATGAAAAAGAATCAGATAACGAGGCTGAAATTAGTAACTTGTTTGCGGATTTCTTTTCATCTACTTATTCTGCTGATCAAACTATTACTACTGGGTTGCAATCAAATTTTTGTCCTGGAAGTCAATCTATTTTAATTCCATTTCTGGATGAAATTTCTGTTCTTAATGGATTGAAAAAATTGAAATTCTCGTACAAGAGTGGACCTGATAATGTTCCTAGCTGTGTTCTAATTAAGTGTGCTGATGCCTTAGTGTTTCCTCTTACATTATTGTACAATCTTTCAATTAAAGTCGGAAAATTCCCTGAAATGTGGAAGAATTCTTATATTATTCCATTGTTTAAATCTGGTACCAAATCTGACATTAAAAATTACAGAGGAATCGCTAAACTGAGTATTATACCGAAACTCTTTGAAAAATTAATTACAAGTAGCTTGTGCCACCAGGTGTCATCAACATTATGTTCTAGTCAACATGGTTTTCGTAAAGGCTGCTCAACTATAACCAACCTCATACAATTTACAGATGAGTGTACTAGTAATGCTCAAACTTTAGCATCGTCAAGTAACGTTAACTCTATTATGAATCGTCCCAATACACTTAGAGTTATACCGCCAAATAAAACAATTTTCGTGTCTCGACTAGCGTCCGATACTACTGTCGAAGAACTCCAATCGTACATAAATTTGAATTGTGGTACCAACTTAGGTGTATCAGTGTACAAATTTTCCTACACAGAACCAAGAATAGTAGCATCTTTTAAAATTACAGTACCGGATGAGTTATTCAACAATATTATTTCTCCTGGATTTTGGCCTGATGGTATATACGTTCGTGAGTTTATGTTTAAAACAAGAGAAAAGAATACTGTTCGATTGCCGTCATCAGTAAAATCTACTTCAAAAAACTAAATGGTTACACTGAAAATTTTATTCTTTTATATCAAAATGTTCGTGGCATTAATACAAAGTTATCATCTTTATTTAATCAAAGTTATGCGTTTGATTTTCAAGTTATCGCTTTCACTGAAACTTGGCTTAATAATAATGTATTGGATACTGAAATAATGGGTGCAAGTTACTTAATATATAGACGTGATCGTGGCAATAACATGAAAGGAGGAGGTGTATTAATTGCAGTGTCAAGCATGCTTTCTTCTGAAAAGTTATCGTTTACTTCTTCACTGGATATTGAGTTTATGGGTGTTTTGGTAAAAATAAATCATTAAAAAATTTTTATAACCTGTTCGTATATTCCCCCAAATTCTCCTGAAATAATTTATAGAAAGCATTCGGATGCTATTTCAACTGTTGTGCATATGTCTCATCATAATGATAGCATCATCGCAGTTGGTGATTTCAATATGCCAACGATATTTTGGGATTTTTCGGCTGATAATGGTTGCTTTACACCATATAATTCTACTTTTAGTCTGAAATATAACGAGTTTATTGATTGCTTATTGGATACGAATCTTTATCAGATAAATGGCATATATAATGATAACCACAAGCTTTTAGATTTGGTTTTTGTAAATGATTGTGTTGACACGTCTGTCCTTCGCACTATTCCTCTAACCTTACCGGAGGACTGTTATCATCCCACAATCTTAATATCTACAGGTTTTCCATCTGTTTATATATCTCGTTCTGCGTACAACTCAAAAGTCAAGAGTTTATGTTTTAAAAGGGCAAATTATAACAAAATAATCGAACTTCTACACAATACAGACTGGAACAATTTACTCGTAGCTTCGAACTTAGAAAACAATCCCGATGTTATTGATCACATAACCATAAAATTCTACGATAGGATTTATTGGATCTTGACCCAATGTGTTCCTAAACAAGTCGCTTCTCAAGTATCTGGACCTCCATGGAATTCAAAGTTTCTTTCCAAACTTAAAAATAGCAAAAACAAATATTATAAAATATACAAAAAATCAGGATCATCCTCAGATTTTGTAAAATACTCTATTGCCCGTGCCGACTATAACAAGTTAAATCTTAAATGTTATAAAAGTTACTTACAAAAAATTAAAAACAACTTGAAGAAAAATCCAAGGTCTTTCTACAATTTCGTGAACTTAAAAAGAAAATCAGTTTCCTTTTCGCCCACTATGAAGCTAAATGAAAAAGAATCAGATAACGAGGCTGAAATTAGTAACTTGTTTGCGGATTTCTTTTCATCTACTTATTCTGCTGATCAAACTATTACTACTGGGTTGCAATCAAATTTTTGTCCTGGAAGTCAATCTATTTTAATTCCATTTCTGGGTGAAATTTCTGTTCTTAATGGATTGAAAAAATTGAAATTCTCGTACAAGAGTGGACCTGATAATGTTCCTAGCTGTGTTCTAATTAAGTGTGCTGATGCCTTAGTGTTTCCTCTTACATTATTGTACAATCTTTCAATTAAAGTCGGAAAATTCCCTGAAATGTGGAAGAATTCTTATATTATTCCATTGTTTAAATCTGGTACCAAATCTGACATTAAAAATTACAGAGGAATCGCTAAACTGAGTATTATACCGAAACTCTTTGAAAAATTAATTACAAGTAGCTTGTGCCACCAGGTGTCATCAACATTATGTTCTAGTCAACATGGTTTTCGTAAAGGCTGCTCAACTATAACCAACCTCATACAATTTACAACTTTGGTAAATCGTGGTTTTGTCAATAAAAAACAAACTGATGTAGTCTACACAGATTTCAGTAAAGCATTTGATAAAGTTAACCACAAACTTCTATTGAGTAAACTGCATTATATGGGATTTACACGTGGCTGTTTGAATTGGATTAGTTCCTACCTTACTAATAGGAAACAAAATGTTTTATTCAAAAGTACTATATCTAAACCGATCCCCGTTACGTCTGGTGTTCCCCAGGGAAGTCATCTGGGACCCCTATTATTTTCACTATTTATCAATGACTTACCTGCAGTTATCAAAAACTCATTCATTCTTATGTATGCTGATGACGTAAAAATATTTTTTACCTACAATATCTTTGATGATCATAAGTTTCTTCAAGCAGATTTAAACTCTTTGTACTCTTGGTGTGAAATGAATTTAATGACATTGAATCTAAAAAAATGCAAGCATATGTGTTTCTTTCGGAGGAGCCATTTCAACGTAAAATATTTTTTGGGTGGTTATGAGCTGGAAAATGTTTGCACTTTCACAGATCTTGGAATTTTACTAGATCCAAAACTGAATTTTATTCAACATATATCTCTAACTGTTAGAAAGGCCAGAAGTCAACTGGGGTTCATCAAACGCTGGGCAAAGGAATTTGAAGATCCTTATGTTACTAAGCAGCTTTTCACATCGCTTGTTCGTCCCATTTTGGAATATGGATCAATAATATGGGATCCAACATATAAGGTTTACATCAACACAATTGAATCTGTACAAAAACAATTTTTAATATTTTGTCTTCGAAGTTTGCAATGGAACCCATTTTGTTTGCCTTCTTATAAAGCTAGACTAGCTCTTATTAAGTTACCATCCCTAAGTAGTCGAAGATCTATGTTAAACACTTTATTTATTTTAAATATAATTAATGGTAAAACCTGCTCTGAATTCTTAATTGAAAATTTATCATTTTGTGTTCCTCAACGTCCTACTCGTTTCTTCTGTCTACTTAATATTAAATTTCTAAGAACAAATTACGCTAATTCTGATCCTTTTATTAGATGCTGTAAGGACTTTAACAAGATATATTATTATGTTGATTTCTCTTTCAGTGAAAATTTGATTAAACGAAATATTTTGTTTGCATTAAATAACAGCCAATAATTGATATTTCTTTGAATTTTAATCTGTATATGTATGTAAATA
>OY776277.1:53337813-53362813 GCA_963675445.1 Linnaemya vulpina
CCTCTGTCGAAGATCAATATTTTCATTCGCAACTGGTTTGTAACCATCCGACGAACCGATAAGTAAATGATTGGGTGTAATGGCTTCGTCATCACCGCACTCAATAGATACGAAAGTCAATGGGCGACAATTGATTGTAAATTCAGCTTCACATAGCGCATTTTTCAAACTTTCGTCGTTAAATTTCATTGAAGGGCATATGCTGTATAAAACTGTTTTGACGGACCTAACTAAACGCTCCCATGCTCCGGCCATGTGTGGTGCACTTGGAGGATTGAATTTCCACTTTATTTGTTCGAAAGTCAATTCGATTCTGGACACGTCGACATTTTTAAGTTGGGTACATAGGATCTTTTCGGCTGCTTTGAAGTTGGTTCCATTGTCGGAATAGATTTCTCTAGGTGTTCCACGTCTCGCGATAAAATTTCTGATCGCCATTATACATGAACTCGTATTGAGGCTATGTGCGATTTCTATGTGAATTGCTCGAACTGAAAGGCAAGTAAAAATCACACCCCATCTCTTTTCTTGTCTTCTACCAACGGCAACGTATATCGGACCGAAATAGTCCAAACCAACGCAGGTAAATGGACGTTCAAACACAGCAAGCCTTGCTGATGGTAATACAGCCATTCGTGGTGTCGAGGTGTAGCATGATTAATTTTACACCATTGGCACATTCGTCGCACCTTACGGAACAAAACTCGCAATTTTGGTATATGATATTGACCTTTGATTTCGTTAATCGCAGTTTCGTAGCACTCGTGTCGAAATTTTTCGTGAAAATGTTGAACTAATAAGAACGTGACATAATGTTTTGAAGGTAGAATTATGACGTCCTCATGATTATTCAGATATTCTGCTCTGCCCCGGGCTCTCATGACACCAACTTGATCTAAATAAACGTTAACTGCAATTAGTTTGCTGCTCTTTTGAATGGGCTTGCCGTTAGTCAGGTTGGTTATTTCGACACTATATTCGGAATACTGAGCATACTTCAATAAAAATGTTTGAGCCGTTTCTATGATTTGACAGTTTATGCGATTATATTTTTTAACTATTTTATGTCTTACTAATTCCATTAGTCGAAAACAGTACAAGAAGAAGGTAGCCACTGCACGATAGAGGCGCCTCCAGTTTGAAAAGTATTCAACGTTTAGCTTCAAGTGACATACATTTTGTATAACCAGTGCACGGTGTTTTATTTCTGTATTGTCCATTGTTCCAAGATCACCACAACGCGGCCATTCACTAATATCTGCGCTTAAAAACAGGGGGCCATTAAACCACAATTCTGTGTTTGGTTGAGTGAGTACTTTAGTGGCTATGTCGGCGGGATTTTGTTTGGACGGCACCCATTTCCATTGATTTAAATTCGTATTTTCAAGAATCTCACTAACTCGATGCATGACGAATTGGTGAAATCTTTTTGGATCAACCTGCAACCATCTTAGAATCGTTTTAGAATCGCTCCACCAGTGTTGGTCGGTGTTTATGCCACGTATTTGAAGTATACTTTTCCCCAGTCTAGTACCGAGTACAGCAGCCTGTAACTCTAATCTAGGGACTGAAAGTGGCTTAAGTGGTGCTACTTTGTTCTTTGCGGCAACCAGAGATACAGTGACTTTGTTATCCTTTTTAATGCGTAGGTAACACACGGCAGCATAAGCACTTTCGCTGGCATCAACAAAGGTATGCAATTGGATTTCATCAGCCATTGGAATTAAAGGAGAATAGCAACGGGGAATTCTGATACGAGTTATTTCTTCGATGGTAAGTTTCCACTTATACCAGCCTTTTTCCAATGTGCCTGTAAGTTTCTCGTCCCATTCTACACTAGACCGCCATATTTCTTGGAGGAGTATTTTCAAACCAATTGTGTAGCAAGATGCAAACCCCAGAGGATCGTATATAGACATTAACACTTGCAGCACTTCCCGTTTGGTTGGTGTTAACGAGTCATTCAATATGTTTCGGCGTAGCTTTGGAAAAGTGCAAATATACCTAAATTTGTCGTTGTTAGGGTCCCAATGCAAACCTAATATTTTTGTGGTTGAGCCCCAGTCTTTCGTCGTTTGATCAGCTGAAGTGTTGGCTTGGAGTTGATTAAGAACCACTTTCGAGTTGGACGCCCAATTGTGTAACTTAAATCCACCGGATTCGTGAATTTCTTTTACCTGTTGCGCCAACTCTATAGCCTGCTGTTCATCTTGCGCGCTACCGATAAAATCATCAACATAATGGTGTTCTTGTACGGCTAAAACTGCTCGAGGAAATTTTTCTTTGAAAAGTTCCGCATTTGTGTCACGTATATAGTGCGCTATGCACGGAGCACAGTTGAGACCAAAGGTTAGTGCACGCATTTCATAGACGCTTGGCGCTGAATGTGTCTGCTCAGTATCGTTCCACAGAAAACGTTGCGCATGCCTGTCTTCTTCTTTTACGGTTATTCTGTGGAACATCTCCGATATATCGGCACATACGGCAATTTTTCCAATCCGAAATTTTAATAAAATTTCTAAATGTGGGTTTAACAAATCAGGGCCGACCATTAAGAAATCGTTCAATGACATGCCGTTGGATTTTGCTGCAGCATCCCAGACAAGTCTAACTTTTCCAGGCTTATTTGGGTTCAGAACAACGAATATTGGCAAATACCAGGTCTTGTCGTGTTGAATTTTCAGCTCTTCTGGACTAAGGTTAATAGCGTATCCTTTCGACAAAAGATTATCAATTTCTGATTGTATTATTAGTCTCAAAGACGGCATTTTGCTAAATTTGTTTTCTAAACATTTCAAACGGTTTAACGCAAGATTATAACTGTCGGGCAAGCACACGCTTTGGTTATGCCATAGCAGTCCAACTTCGTATTGGCCGTTTGTCTTTTTACATTTGTTTTGTAACATCGCTAAAGCTTTTAGTCTTCACTAGACAGTAGCTGCGTTGGTTTACTTGAATCTACGTGGAAATAATTTTTAACCGTGTCATGAAGCTCGTCGTATTTTTGTTGACAGTCGCACACATGAATATTCAATCTAGATTCTCTGGCGCGCGTGCCGTCGCATCCCTGTAGTGTCCAACCTAATCGAGTCTTAGAAGCAATAGGTTGGTTAAATAGACCTTCCCTTATTTTCAGCGGCACCGCCAAGTTCCAATTGTCAGATCCAATCAAAATCGTTGGTATGGCGTTGTGGTAAGACGTTATTGGCAGCTTCGCTAGGTACGGGAATCTTTTTGAGATTGCGCCTGCGTCGACTGTTTGGGCTGAAAGTCCCAAGTTGGTAACCGTATGCACGCCGTTCAGTTTGAATTTTTTGTTGTTCATAACATTCGAAATAACTATATCAGCTTTTATGGATTCATTTTCCATGCGCGTTGTGTCGCCTGTCCATCTTAGGCATAGTGGGTCGCTTTCACCGATAAGACCCATTTCTTAGAAAATACTTTTCTCGATTAGTGTGACCGCAGACCCCTCATCAAGAAATGCGAAAACCATTTTACTGCCGTTGGACGAGTGTATATGCACCGGTAATATCCTAAATAATGGTTGCAAGTCGTCAAATTCGTTGCTGTGCGCGTTTACAATTGAATTTTGTTGATTTGAATCCATGGAGCTTGAGACAATGTCTTGTGCTATGCTTGACCGTTTGTGAAGCAAAGGATTGTGTTTAAATCTGCAACCATCTATACCACATTCTTTATTGTACGTATATTTGCGCCTATGTTTGCCTAAACATTGGCGACATAAGTAGTTTGCTTTTATGCATTCCCATTTTTGGTTAAGCGACATATTTTTGAAAACATTGCATTGAATCACCTTGTGATTACCATTGTTGCATATAATACAAGCAGTACTTACTGTGTGTGTATTTACCGAAGCACTGGATTTAGTGTACATTGGTGTCACACTGCTAGCCGCCTCTGCCAAACTATATAACCAATTGCTAAAGGATTTGATAACTGGAACGCGATCATCTTTAATGCACATTGCCCAGCTCAATTTGTGGTTATTAGGAAGCTTGTCTACCAATTCTTTTACCAGCATCGGATTATTTAGATGTGACTGCATTTGGCACCCTTCTATAGTGGCGCAAATATTCTGAACACAAACTGCATATTCGACTAACGTTTCTAGTTTATCTTTAACAGGTGGGAAACCCCTAGCTTTACTCATAGCTCGTTCTAAAATGTGTTCAGGCCTACCGAAGCACATACGTAGCGTTCGCAAAATTTCAGGAACCATTTGTGGTAAAAGTAATTTGTTTTTTACCATGTCACGAGCCTTACCTTTGAGCGCCGATTGCAGTCTAATTAAATGTTCTGCGTCAGTGTAGCCTGCCAGCGCTGTGCTGTTTTCGAAGCTGCTGATGAAGAGTGGCCAGTCGTCTGGGTCACCGCTAAAGTTTGGAAGCTGTTTCGGAAACGACTGTCTTGCTGCTAACTGCGCTGGTGTTGGTGCTATAATTGGTATTGCTGCCATCGTTGTCCCTGCGTTAGATGTAACAATCTGCATTCTTGGCGTAAAGGAATCATTTGTTTCGGACAGAATTTTATATTTAGCATCCAAATACTGCTGCCTAAACTGCATTTCTTCTTCAAGTTTCTCCAACTCTAAATCTCGCCGCCTTGTTGAAATATCAAGATGGTTTCCGATTGACGAATATGTTCTTTGACTTTGTACTTGTGGCTGGTTTGTTGCTAAATAGTTCACTGAAAAATTTTGATGTGAGAACGTGGGTTTATTTGGGTGATAATTATTTTGCCAAGATCCAAGTGGTTGATATGACATAATGGGGGCTGTATAAAGCGACGAAATTGGTGCCGATGATTGAAAGAGATTCGATGGTGCCTTTGCTGTTGCTATTTGTATTGGTTGCATACTATTTGCAAGTGCATATTTTGGTACAGACATTTCGGTGGTAAACGGTTGCGACACAACATCGACCTGCCGACTTATTTCTGGAATATGAAGTGTGGTTTGGTGACGGTTTCTATTTTCAGCGCTTCCATTGGTGGGTGTAGACATATTTGTTACAAAACCTGCGGACACTGTAGATGTTGCACCTTTACATTGTTCACAACTCCAGCTCACATCAGCAACATTGTGATCAACTCCTGCGCAGTGAAAGTGGTACCATTGATCACAAGCGTCACATTGTACCATTTCCTCGGTATCTTTCTCCTGGCACTTATTACAATTGCAATCATTTTCACCTTGCGACCCTGCCATTTAATATCTTTCGAACTTTGTTAAAGTTAAAGTGTAAAAATATTTTAAAGAATTGTTATCTACGGGAGTTTACAAACTTTTAAAAGCACCCGACTTCTTTATTTTCTAATGAAACAATTGTCTTTGATTTTATAACTTTTATTTCACTAACTTATTTCAGAAGTATAGGAGGAGCTTTAAAATATTTTTGTCTTTTCCCGTACGCGTGTAAAACCTCAATGTCTTTTTTAATTTTACGATTTGGTTAAACAAAGGAAGACAAGAAATATAAAGAATTCTACCTGCTTGAGAAACCGTTAGGGTTTTACTCAAATTATCTTAATGCGAGTAATAGTAGAAAAATATATGTATAAATTAAATTTCTGTATACAGCAAGCGTTAAATACAATTTTTGGCAAGTGTGAAAGAGTAAAGTATTAATGCAAACATATGTATGCATGGATGTGCAAATAAACGGAATTGATGAAGAACGATACAGACGTTTAAAAGAGTTTACTCTGATTTTTCGGTAACAAATATATATATTAATATTGAATAACCTAAAAACTTAAACAAATCTATTGATTAATAAACGAAAAAAAAAGGTTAAAAAATCAGATATAATATATATATATATATATATATATATATATATGTAGATTTATATACAAGTATATGTATATATATATATATATATATATATATATATATATATATATGTAGATTTATATACAAGTATATGTATATATATATATATATATATATATATATATATATATATATATATATACATATATATATTAACATATATATATATATATATATATATATATATGTAGATTTATATACAAGTATATATATATATATATATATATATATATATATAGATTTATATACAAATATATGTATATATAGATATATATATATATATATATATATATATATATATATATATATGTGTGTAGATTTATATACAAATATATGTATGTATATATATACATATATATATATATATATATATATATATATATATATATTGTTACGTTTTTAGACCTTTTCGTAAAAACGGTTTTATTACTTATCCTTCAAGGATTCGTTTTATTGCATCAAATTAAAACACGAACAAATTAATTTTAGAAATATAATGCAGCAACACTTTATTTTACTTTATTTACACGAGTATTTGTACTACTTAACACTTAGCGATGTTAACACGTCGATATTTGAAATCACACTAACTCGGTGAGCTCTGGCAGCGCCTTTATATACCAAAAATGACGTCGTCTGGTAACCTCGCGAAACTTCTGGGCATGGAGGTTGCATTTTACTTGACATGGAGCTATATACGTGTGTTTGTATACATGACAATGCTGACTTGCTTGTTTTGCTTATGGTAACTGTGTGTGGTTGTATGTATGAGTTTTCTGTGTGTTGTGTGGTTTTGTTTCTTCTTCTGCTACATATGTGTATTAGTTGTGTATACTTGTGAACCTGTTTAGCTTTATTAGCAGCGAATACTTGCATACAAGATCATTAAGAATAACATCTCTTAGCATTTATGTTGATAGGTTTTTCGTTGTTGTTGTTTACACTTATTATTGGCACAGCCTCGAATGATCTTGTATATTCTGGAGTATTCCATTTCCGTTAATTTGAATATTATATATATATATATTATGTTGACCAGGGTTGTAACATTTTACAACTAGAGATTAATTGGCAGTGCTGCCAAGTACATATAGCCACATTGTCGTTTTATTTAAATCTATTTCTAATCTTTGTAACACTGCCGCCCACTTAAGCCTGTTCGACCCGAATAAGCATACAATCACCTCTTCCATAGTGCGCCAATCGTTCGAGATGTACTATCTTCATTTTCGACCTTGGGCTATTATGCTTCTGTATCCGGTATACAACGTCATTCACTCTCTTAATGATTTTATACGGGCCATCCCAGTGAGTCTGTAATTTTTGGGACAATCCTTTCTTCCGTTGTGGGTTATAAAGTAGAACCAATTGTCCTTCCATAAATCCCTCCGAATTTGCTGCGAGGTCATACCTAGCCTTCATCTGGTCACTGACCATCTTGATTCTATTACGCACGAACTCATGCAGTTCGTTTAAGTCTTGCTTCTCCTGGGACGTAATAGCTCCTTCTTCTACAGTTGGCTTAACACCAAATTCCAAATCACCAGGTAGTTTGCTTACTACTTTTCGTAGGTACTCTTCTAAGGTGCGATTGAATCTTTCTACCATGCCATCAGACTGTAGATGCAACGGCGTCGTTCTGGTTTTCTTTATCCCATATAAGTCGCAAATTTCCCTGAATATGGCAGACTCGAAATTCCTTCCTTGGTCGGAATGCAATTCTATTGGGATACCATAGCGACATACGCAGTTGTTGACGAATGCATATACAATTGTCTTTGCTTCCTGGTTAGGTATAGCATATACCTCTGGCCATTTACCGAAATAGTCCATTACCACAAGTACATAACGATTTCCGGCTTCAGTGACGGGAAAGGGAGCTGCTACATCCATTGCGATCCGCTCGAATGGTGCTCCTGAGTTGTATTGTTGCAGCTGTCCCCGGCTTCTTCTTACTGGGCCTTCGGCTGCTATGCACTGTGGGCAGTTTGCTATCCAGTCGGCTACGGCTTGTTGACATCCAACCCAATAAAAACGCTGCTTCATTTTCGCAAGTATTTTTGTTACTCCAAGATGACCGCCACTAGGTCCATTATGAAACTCCTGTAAAACTTTACTTATCTTGGAGTATGGCACAACCATTAAATTTGAAGTTGTTTTGCCATCTACACTTTCCCATACGCGGTATAAACACCCTTTTATTACCTTGAGGCTGTTCCACTGAGCCCAATAAGATTTGGCGAGTGGGCTTTCAGCCGAAATTTCATTCCGGGATGGTCGTCTGTCCTCTTCTTTGGCCGCTATAATTTTCGTCCCTCTGTGCCGCTGACCAGTCTTTATCAGGGCCGATGTGCATTAGTCGAACATCCACAACGCCTTCCTTTTGCTCGGTTCTAACACAATGTTTACACTCTAAACAGCAGGGTCTTCTCGAAAGAGCATCCGCATTGTTATGCTTTGTGCCCCTTCTATGCTCAATGCTGAAGTCGTAGCTCTGCAGGCGCTCAATCCACCTTGCCAGTTGCGCTTCAGGATTTTTAAACTGCAATAGCCATCTCAGTGCAGAATGATCGGTCTTTAATGTAAAGTGTTGACCATACAGGTACTTATGGTAATGTTTAATGCACTCCAGTACCGCCAGAAGCTCACGTCGTGTCACACAGTAGATCCTCTCAGGTTTTGAGAGTACACGGCTATAGTACCCTATGACCTCAGTGCCATTAACTACTTGGGATAGCACACCCCCTATGCCATAACCGCTCGCATCAGTATCCAGCACAAATTTTTCTCCAGCTATGGGATAAGCTAGCACTGGTGACGTACATAATAATTCTTTGAGTTTCTGGAATGCATTTTCCTGTGGCTCGCCCCAATGGTATGGTCTCGATTTCTTTGTCAGCTCATGCAGCCTTGCAGCTACACTGGCGAAATTCGGCACAAAACGTCTGTAGTATGTACAAAGGCCCAAAAAGCTTGAAGATTTTTATGTTGATGCCAGTCCCTTACTGCTTTTATTTTATCTTCATCTGTTGAGATTCCGTCTGCTGTAACACGATGCCCCAAATACTTTACTTCTTTCTGGAACAATGCACATTTCTTCAAGCTGAGTTTCAATCCAGCTAATGATATCCGTTGAAGAACTTCTGCCATGTTTTTGAGGTGTTCATTACCAAGCATGTCTTCCAGTGAAGTCCTAACAGTACCTGTTGATACTAACATCAACATAATTTTTATTTTTATTATTTAATTATCATTATTAAAAACGTTTCATAATTTCCGTTTTTAAATTTAATAACCATTATTGTTGACTAAACATTTTATTCTACTTAAGTTCAATTACCTAAACATTTTATTGTATGACCTAATTTTGTATGAAGTTCATTAACCATTGTTGTTGACAAAACAGAAATTAATGTTTTTAACTTAAGTTTGTTATAAAAAAAGGGAAAATATTTAAGTTCAGCAATTATGCAAAATTTGTTTATTTCTACTTACTAAGCAATTTAAATCTTAAAGAATTTAGTATATAAGAATGAAAAATAAAGAAAATAGTCGGTCAATTGTTTTAAGGCATTTAACGTGTTTTATTTGATTGATTCGCGTTCTTCAGGTTCAAGTGCTTGTAAGAACAAATAAGGCAAAATAGTTTCAGTTCAGATTTATGTGTTTGAATTGAATTAAACTATCGCCTTATTGTACAGTACCTTTTCCATTAGGCGTTCAAATGTGGCCGGAGCATTGCAGAGACCAAATGGCATGACTTTGAACTGCCATAATCCGTTACCGACACTGTAGGCAGTTTTCTCCTTGTCTTTCTCTGCAATCTCCACTTGCCAATATCCGCTTCGCAAGTTCAGCGTAGAGAACAATTTGGTACCAGCTAACGTGTCCAAAGTGTCATCGATTCTGGGGAGCGGATAACTGTCCTTCTTGGTTATGTCATTGAGCTTCCTGTAGTCTACGCAGAATCTAGTACTGTCATCTTTCTTTTTAACTAAGACTACAGGCGAACTCCAAGGACCAGAAGATGGCTCAATTACGCCATCACGCTCCATTTCACTTCAAGCTCTTTTACTTTATCTCGCTTTGCTAGGGGTACGCTTCTGGGTGGCTGTTTAATCGGCCTAGCTTCGCCTGTGTTAATTTTATGTTTAACCAATGCATTTCTACCCTCGCTTTGGTTTCCCATGGAGAAGATACTGGTATGCCTTTTAAGTAACTGTTTGGCTTTATTTCTGTCTGTCGCCGATAGACCTGCTACCCATTTCCCTACGTATTCCTCAAATTGTTCACGTTCTCTTGCGGACAAATTAGTAGGCTCTATCTTCTTCGCGAAGTTTAATATTTTCCTGCTGGAGTACACTGGCCAACATCGGAATTTTCTTTGATGACTTTTTCATGGTCTGATAAGTTAAGCACTCTTAGAGAGAGTATTCCTCCTTTACTAGTTTCCACTAGAGCTTTCGCTGTTATAAGCTCTCTCTTTAGATCTGCTGGTTCTACAACCCACAACCTATTGTCCTCACAATCATCCTTCATACGCGCCCATATGACTGTATCAGACTGCGGCGGTAACGTCTGACTCTCAATAACAAATACTTTTGTTACTTGCGGTTTGCTGTCATATTCAACATCAAGGGGTATTTCCACATTACGCCATACCATCAGCTGTTGTCCCATATGTCGATTAATGCCATGATTAATCATAAAATCGGCTCCAATAATAACCTCATCGACAATATCGGCAACAATAAACACATGTCTCACGTTGATGTTGGCTATAGTCACCTTAACTTCAATCGTACCATAGACAGTGGCAGGCTCTCCAGTTGCTGTACGTAGCCGTATATTGCTTAACCGCTCGCATTTTCCCCTTTACTATATCGGACCTTATTATTGACTGCGATGCCCCTGTGTCTATGGTAAGTACGTGCTTTTCCCCGTTGATGTGTCGGGACGCAGTGAGGTTACTATTTTTCTGCTGCATCACTGATATGGAGATTGTGGGGCCCCCGTTTGTGAGAGCTGGCTCTTGCCCCTTAGTGCTAGCTCGTTTTAGTTTAACGGGGACTCTTGTGATGTTCTTTGGTTCACCCGTTTGCTGTTTTTTGGTGGCGAAACAGGTCTACCTCTCTTCCTTGGTGCTTTGCAGCTGCGCTGAAAATGACCGATCTTTCCTATATATATATATATATATATATATATATATTAGGCTTTTCTTTGATAGCATTTTCTGCCAGCAGTTGTCGCATTGCCTCCTTAACGCTAGCAACTAGGTTGTTATCCTCCTCAGACAAAACCTCCACATTCCGCACTTTACATATCCGTGGCTTGAAAACCATCCTTGAGCCAGCGCAAATGAAACAGTTTCAGCGAAAGTGGATTTCTGCGCAACGCACACCGCCAGGTTAACATCAGAGTCGCGAATGCCGTTAACGAAAGCCTCAGTTTTAAAGTGGTCCAGGAACGGGTGACTCTCGCCTGGATATGTGAGCTGCACTAAACGCTCGATTTCCATTGCGAAATCTTGTAGAGACTCCGTCTCGAACTGGAATTTGAAGATGCCTAATGGTACGCTGCCGTCGAAGCATGGCGCTTTTATCCGCGCAGAAACTTCCGCAACTGCTCGTACTGGCCCGCCACTACACTCTAGGTTATGCATTTTGTCCTCTAGAGCATGCAATTTCTCTTCGAACTCCTTTGCATGCTGTTCCAGGCCACCGCTTTCTAGATGTTGGACTCTATCCGTCAGCTTTGAGAATTTATTCTCAATAGAATCCACCCTCCTGTTAATGGCTTCAGAAACCTCTACCAGGGTCTCGTTCATGGCTTTATTTGACTCCTGTATTTCGGCTACAAGCTTTTCCTGCATCTGCTGAGAGTACTGTTTTATTTCAGTTATTTCGGCTACAAGCTTGTCACTGCTGATCCTTGATGCCGCCTGCATCTGCTGAGAGTTTTGTTTTTCTCACTTATTTCGGCTAAAAGTTGTTCCTGCATCTGCTGAGAGTTCTGTTTTGTTTCAGTTATTTCGGCTACAAGCTTGTCACTGCTGATTTTTGATGCACTTTGTGCATCACTGATTGCTTTTATCTGGATCATAATAGCAGCGAACATTGAATTTATGTCCATGCTGCTGGTCGTGGCAGGAGGGCATACCTGCACATCATCTTTGTCCTCAAACTCGTATGTCCCGATGTCCATGCCGCGATTCTTAAACTCATCTATCAGCCTCTTTTGCAGTTCAGCCTTATTACCTGCAGTTGGCAATTCCAGCTTGCTGAGCTCCTTTTTCAGCTGTTCAACTTTTAGCTCATCAAATTTCATGATTATTTATTTTAATTTATTTTTTAATGTCCTTTCTTTTTTTTTCTTTGAACTGCAATGTCCTTTTAATTATTTTTGCAATCCCACTTTTGACACCAATTGTTACGTTTTTAGACCTTTTCGTAAAAACGGTTTTATTACTTATCCTTCAAGGATTCGTTTTATTGCATCAAATTAAAACACGAACAAATTAATTTTAGAAATATAATGCGGCAACACTTTATTTTACTTTATTTACACGAGTATTTGTACTACTTAACACTTAGCGATGTTAACACGTCTATATTTGAAATCACACTAACTCGCTGGGCTCTGGCAGCGCCTTCATATAGCAAAAATGACGTCGTCTGGTAACTTCGCGAAACTTCTGGGACTTTACTTAACATGTCGCTATATACGTGTGTTTGTATACATGACAATGCTGATTTGTGTGTTTTGCTTATGGTGACTATGTGAGGTTGTATGTATGAGTGTTCTGTGTGTTTTGCCTATGGTAACTATGAGTGGTTGTATGGATGAGTGTTCTGTGTGTTGTGTGGTTTTGTTTCTTCTTCTGCTATGTGTATATGGTTGTGTATACTTGTGAACCTGTTTAGCTTTATTAGCAGCTAATACTTGCATATATATATATATATATATATATATATATATATAGATCTATATACAAATATATATAGATCTATATACAAATATATATATATATATATATATATATATATATGTATATATATATAGATCTATATACAAATATATATACATATATATATATATATATATATATATATATATATATATATATATTGGGTAGTTACGCAATATCTATATACATTTGTCAATGTCTTTTATACATTTTCGCTATCAAAACTGTGATTGAAGTTTACTGACGATTTGGTATAAAGCGCCAATGAAATGCATATAGACATTAACATTGCTTATATATACGACCCCGCGGTTCGTGAGTTATTAGAACGTGTTGTAGGGCTTGAACGAAGATGCCCCAAGAAGACCTGTTATTCAGTGTGGCCTTTTATTTGGCACACTGCGGGTTGGGGCTCGCAAACCAAGTCCAGTACGGTCTTAATTATTATATTCCTGGGCAAACGATTTTGAATTGGTAGAACCTAAGGCTGGTGGATGTGGCATTCTGAGACTTAAGTATGTATGAGTGAAATTGTACAGAAATGGTGCTCAGGCTAATGCCACAACTGCTTCCGTCCTATTAAAACTTGGCAAGCCTCAAAGTACGTTTGAAGTTCGTCATCATTAAGTCGATTCCCGGTTAGCACAGATCTGGCTCTGGCGGATAGATCCATAAGATCTTTTCGTCAACCTTCGCATGGACTTCACGGCTTGCAAAGGGATTCTGAGACCTTATCGGGACCGCACAACGAACGGAGATTGCAGCTGCGAGTTTGGACCCCATTGCAGATATGATACCAACCGATTTAGAAATCATGAATAGTTATAGGCAGGAACGCTTGTCAACAACTGAAAAGGGAAGATGAACATATACATTAATACCCGACATCAGGTTATGGCTGACTAGGAAACATGTTGATTTAAACTATTACCTAAAACAGTACTTGTCTGGGCATGGTTGTTTTACGTCATATCTATTTTCGTTTCTATTTCGATTCTCCGTTCTGTCACATTGCAGTGGAAATGTTGTTCAGAATGCTGAGCATGTCGTTTTGTCTGCTCACGATTCAACAACTGGAGGTCGTATTTAGAAGAAAAGTTGGGGCGTATGAACAGGCTAGGGTATATAATTTTGGTCATGCTGGAATCCTTATTAAATTGGACCAGCGCACAGTGAACGGTCCCCATGTAAAAGTGGAAAAAAATCGAAGGAGCTATGGTAGCTTAATGAAATTTTATATCTCTCTTGGCCTACTATTTTCGAAAATGAATTCAAATTTTTAGAAATCCCTTTATTTTTTCGGTACGGGGACAATGAAATACCAAAAATTCCCCCATTTCAGTAATTATTATTTTTTTGGCTTTTAATCTATCATTTCACATACAAAATGATAAAGCGTAATATTTTTTTTAATGAAATATAACAAATCACTAATTATTTAGGGTTACCATATACCTTTTTTTAATATAACATTATTTTAAACTTTTTAGTATATTTTTTTGTTTACAGTTTTGAAAATAACCATTGGTATTCAAATAAGATTATATGAATAGGCCAAATTGACAACATTAAATATTTTAAAATTAAATTATTATTTAAAATAAATCACATATTTACATATAGGTTAATAATAAAGTAACAAACAAAATCCAATAGCATAACAATTGTAAAAAATTTCTTAATCACTAAAAGACGTTTCTCAGTCTGAATCAGTGTTAAAAGTCCATCTACTACTATGTAATTACTAGTTTCATCCCTTAGCTATTTAAAGATAGATATATTTATAGGTTTTCCAGACGATACTGTTTTTAAAATTAAACTCAAATTATATATCAATTGTACATATACTCCTGAAATCTCGGACGATATTTTGAATTCGTAAAAAAAAAATTTCGAACTGTATCGCCATCATTACTGATGCCAAAATTAGACTTCACTTTATCAACTGTTAATCCCATCTCACATCGAAATTTATTTTGAATTTGTTTTTTCTTTAATTGTACTGTGTTTCTTTTATCATTCCTAACTTGCCAAGATTTAAAAGGCAATCGATACACAATGCGTAGCATGCACTCCAAACATCTTAGCAAACAATGTAAAGATGAAATTCCATATGTATAATGGTCCTCGTTGCGAGAATAAGTAATGCTAAGTTTATTCATATATTTGGGCTTAGCTGGGCATATAAAGCACTTAAACGCCGAGTTTGTGTGTTGGTTAATGTTTTAGCGACCGCACCATCTAGCATTGTACAATTAAATTTAAAGTGAACATTAATCTGAGAATTTCCAAAACGAATAAGTTGCGCCTCTAGATTTTGAATTTCATTTTCGAAACAATAAAAATATTGCTTAATAATATTGGGATTTTCTTTTGCAAATAAAAGCATCATCGGTCTACAGAAACTTGTTGATGATGGCTTTGGGTTTATCCATAACTTTTTTCCATTTTTCGGTTTAAAGCATCATACATTAGCAAACATTAAAAATATCAACGGATAATTTTAATAAAAATATCAAATATGAATGATTTTAAAAACCATTATGTATCAAAAGTTGGCATAGAAAACACCTAAACCTCCTTATACATATATTAGTATATATATATATATATATATATATATATATATATATATATACATATATATATATATATATATATATATATATATATATATATATACATATATATATATATATATATATATATATATCAAAAAATAAGATTATTGATGCATAAAAGTCGTTTTCTGATGTGCCTAGTTTTTCGGGTCCAACGAAGCTGACTATTTTTTGCTTTTTATACCCTTCACAAAAATGTGAAAGGGTATATTTAGGTTTGTCATTCCGTGTGTAATTTCTTTGATATCAATATGCGACCCCATAAAGTATATATATTTCGGATCCTTATAAATAGCGATGACGATTGAGCGATGTCCGTCTGTCGGTCTGTCTGTACGTGAAATCGGTTTTTCCAAGCCCCCAGAAGAGCTAGAGACTTCGTTCTTGGACTGATCGATTGGAAGTGAGCACTTAGAGTGGTATTGAAATTCAGAAAAATCGGAAGGATGGTTCCAGAGCTGGGAAGCTTACACCTATTTCTCGACGCAAAATTAACACCAAATACCGATTATTTTCATTCGTATTTGAAAATTTAACCTATTTCATGCCTTGGGACTCCTCAATTTTCCATTTAAAACTTAAAAAAAAAAAAAAAAAAATTCCAGGGATGGGAAATTAAAAATTTTTTTTTTGGTACAGTCGGTATTTTGTAGTACATACCATAACTAAAATGTTGAAAAATTTTAAGTTTTTCTTAAATAAAACCGTTTTTGGTGTAATGAAGATTTGCATCGATGAAAAAAAAAATTTAAAATTTAGAGTTCCCATCCAGGGTTAGGAAATTCAAATTTTTTTTTATGCAATAAACTAACCAAAAATCAACTGACATCGTTTTTCCTGGTTAAAATTACTTTTTATTTCGGCAAAACAAAATTGGTATCAAAAATTTAAAAAAAAAATCAAAATTTCGATTCCAGGGTTCGGTGCTGCAATATTTTGTAGTACATGAAAGTAACGAAAGTGGTAACAAATTTGTAATTTTTCTTAAATAAAACCGCTTTATACATCATGAAGACTTCCATTGGTAACAAATAATTTAAAAAAAATTAAATTTTCGATTCCAGGGATCAGAAATTTAATTTTTTTTTTTTGACACATTCGGTATTTTGTGGTACATATAATAACTAAAATATATAAATATGTTAAGTTTTTCTTACATAAAATCGTTTTTGGTAACACGAAGATTTGCATGGATGAAAAAATATTTTTAAATTTAAAGTTCCCATCCAGGGTTAGGAAATTTGAATTTTTTAATACAATAACAAAACCAAAAATCAATTAACGTCGTTTTTTCTTGGTTAAAATTATTTTTTATTCTGGCAAAACAAATTTGGTATCAAATATTTAAAAAAATCAAAGTTTCGTTTGCAGTGTTGGATAATGCAATGTTTTGTAGTACATGAAAGTGACAAAAATTGTTACAAATTTTAGTTCTTCTTATATAAAACCGCTTTATACATCATAAAGACTTGCATTGGTAAAACATTATTTTAATAAATTTAGTTTTCGTCTCCAGGGGTGGGATTTTTTTTGGCACATTCGGTATTTTGTGGTACATATAGTAACTAAAATGTTTAAAAATTTTAAGGTTTTCCTAAATAAAACCATTTTTGGTATCATGAAGATTTGCATCGATTAAAAATAAATTTAAAAATTTAAAGTTCCCATCCAGGGTTCCGAAATTTAAAATTTTTTTATACAATACATAACCAAAAATCAATTAATGTCGTTTTTTTCAAGTTAAAATTATTTTTTATTTCGGCAAAACAAAATTGGTATTAAAAATTAAAAAAAAATAAAAATTTCTATTCCAGGGTTGGATACTGCAATATTTTGTATAACATGAAAAACCCAGCTGAAGTTGTTTTTATTTTTTGCTAACTGAAACTATTTTATAAGTTAGAAAGTAGACGTACGTTAGTGAAGGGTATATAAGATTCGGCACAGCCGAATATAGCACTTTTACTTGTTAGTACATATTTTGGTTAAATTCTTCACAATTTTTCTTACAGTGTTGCTATAAATGTTTAAATTTTAGGATTTTTTCATTGTTTCTGCTTCATTTCTGAACAAAACAAACATAATTGCATGCATTTTTATTGAAAAATGAATTTTTTATATTCATTTTTCCAAACCCATTTTTTTACTTAAAGGTTATGAAAAAAATTATGATAATGTTTTGACTTTAAGGCCGTATAACTTTTTATATGTGTAACGCACATGAAAAACTAAACCACCTCGGGAATCGTGGGAGTGTCAGCTTTCATCTCACATGTATTTTAGTGATATATTTTTTTTTTTTACTTTTTTTCCACTAGACAACCACACTGTGCAGCGTGTTTAATTTTGTACAGCTAGTCCTAATAGAACTTCTTCGGTAATATAACACACATTCTGATTGTATGATCTAGCATTACCTCTGCCACGGCTACCGGCGTCATAGTTATTATTACGATAACTATTTTGATAATTGTAATAGCCATTTCTGCTATTATTATTGTTGTTATTATTAACAGCGTTAAAGCATCTTTGGTTATATCCTCGATCTCGGGATATATTTATGTTTTTCTTTTGCTTTCTATTCACAAAAAGTGCAGAATTTGGCTGACTACTCGCTTCATTGCAGCTACTGACAAATTTTGCCATTACCTTATTCATGTTCGCAAAATTTCCTGACTCCATTATTAAATGTACCTTCTCATTTGCGGCATTTTTTGTTATGGCTCTTACTGCAGCTTGCGTAGAATATTTTGAAGCCAATTTATGCGATAGTCCATCAGAAATATATGCGTTTTCCAAAGATTTGGACAACATTTCGATTTCTGAGGCATAGGCGTTAGCGGTTTTACCCCCTTGGCGAACATTTAGGAGTTTTGCTGATATCACCTCAATAGAATCGCCTTTAACGGAATCTTTCAGTTTTGTTATTATAGATTTAATGGTGTTTTCTGTTGACATTAAGTTTCGAGCTGTGCCCTTTAATTTTGTTTTTATTAGATTGCTCGCTACTGTTTCATGGGATTCTTTTATTGAATTTACAAGATTCAGAGTGTCAATGAATCGAACGAGGTTCTCTTTTCTGTTGTATAGTTATTGTGTACGTTTACGTAGACTACGTGAGTAATCTGTATATCTGCATAATGGCTCTACAGGTCACCCTGTTATTTAATATATATGATCGATGTACATATGATTAAGTAGTTTAAGATTAGATAAAATAAAAGAACACTTCTAGAAAATGGCTTAAACATAAAACATGGTGTCAGAAGTGTCTAAAAAAAAAAACAAATAAATTTTAAACTAAAAAGTGGAAAGATTTTTAACTAAAAGTGAAAAGACATTTACTGTGAAAATGTCTCGAGAAGAGGAGAAACCAAGCAGTAGTCAATTGTTTGCTGCTACTTTGCAGCCTATAAACATAAAAGCGCCAAACTTGGCTAAAGAGTGGAAAATGTGGCACACTCAATTTAAAATATTTTTAAGAGCATCGGACTTGGAATCACAATCGGACAAAAGAAAGGTCGCATTGATGTTGCACTATCTTGGCAGCAAATCATTAGAAATTTTCAACTCTTTTGATTTTGATATCGATACTGTAAAATATGAAGATTTGGTAAACAAAATGGCGGCATTTTTTGTACCCAAAATGAACATTGTCATGGAAAGGCATAAATGTTTTACGTACAAGCAGCAAGAAGATCAAACAATAGATGAATTGGTTACAATATTGAAAAACTTAAGTTTAAACTGTGAGTTTAAAGATCTGCGAGAAGCGTTAATACGTGACATATTCATATGTGGTTTAGCGCCAAAATTATCTAACATACGAGAGAGACTTTTAACAGAAGGGGATATTTCATTAGAAAAAGCAGTTTCTATTGCTAACACGATGGTGATTGCAAAACAGAATTCTACAATATTACAGCAAGATGTGTGCACTGAAGGTGTCATCAATGTGGTCACTAAAAGAAATACCCAAAAGCAATATCAGCAAAAAAGATTTGATAATCAAGAGAGTAGATACAAAAGTGGCAAAAACAACAACTACAATAAGACAAATTGTATGAAGTGTGGTCAAATTCACAACTTTAGAAGTCCAGCAGAAGGGGCTAAATGTTATGAATGTGGTAAAATCGGTCACTTTGCTAAAATGTGTTTAGTAAAGAGAAGTATCAAGCAAGTGGTTGTCGATGGTGAAACGGAAGAAGAAGAAGATTTATTTGTGGGAGCCGTAACTAAGGGCGAGAAAAATGTAAAAGAATGGTGTGTGGAGGTAACAATAAATAGAAACAAAATATTTTTTCAAATAGATACGGGAGCACAGGCCAACATTATGTCGAGGAGGACAGCTGATTTGTTAAATATTAAGAATAAATTAAAGAAGTCTAGGACTCTAATTTGTACATTTAGTGGAGAAAAAATTCCGGTGGTAGGAACAGCAGAACTAGGAGTATTATATAAAAATAATTATTTCAACACAAAATTTTTTATTGTAAACATTAATTGTAAAAATATAATAGGTATTGAAAGTGCTGTAAATATGAATTTAATCAAGCAGGTTAATAATATTTCAATAAATGAAGTTATTGAAAAGTATTCTAGTGTGTTCAGTGGCCTTGGACTTTTAAAAAATGAATGTAATTTTATGTTAAAGGATGACGTTATACCTGTGGTGGAACCTCCTCGTAGAATACCTTTTAAATTGCATGACAGTTTAAAGACAGAGTTAGACAGGATGATTAATTTGGGTGTAATTGTCCCTGAATATGAACCAACTGAGTGGGTTAATTCGATAGTTCTTGTCACCAAACCAAATGGTAGTTTACGGATTTGTTTAGATCCCAGGAATTTAAACAGGGCTATACTAAGACCTCACCATCCATTTCCTAATATTGAGGAATGTAAGGCAAAGTTGAATGGATCTAAGTATTTTTCAACATTAGATGCTAATAGTGGTTTTTGGATGATACCATTGGGTGAAAAGTCTTCAAAACTTTGTACATTTAACACACCATTTGGTCGTTTTCGATTTTTAAGGCTTCCTTTTGGTATTAATGCGGCCCCTGAGATTTTTCATGCACAGATGGTTAATCTTTTTGGAGATATTTCTGGACTCGTCATTTATATTGATGATTTTTTGATATTTTCATCAACTATTGAAGAACATGGAAAAATTCTGGAAAGGGTGCTTCTCAGGGCTAGGGACGTAGGTCTAAAATTTAACAGGTCTAAGTGCAGTTTTTTCAAGACTGAGGTAAAATTTTTAGGACATTTATTTGACAGATCAGGGGTAAGACCTGATGAGGAAAAAATAAGGGCAATACTTCAAATGCCAAGACCAGTGAATGTTAAGGATTTACAACGTTTCTTGGGAATGATAAACTACTTAGGGTGTTTTATAGAAAATTTGTCTTTGAGGAATAAAAATTTAAGGGAACTTTTAAAAAAGGAAGTTCAGTGGCATTGGACACCAATGCATGAAGCAGAGTTTGATAACCTTAAAAGGGCGATAACAACGACACCAGTTCTAACTTATTTTGATTCAAATAAGGAAATTATTTTATCTGTTGATGCGTCGCAATTTGCACTTGGGGCTACAATTTTACATGGAAAAAATCCTATTGCTTATGCTTCTGTTTCCTTGACTGAGACACAAAAGAACTATGCCCAAATAGAAAAGGAACTTTTGGCCATTCTCGTTGGTTGTACAAGGTTCCATCAGTATGTTTATGGGTCTAAAGTAATAATTGAGACGGATCACAAGCCCTTAGTTAGTCTTTTCGATAAGCCTCTTTATAAAATTCCTCCTAGACTTCAACGACTTATGTTGAGATTGCAGTGTTATGGGATTTCATTAATGTACAGGCCAGGAACATGTTTGAAGATAGCAGATACGCTTTCCAGAGCACCATTAGACCATACGACATTACCTGAGATGGATGCAGAAGTTTCATTACATTGTAATTTTATTGCTTCACATATGGAAACTCCATTTGCAAATATGAATATGGTAAGGGAACATACTGGAAAGGATGGCACATTTTTGAAAATTATGACTTACGTAAGGAATGGTTGGCCTAGGAATCGGAAAGAAGTTGATGAAGAAGTGGCACCCTATTACAGGATAAAGGAGGACATTAGTATTTTGGGGGACATTTTGCTTAAGAATCATCAGATAATGATCCCGAAGAGTCTTAGAAAGATGGTCATGAGTAGGATTCATGAGGGACACATGGGGGTCACTAGATGCCAAAATCTGGCACGAAAGTCTGTATATTGGCCAAATATATATAATGACATTGAAAATATAGTATCGAACTGCGAAATTTGTCTAAGACATGCGAGATCCAACACAAGGCCAGAGTTGATGCCTCATGAGATTATAGATGTGCTTTGGTATAAACTTGGGTGTGATCTTTTTGAGTTTCGAGGAAAAATGTATCTTCTAGCAGTTGATTACTATTCAAAGTTTGTAGAGATTGAATTATTAAATCAAGGTTATAGTGCACTTCACGTAGTAAAGAGACTTAAATCAATTTTTGCCAGACATGGTATTCCGTCCATTTTTATATCTGATAATGGCCCACCCTTTAATTCAAGAGAATTTGAGCTTTTTTGTGAGGACTGGGGAATAGATCACAAGACTTCGAGTCCATATTTAGCAAGATCAAATGGTTTGGCTGAGCGGACAGTGCAGACAGTAAAGAATTTGCTGATGAAATCATTGGAAAGTAATTCTGACCCTTATATCGCCTTATTACACTATAGGACAACACCAAAAGGAAATTTGCCAAGTCCTTCGGAACTGTTAATGTCACGTTCTTTACGTACTCGTGTTCCGTCTGTGGTAGACAATTTCAGGCCAAGGTTAGTTAATATCAAGGAATATGAAAATAGATTAGAATCGAATTTGCAAAAATGTTCAGAATATTACAACAGGAAGTCTAAAAGGCATGAATTAGTTGATAAAGGAGATCAGATAATGTTTAAGAAAACACCCTTAGGTTGTTGGGTTGATGGAGAGGTAGTTGAAGTTTGCAGGGAACCTAGATCTTTTGTAGTTTTAGACAGTATAGGATCACTTTTTAGAAGAAGCTTAGAACATATAAAGAAGTCGCCCAGGAACAGTACGGGTACTGGGAACATCATCAGTAATAGGGACTGTGAAAGACATAAGATTGATTGTGGTACAGAGGATAACGCGAGGATGGAAGAGGTAGTGGAAAAGAGAGAGGGATCTGGTTCTCAGGATGGACAGTATGTAACTAGGAGGGGAAGAATTGTAAAAATACCGGAAAAGCTTGATATATAATATGCATAGAATTTTTATTAATATATAATACTACAATTTATTTAATACATAATTAATTGCTACTTTTCTTAATTTAATATTTAAAGTAATATATTTAATGCATAATTAGCTTTTAATTAATTTCTGATTTTATAAATAATACGTTTTATTTAATTTTTTATTTTGTACATTATTTGTAAAGGGAGATGTTGTATAGTTATTGTGTACGTTTACGTAGACTACGTGAGTAATCTGTATATCTGCATAATGGCTCTACAGGTCACCCTGTTATTTAATATATATGATCGATGTACATATGATTAAGTAGTTTAAGATTAGATAAAATAAAAGAACACTTCTAGAAAATGGCTTAAACATAAAACATTTTCCACCGTCAAATTCAACAATTCTATTCCTTTCTTTTGAATAACTTTAGTACAATTTTTTCCCTAACGTCAGCGTAGAATGCTTCGGCCACTAATTTGTGTCCCGAAGTCAATCGTGAGTAATTTACGTTTAGAAATACCCTTATTTTTTTCTAGACTTTCTACAAGTACATCTAAATGTATTTGAATTGTCTCTCCTTTTGTTTCCCTATTATTATTCAGGCATTTATAGGATCTGTCAAAAGGTTCCTTCAGTATTCTTATTATCTTTAATATATCCTGCCAGTCCATGTAATATTACTAAAAAATTTTTAATTAATAAAATTGTTTTGCCCTTGTGATCACATTTGTTTTATTTATTAAAATAAAATGAATAGCAATGCATTATTAAATTTTGTACAAGTCGTTTCCTAGACTTGCGTATCTTTTTTTTATCCCTCTCTTATGTAAGAGATACATTTTGATCAATAAATTTACAGTATTTACTACAAGAAGCAACAATAAAAGAAACCCTAAGCCATTGATTTGCGTGTTGTAGTCTACCACTTCAACGTTATTAATAACGTTGGCATTTGGCTTTTCTATTTTAGACTGTGTCTTACCCATTGTAATAATTTTTTATAATACATGTATATATATGTATTTTTTATGTTTTTGGATGTAATGTAAACAAAATTGCTAAATATTACTTGAAATAACGTTAATTAGAATAAATTATTTCATTACCCCACTGGAGGGACTCGTAAGTATCGCAGTAGGTATGTTTTATTTGAGTTATTCTAGTTGAAGTTTTGTTTTCAAAAGCAAAATTATAATAATAAATAAATACTGCACGTATGTTTGTTCTCCTCAAGCAACATTACTTTTCGGAACTGACCCGACAGCTTCCACTTTTTAAGTGAAAAATCATTGAAGTTTAGTTAAAAATATGTTAAGCATACAATAATCGTTGATGTAAACTCAGCAACAACAGAATATCTTACGATATCAAATCGGTGGCAAATCTTTTAAGCATTCTGCTTGGATTTTTTTAAACTGTTTATTGTTAATATAATGAATTGACCATATTTTTATTGACCACAACAATTTTTATTTTTTTGCACTTTAATTTAAAATTATATGTATTAATTTGTTGAGAGTTCAGTTTATAGACTTTGTATTTAATGATATTAATTATGACCGTGTTTATATTTGACCACACATTCACAACATTAGATATTTTTTCAGCATTCACTATAAGATTATTGGTTTTTTTATGATCAATTTCTTAAAAGTTATATTTATTAAGTTTATTTTGAATCAAATTATTTGGCAGGATCGCCATGTTAAATTAATAAAATTACTTTAGTTTGAATTGGCCGCTTGAGCGACTCAATGTTTTGACATTATTTATTTGACTGTTCTTGAAAAATATACTTAACAATGACATACTTATTCTAGACTTAAATTATAAGTGAGAACATGCTTGTTCAGCAGTTCCCACAGGTAAGGTAGTTTGTGTGAACAACTAACTCAAACGGAGTGTTGAGTTTCAGTTACATATTGAAGATATATATATATATATATGTAGTTATATATAAATATATATATATATATATATATATATATATGTATATATGTAGTTATATATAAATATATATATATATATATATATATATATATATATATATATAAATATATATATATGTATATATGTAGTTATATATAAATATATATATATATATATATATATATATATATATGTATATATGTAGTTATATATAAATATATATATATATATATATATATATATATATATATATATATGTATATATGTAGTTATATATAAATATATATATATAATATATATATATATATATATATGTATATATGTAGTTA
>OY776277.1:53370313-53380313 GCA_963675445.1 Linnaemya vulpina
TTGTCTCGTGCCGGCGTAGAACCACTTAATGTTTTCAGTACCACCTATAATTCAGGAAACTCCACTTTGTTGGCGAGAAAAGCTTGGTTGTCGCAAAGCCTTGGTAGGTTTTTGATATCCAGATTCCGTTTTGAAGCAACTACACTTGGATCAAGTGTTGCATCTGAGCTAATTAAAGTCCAAAATTCAGCAAATTTGCTAACAATTATTTGAGGGTGGGTAAAGCTTTCATTGTTGATAACTAAAGTGGGGAAATTACTGACCTTATCAGATCTTAAATTGTTTACTTTTTTCCACAGAAAACGAACATCCATTGTTGGTTTTAATGAGTTCAAGAAGTTATCCCAGGTTTGTCGTTTTGCGATTCTGCATTCTCTTTTGGTCTTTGCACATAGACTCCTGTCTTCCAAAATATTAGAGTCACAGCGACACCTCTTGAACTCTTTCCAAGCCTCTTGTCTCGATCGTATTAATTTTGCTATATTAGAGTTGAACCAAACGGGGTAACTCTTGTCACTAGGCTTACGACTTAAAGGAATACTTTCATTAGCTGCCTTTTTGATGATACGTTTAATTTGACTGGCTTCCCTGTTTATGTTCGGTGATGTGGGATAATGGCTACAAATTGTAGTTACTTTTTGCCTGAAATGTTCCCAATTAGCATTTGTGTCGTTAAATCTTGGGGAAAATTATCTTTTGATAATATTCGTGTTATTAGAAATTCTAATGGGGAAATGGTCCCCAAACTCAGGTAGAGGCAACCAATTCCATACAAGAGTAGGAGCTAAGTCCACACTAGCCATGGTTACGTCCACAGATGTTCGGGTATTTAATAAGGTAGGCGACCCATCATTCAAAATTACCATATTATTGTCGTCAGCGAAATCTTCCCAAATTTTCCCACTCGTTGAATTCGCAGTCGAACCCCATAAAGTGTTTTGTGAATTAAAATCACCCAGTACCATATGATGAAATCCATGAAGCGGAGCTATATTATTAACCATCGAAGCAGTCAACCTTACGTCGCACTCTTTGTAAATGTTTGTTATATGTATTTCAGTATTAGACTTAATTACGATCGTCTGAAAGAGCAAATCTCCAGATGATTTTATATGTTTTGTGACATTTATGTTATTCCTAATTAAAAAAGCAATACCAGATTTAGCGTACAAAAAGTCCTTATTGTGATGAAAAGCCGTATAACCAGGCAAATGTAACAAATGGTTGTTTGTATTTACAACATGTGTTTCCTGTAAAACTATTATAGTGGGTTTGTGTGTGGCGACGAGGAGTTCAAGTGCATATTTGTGATTAACGAAACCCTGAATGTTCCATTGAATGATATTAATATTTAGTACAATATTTATAAACAAGCAAAGATTATTCTCTTTCCTCTTCCTTGTTTTTCTTTAATTTCTTTAATGTTTTAGGTGTTATAATGACATTTAGTTCTGGAATTTTTTTGTAAATTTGAGATGTAGGGGAGATTTCAGCGTTTAAACTGGAATTATTTGATCTGGTAGGAGAGCTAAAGTTCAAACTATCATCTATATCGTCATCAATAATAGATTCTGCAAGATTGCTGTCAATATTCATGTTTGTATCATCAACGCAATCTTTGCTTGTGTTCAGATGTTGATATTGTTTAGAACATGGAGGGAAAGTTCTTTATCTGTGTTGGTGATTATTGTTGAAAATTTGGAATTTGTTTCAAATGTTGAATGGGTATGTGTTAGATTTATGGTATTGTTATTATTACGAGGTGGGATAGTGTGATCATTTCCTGTGATTGAGTTGATTTTTGAAAATTGTTGACGAGTTTTTCTAAAGGTTGTTGATGTTGCAGCCGTTGTTGATGGTGTGTTGATTGTTGTGGCTGTATCGTTTGTTGTTGTTGTTGAAGTAGGTGCAGTTGTTGGTTGATCATTTAGTACCTGTGCGTATGATTTTACATTTTTTCCTTTTCTTGAAATAGGTTTCAGGGTATTTAGATTGGGATTGTCATTATAGATTTCCCAAGCTTCACGGTATGTACATCTTCTCGAGACTCTTAAATAATTAATAGATTTGTGCTTCCAAAAAGTTGGACAATTTGGCCCACTTGATGGATGAGTTTCTAGTTGACAATTTATACAGAATTTTCGTGTACAGGGATCATGAGGTGTTGGTGTGCCACACTCCTTACATACTTCAACATTACGGCAACGTTTCTTAGTATGACCTAGCTTTTGGCAGTTTTGGCATTTCATTGGGTTAGGTATATATTCTTCGACAGGAACTCTTTCCCATCCTAACTTAAGTACTTCTGGACGATATATGAGGTCGAACGTTACAACCGCTGCACCTGTTGCTATTATTTCTTTACCATCGACTTTTGTTATTTTGCGTATTTCAACTACTTTTTGAGATTTGAGTGATTCCAGCAATTCTTCTTCCGTTATGTTGGTAATTTTTCTCGAGAAGTTTCGTCCTTGGATAGTATTTAAATTCTTATGAAGGGTAATTTTAACTGGAATGCAATCAATGTAGTTGACTTTTAGATACTGTTCAGCAATTTTCCTATTTGGAACCTTAATTAGCAGATCACCACTTCTCATCTCCGTAACTTCCAAACGTTCTTTGCTAATATAGTTGAGACCACGTTCAACCTGGAAAACATTGTAAGATGATAGAGGAGCTGCATCAATCTCATGCTTCAATGATATGGCCGGTGCTACTAAATATCTTAGGAGGTATTGTTCATTTTTGAAAATTTCAGGCAAAGGAACAAAATCGTGTGGGCGTGGGCGTTTATTTCTGCTTGGTTTACTTTTTCCAGCCGTAGAATCTAGTTCCCTAAACCGGTTGTAATTCGGGGGATAAACCCCATTCATTGCACTAATTTATCAAAAACTATATTTTAATATATATATATATATATATATATATATATATATATATATATATACTTGCTCGAAATTATGAACTAGGCTAATATAATTGTTAATATTAACTATTATTTGCTAGGGATTATTTATTGTATTATTGTTATTATATATTAACTTATACTAATTGTTACAATTATTGCCTATGTGTATGTTGGTGCATATACATGTATATACGTGTGGATGTGTATGTAGTTATATATGTACATGTATTTGTGTGTGTGTATATGTATGTATGTATATATATGTACGCGCACATGTATGTATGCATATATATTCGTGTATGTGTATATGTGTGTATATATGTGTATATATGTGAATATATGTATATATATGTGTATATATGTATATATTGTTACAAAGATTAGAAATAGATTTAAATAAAACGACAATGTGTCTATATGTACTTGGCAGCACTGCCAATTAATCTATAGTTGTCAAAATGTTACAACCCTGGTCAACACTATATAGATAATATTCAAATTAACGGAAATGGAATACTCCAGAATATACAAGATCATTCAAGGCTGTGCCAATAAGAGTAAACCACAACAACAACAAACCTAGCAACATAAATGCTAAGAGATGTTATTCTGAATGATCTTGTATGCAAGTATTCGCTGCTAATAAAGCTAAATAGATTCACAAGTATACACAGCCATATACACGTAGAAGAAACAAAACCACACACTCATTCATACAACCACTCATAGTTACCATAGGCAAAACACACAGAACACTCATACATTCAACCACACATAGTTACCATAAGCAAAGCAAACAAGTCAGCATTGTCATACAAACACACACATGTCAAGTAAAATACAACCACCATGCCAGAACTTTCGCGAGGTTACCAGACGACGTCATTTTTGCTATATAAAGGCGCTGCCAGAGCTCAGCGAGAGTCAGTGTGATTTCAAACATAGACGTGTAAACATCGCTAAGTGTGAAGTAGTACAAATACTCGTGTAAATAAAGTAATAAATAAAGTGTTGCCGCATTTTATTCTAAAATTAATTTGTCCGTGTTTTAATTTGATGCAATAAAACGAATCCTTGAAGGATAAATAATAAAACCGTTTTTACGAAAAGGTCTAAAAACGTAACAATTGGTGTCAGAAGTGGGATTGCAAAAATAATTAAAAGGACATTGCAATTAAAAAAAAAGGACATTAAAATAAATAATCATGAAATTTGATGAGCTAAAAGTTGAACAGCTGAAAAAGGAGCTCAGTAAGCTGGAATTGCCAACTACAGGTAACAAGGCTGAACTGCAGAAGAGGCTGATAGATGAGTTTAAGAATCGCGGCATAGACATCGGGACATACGAGTTTGAGGACAAAGACGATGTGCAGGTATGCCCTCCGGCCACGACCAGCAGCATGGACATAAATTCAATGTTCGCTGCTATGATGATCGAAATGAAAAGAAACTCTCACCAGATGCAGGAGGCATCAAGGATCAGTAGTGAAAAGCTTGTAGCCGAAATAAGTGAAATAAAACAAAACTCTCAGCAGATGCAGGACAAGCTTGTAGCCGAAACTCAGCAGATGCAGGACAAACTTGTAGCCGAAATAACTGAAATAAAACAGAACTCTCAGCAAATGCAGGAAAAGCTTGTAGCCGAAATACAGGAGTCAAATAAAGCCACGAACGAGACCCTCGTAGAGGTTTCTGAAGCCATTAACAGGAGGGTGGATGCTATTGAGAATAAATTCTCAGAGCTGGAGGAGCATGCAAAGGAGTTCGAAGAGAAATTGCATGCTCTAGAGGACAAAATGCATAACCTGGAGTGTAGTGGCGGGCCAGTACGAGCAGTTTCGGAAGTTTCTGCGCGGATAAAAGCGCCATGCTTCGACGGCAGCGTACCATTAAGCATCTTCAAATTCCAGTTCGAGACGGTTGCTAGCAGAAATGGATGGGATGCTGAAGAAAAGGCCATAGAGTTGATCTTGTCCTTAAAGGGTACAGCCGCAGAGGTACTTGAGACTGTGCCAGTAAGCTGCAGAAACAACTATAATGAAATAATGGCAGCATTGCAGCGCAAGTATGGTGGTGAGCACAAGCGCGATTTATACAGAATGGAATTGCGATGTAGAGTTCAGAAGCCTAACGAATCTCTACAAGATTTCGCAATGGAAATCGTGCGTTTAGTGCAGCTCACATATCCAGGCGAGAGTAACCCGTTCCTGGACCATTTTAAAACTGAGGCTTTCGTTAACGGCATTCGCGACTCTGATGTTAAACTGGCGGTGTGCGCTACGCAGAAATCCACTTTCGCTGAAACTGTGTCATTTGCGCTGGCTCAAGAGACTGCCAGGATGGTTTTCAAGCCACAGATATGTAAAGTGCGGAATGTGGAGGTTTTATCTGAGGAGGATAACAACCTAGTGGCTAGCGTTAAGGAGGCAATGCGACAACTGCTGGCAGAGAAGGCTATCAAAGAAAAGCCTAAGTGCTTTAACTGCGGAAAAACCGGTAATTTTCAGCGCAGCTGCAAGGCACAAAGGAAGAGAGGTAGATCTGTTTCGCCACCAAGAAACAGCAAACGGGTGAACCAAACAACATCCCAAGAGTCCCCGTTAAACTAAAACGAGCTAGCACTAAGGGGCAAGAGCTAGCTCTCACAAACGAGGGCCCCACAATCTCCATATCAGTGATGCAGCAGAGAAACAGCAACCTCACTGCGTCCGGACACATCAATGGGGAAAAGCACGTACTTACTATAGACACAGGGGCATCGCAGTCAATAATAAGGCCCGATATAGTAAAGGGGAATTGCGAGCAATTAAGCAATATACGGTTACGTACAGCTACTGGAGAGCCTGCCACTGTCTATGGTAAGATTGAAGTGAAGGTGACTATAGCCAACATCAGCGTGAGACATGTTTTTATTGTTGCCGATATTGTCGATGAGGTTATTATTGGAGCCGATTTTATGATTAATCATGGCATTAATCTACATATGGGACAACAGCTGATGATTTGGCGTAATGTGGAAATACCCCTTGATGTTGGATATGACAACAAACCGCAAGTAACAAGAGTATTTGCTATTGAGAGTCAGACAATACCACCGCAGTCTGAAACAGTCATATGGGAGCGGATGAAGGGAGATTGTGAGGACAATCGGTTGTGGGTTGTAGAACCGGCAGATCTAAAGAGAGAGCTTATAACAGCGAAAGCTCTAGTGAGAACTAGTGAAGGAGGAATAGTCCCTATAAGAGTGCTTAACTTGTCAGAGCATGAAAAAGTCATCAAAGAAAATTCCGATGTTGGCCAGTGTACTCCAGCAGAGGCAATAATAAACTGCGAGAGGAAGATAGAGCCTACTAATTTGTCCGCAAAAGAACGTGAACAATTTGAGGAATACGTAGAGAAATGGGTAGCAGGTCTATCAGCGACAGATAAAAATAAAGCCAAGCAGTTACTAAAAAGGCATGCCAGTATCTTCGCCATGGGAAGCCAAAGCCAGGGTAGAACTGCATTGGTTAAACATGAAATTAACACAGGCGAAGCTAGGCCGATTAAACAGCCACCCAGAAGCGTACCACTAGCAAAGCGAGATAAAGTAAAAGAACTTGTAAGTGAAATGGAGCGTGATGGTGTAATTGAGCCATCTTCTGGTCCTTGGAGTTCGCCTGTAGTCTTAGTTAAAAAGAAAGATGGCAGTACTAGATTCTGCGTAGACTACAGGAAGCTCAATGACATAACCAAGAAGGACAGTTATCCGCTCCCCAGGATCGATGACACTTTGGACACGCTAGCTGGTACCAAATGGTTCTCTACGCTGGACTTGCGAAGCGGATATTGGCAAGTGGAGATCGCAGAGAAAGATAAGGAGAAAACTGCCTTCAGTGTCGGCAACGGATTATGGCAGTTCAAAGTTATGCCATTTGGTCTCTGCAATGCTCCGGCCACATTTGAACGCCTAATGGAGAAGGTACTGATAGGACTTCACTGGAAGACATGCTTGGTATATCTCGATGACATAATCGTGATGGGGAAAACTTTTGATGAACACCTCAAAAACATGGCAGAAGTTCTCGAACGAATATCATCAGCTGGATTGAAACTCAGCTTGAAGAAATGTGCATTGTTCCAGAAAGAAGTAAAGTATTTGGGACATCGTGTTACAGCAGACGGAATCTCAACAGATGAAGATAAAATAAAAGCAGTAAGGGACTGGCATCAACCTAAAAATCTTCATGAATTGCGCAGCTTTTTGGGCCTTTGCACATACTACAGACGTTTTGTGCCGAATTTTGCCAGTGTAGCTGCAAGCTTGCATGAGCTGACAAAGAAGTCAAGACCATACCATTGGGGCCAGCCACAGGAAAAATCCTTCCAGAAACTCAAAGAATTATTATGTACGTCACCAGTGCTAGCGTATCCCATAGCTGGAGAAAAATTTGTGCTGGATACTGATGCGAGCGGCTATGGCATAGGGGGTGTGCTATCCCAAGTAGTAAATGGCACTGAGAAGGTCATAGGGTACTATAGCCGTGTACTCTCAAAACCTGAGAAGAATTACTGTGTGACAAGACGTGAGCTTCTGGCGGTATTGGAATGCATTAAACATTACCATAAGTACCTGTATGGTCAACACTTTACATTAAGGACCGATCATTCTGCACTGAGATGGCTATTGCAGTTTAAAAATCCTGAAGGGCAACTGGCAAGGTGGATTGAGCGCCTGCAGAGCTACGACTTCAGCATTGAGCATAGAAGGGGCACAAAGCATAACAATGCGGATGCTCTTTCGAGAAGACCGTGCTGTTTAGAGTGTAAACATTGTGTTAGAATCGAGCAAAAGGAAGGCGTTGTGGATGTTCGGCTAATGCACATCGGCCCTGATGAGGACTGGTCAGCGGCACAGAGAGACGACGATATACTAAGGAAAATTATTGCGGCCAAAGAAGAGGACAGACGACCATCCCGGAATGAAATTTCGGCTGAAAGCCCACTCGCCAAATCTTATTGGGCTCAGTGGAACAGCCTTAAGGTAATAAAAGGGTGTTTATACCGCGTATGGGAAAGTGTAGATAGCAAAACAACTTCAAATTTAATAGTTGTGCCATACTCCAAGATAAGTAAAGTTTTACAGGAGTTTCATAATGGACCCAGTGGCGGTCATCTTGGAGTAACAAAAACACTTGAGAAACTGAAGCAGCGTTTCTATTGGGTTGGATGTCAACAAGCCGTAGCTGACTGGATAGCAAACTGCCCACAGTGCATAGCAGCCAAAGGCCCAGTAAGAAGGAGCTGGGGACAGCTGCAACAATACAACTCAGGAGCACCATTCGAGCGGATTGCAATGGATGTAGCAGGTCCCTTTCCCGTTACCGAAGCCGGAAATCGTTATGTACTTGTGGTAATGGACTATTTCAGTAAATGGTCAGAGGTATATGCTATACCTAACCAGGAAGCAAAGACAATTGTAAATGCTTTCGTCAACAACTGGGTATGTCGCTATGGTGTCCCAATAGAATTACATTCCGACCAAGGAAGGAATTTCGAGTCTGCCATATTCAGGGAAATGTGCGAGTTATATGGGATAAAGAAAACCAGAACGACGACGCTGCATCCACAGTCTGATGGCATGGTAGAAAGGTTCAATCGCACCTTAGAAGAGTACCTACGAAAAGTAGTAAGCACCCATCAGAGGGATTGGGACGAGCACATCCCCAAATTTTTAATGGCATATAGGTCAGCTGTACACGACTCAACATCGAGAACGCCAGCCAAAATTATCTTCGGGACGGAATTAAAACTACCTGGTGATTTGGAGTTTGGTGTTAAGCCAACTGTAGAGGAAGGAGCTATTACGTCCCAGGAGAAGGAGGACTTAAACGAACTGCATGAGTTCGTGCGCAATAGAATCAAGATGGTCAGTGACAAGATGAAGGCCAGGTATGACCGCGCAGCAAATTCGGAGGGATTTATGGAAGGACAATTGGTTCTACTTTATAACCCACAACGGAAGAAAGGATTGTCCCCAAAATTACAGACTCATTGGGATGGCCCGTATAAAGTGATTAAGAGAGTGAATGACGTTGTATACCGGATACAGAAGTACAATAGCCCAAGGTCGAAAATGAAGATAGTACATCTCGAACGATTGGCGCACTATGGAAGAGGTGATTGTATGCCTATTCGGGACGAACAGGCTTAAGTGGGCGGCAGTGTTACAAAGATTAGAAATAGATTTAAAATAAACGACAATGTGGCTATATGTACTTGGCAGCACTGGCAATATTATCTGTAGTTGTTAAAATGTTACAAACGCTATATAGATAATATTCAAATTAACGGAAATGGAATACTCCAGAATATACAAGATCATTCAAGGCTGTGCCAATAAGAGTAAACCACAACAACAACAAACATGGCAACATCAATGCTAAGAGATGTTGTTCTAAATGATCTTGTATGCAAGTATTCGCTGCTAATAAAACTAAATAGATTCACAAGTACACACAGCCATATACTCGTAGAAGAAACAAAACCACACACTCATTCATACAACCACTCATAGTTACCATAGGCAAAACACACATAACACTCATACATTCAAACATTCAAACACACATAGTTACCATAAGCAAACCAAACAAGTCAGCATTGTCATACAAACACACACATGCCAAGTAAAATACAACCACCATACCCAGAACTTTCGCGAGGTTACCAGACGACGTCATTTTTGCTATATAAAGGCGCTGCCAGAACTCAGGAATAATCAGTGTGATATCAGACATAGACGTGTTAACATCGCTAAGTGTTGAGTAGTACAAGTACTCGTGTAAATAAAGTAATAAATAAATTGTTGCCGCATTATAATTCTAAATTAATTTGTCCGTGTTTTAATTTGATGCAATAAAACGAATCCTTGAAGGATAAGTAATAAAACCGTTTTACGAAAAGGTCTAAAAACGTAACAATTGGTGTCAGAAGTGGGATTGCAAAAATAATTAAAAGGACATTGCAATTAAAGGAAAAAAAAAAACAAAAAAAGGACATTATAAAATTAAAATAAATAATCATGAAATTTGATGAGCTAAAAGTTGAACA
>OY776277.1:53385313-53392813 GCA_963675445.1 Linnaemya vulpina
AAAGCAGAAGTAGAGAATATCAAAGAAGAACTGCAAAGAAAACTAATGGAATGCCAGCCAAGAGACGACCACAAAGAGCTGTTACAGTTGGCATTGATATATCTTGGCCATCTTGAGGGAAAAGATGTGCAGTTCAGGTCAGCAAGACTTAGATCTCATTGAAAATCTATTGAAATACGAAAGCATTGACAAAAAAATATCAGAAAAAGGAATTAACAAAATGATAAATCACCTGTGGTATCTTAGTCCTGAACTTGTTGCCCTGGCATTGTTTGACCCGACAGTGCAATACACCGTAAAGAGCCAAATGGTGAGAAAAATCTTAACAAATCAAGCAAAAGAAAATGAGAAGTGCTCCAGAAATATGCGGCTCAAATTAAAAGAAGATCAAGTGGCGAAATTCCTAGAAAAAGGTCTACCAGCCCTAATTACAAGTGAGACTTACCTGTTGTTCAAGAGATTAAACATTAACACCGAATTTCTGGAAAAAGATCCCGCGACTTGCCCGCAGAACATCAGGTACCAGGAGGGGCAAAGGATGGTAAACAACTTGAAAGTTGTGAACGCCGTGGCAGAGCGAGGAGTCAAGCTCATCACAAATTACAACCAATTACTTACAAAGGACGAACAACAAAAACAATACGTTCTTCAAGTAGTCAGCAGATGCCGTCAGCTGTATCCAGACAGCTCCAAAACCACATTATGTCAGTCCCTTGAATAAATTTAAATAAGAATAAAATGAAAAGGACATTTATTATACTTTTTTTTTAATACATAATTGTTTTCATTCCAAAAATTTATAATAAAGGAAGGAAAATAGGATTTTTCACAATAGGTTTTGTGCATTATTGATTTTTGTATTTATTTATTTAAAAAAAAAAACCAATTATTATATATTTTTAGTTTTGGTGCATTATTGATCATTAAATGAAATAAATAAACGAAATTTCTTTTAAAAAATTTAAACATATATATATATATATATATATATATATATATATATATGTTTATATATATATATATATATATATATATATATACGTATATATATATATATATATATATATATATATATATCCTATATATATATATATATATATATATATATATATATTATATATATATATATATATATATATATATATCCTATATATATATATATATATATATATATATATATATATATCTGATATATATATATATATATATATATATATCCTATATATATGTATATCCTATTTATATATTGTAACGACATACTGTGGCTGTTGGCTGGGGTGAGCTCAGCGGAGTCCAGTGTCGGGTCACATAAATTATTGAACAACAAAGTCAGAGCTATTTGTTCCAATTCTTTATTCAAAATATAATTAGATGATTCGTAACTATCTACATAAGCTTATAACTAGTGGTTAGTGCCGACCCTGTAGTGGCTCTTTTACGTGTGATTGCTTAAGCCTATAGCTAGTGGTTGGTGTCTAATCGATAGTGATACTGGTCTACTCTGCTCTTGATGATTGAATGTTGTCCTTGGATCAGCAACCTGGGTTCGAATGGCAACCCCCAATCACGCTAACTACTACTCCTCACCAGTGGTCGGATTTGCCTTGGATTAGCTACCTGGGTTCCAATGGCAACCTCCAATCACATTAACTACTATTTCTAACCAGTGGTCGGATTCGCCTTGGATCAGCAACCTGGGTTCCAACGGCAACCTCCAATCACACTAAAAACTATTTCTAACCAGTGGTCGGATTCGCCTTGGATCAGCAACCTGGGTTCCAATGGCAACCTCCAATCACACTAACTGCTCTACAGACTGAGTTCACTGCCTGGAAGAGATATTGAATCAGCAACCTGGGTTTCAATATCTATTCTCGCTACTATTTGGTATGAGCTAATATTAGACTAGTAGCCTTGTTTCTAATATTTGTTCTTACCAGAACGAGCGCCGCACGCAAACTGACTTTATCTTAGCAATGACTCGCCTTTTATACCTTTGTGTGCCATGCACAACAATACACAATCGCTCGTACACAGGCTGTGCGTGTGCTTATTCTTTGTGTGCTGTGTTTGTTTACTGACCATACGTGATGGTATGTAACAGTGTTGGGCAACAACAGGGATAAAACCGAGTCAAAGTACCAATGTATGTCAAAAAAATATATAAAAATAGTGTGTTTCTGAATTGGGTAAGAGAACAAGCTTCACTATGGGCCGGGTAAAAATGCCAGAGGCTGTTCTCACGTCCGCGGTGCGGACTTTTGGATCATGCCATACGTAGGTCCTCTCTATTCTATTCTGACGAACAACTACTAAGTCACCTACTTCAAAGTCCTTGTGGGGATTTTTCCATTTTACTCGACGATGAAGTTCTTTGAGGTACTCTTCTTTCCACCGCTAAGTAAAGTTATGGTGAAGTACCTTTAGTTTTTGTCACCTATTGGCAATACTCAAAGAAAGCTTAGAATGATCGGTTTCAGAGGGTGACAAAAGAGTTGCACCGATCAGAAAATGACGGTGTCAAAGGGACTAGATCTGATGGATCATCAGACATAGCAGTTAATGGTCTTGAAGCACGCTTCGATATGGGTTAACATCAGCTTCCCATAAACCGCCCATATGAGGAGCACCGGGAGGAATAAATTGCCATTCCACACGCAGAAAACTGTTTCGCACCAGAACCTTCCGTTTTACTTCTGCTAGAAACTGTTTGCGGTCAACTTCGAGTAAGTTGGCAGCACCGACAAAAGCAGTCCCATTATCAGAGTATAAATGGGAAGGACAACCAGGCGGGAAAAAAGGTGCAAGGGATGTTTCTGTCAATATATCACCTTTGTTTCAAAACAGACAAAAACCAAAACATAACATTTCGTCATTAGGCAACTTCTACCAGCATAGGACTTGATGTTGAACGGACGAGCGAAATCTAAACCTGTGTGAGTAAATGGTCTCGATATAGAGCACCGCTCAGGAGGTAATGCAGCCATAATTTGCTGACCAGATTTCTTTCGGTAAACATTCCTTTCAATTATGGATCACAGTGCGAATTTGATTCTTCAGCTTGGGAAAACTCACTTGTAATCAAACGAAGCATTAACGATTGTCCGCCGTGCACAAAGCATTTGTGCACATGTTGAACGAACAACCTAGTAAATCGGTAAAATTTGAGGGTACCGCTCGTCATAAGTTAAACCAGATGACCTAGCTAAACGACCGTTTATTCCAACAAAACCATTAGTTCATAGAGAGCAAATTACTCTTTGGGGACTAGGGTATGCTTTTGGAGAAATTACAATACTCCGGTATGAAATTCATCTGATATAAAAGTATTAAGCGGTTTTGAGTATATTAACTCTACAGTGTTATATAAACATGTTCGGGTTCTTAAATAATATAGACATCTGAATCAATATGAAATAATTCGCATAGCAATATTAACAGAAAATGATTGAACTTCAAGGTTGTGGTGGACAATAGCGGTGTTCAGTACAAAGTGTTGGCTGTCAATAGGCATATGATGCAGCCAGCGCTCACGTGGTTCCCTCAACCACAGAGGGCCGTGCCACCAAGGAGAATTATCATTTAAATCTATAGTGAGGGTTCCTCGACTTGCAAAACCGCCAGGGTTGTCTTTGGAATCTGCATGCACTATTAACGATGCTCTGTTTTTAACAAAGGTTGGCCAATTACACAGGGGTTTTTTAAGTCACGACAAAACAATAGTAGAATCAGTCCATAGGTATACCTTTTTCATATCTGTTGCATTATGATCTTTGCAACAATTTTTGGTGAGAATCACCCTGCCGGGTCAAACAATATTGCTATTTCAGACAAGAAAACACGTTTCGTGACAATATCCTGGCGTGGTGGAGATGCGAGTTTAAAGTAGAAGCCATCTTTATTATCATCCCTTCGCAAACTTAGGATTTTCGTTGTACTGGCATCCGAAAATTTTAAGAAGTCTGCATCAAGCAGACTTCTTAAAGTCTGCTTGATGCATAAAAGGGATAAATCTTCTAAGAGTAAAAAATTATTGGCTGTCCAATTTCGCAAAACGAAACCAGCTGAGCCAAGAACCTGGGTTAATTCATTACATCTCTTAAAAGCGTCCTCTAGCTCTTATGAGCCAGCATGTACATCATCAACATACATTTGGGTTCTTAATATTTTGGACGCCGCAGGATTCAGGGCAGCCAATTATAAAAGGGTTCAAATCGCTAAATATGGCGCACAGTTCACTCCGAACGTGACCGTACTAAGCTCATAGTACGATAAGGTTAGCCTGTAAGACAGGACCAAGTATAACACACTGTATTAGATCAAGCCATTAGATGAAGGGTTTGAGGGATTAAATACTATTCTCAATTTTGTGATTACAATATCCGGTTTAAATACTGCATGATGGGGTAAATAATAACTATCATCAGTAGAATCGAGGTTTCCGACGGGTTTCGTATGTCCCATTTCGGAATACTCGCGAACGACAGTATCATACTCTGCCTTGAGCTCGGGATCCCTTAATAACCGTGTCTCATTTCGCACAAATTGAGAAAACGCACTATTTGAGTGTTCAACTCGATGCCACTGAAAGTATGGATTGAGGTTGAAAAACTTCACCTGTGACGATCCACCCGAACACGGTTCGCTGGGTGATCAGGTTGTCATTGGGAAATATTCTAACATCCGTGGTTAAAATTTTAGGATAAACATTTCCTCCAAAATGTATATCCATACGGCTACATATGACGTCGGTCAGTGTAATGTTCGGGAAGTCTAAAGAAACAATATCAGAAATGTCTCATTACGTGCGCAGAAATCTTAATTCTAAAACCGGGATCAGTCGATGAACCGACTGTAAGAACGCACATTGTAGACAATTTTCCAGCTAAGCAGTCCATCATAACAGTGATACTAGTAAATGGCACGGAGAAAGTGGGAATAGCCAATTTCTTTTATAATCTTTTTGAAATAAAGGTATCTTGCGAATTTTGTTTATACGATACAAACAGTTGAGCCCAAAAAGATGGTTAAATTGGGTTTTTATTCGACATGCGCGGAATAAGTATGTAAAATATGAGTCGCCGTCAACGTTGAGGGATTAAGATTGCTTGCTGGTTGGGTGCGTTACAGGAGAAGTCGTACTGGATCTCACGGAATTTGACCTGACATCCCTATGAAGCAGCGAATGATGCCTCTCTTTGCAAAGCGAACACACGTGAACACTTTTGCATGATTTGAAATCATCGGAAGCTGCCAAGCAGTTTGAACAGCACTTAAGTCTCTTCACTGTTGACATCCTTTCATCAACACTCTGTCTCAGAAATCAAGGACACAATCTAATCGGATGAGAACATTGACAAATAAATCAACGACAAACTTTTGAAGTAACACTAGCCGTTGTGGAAAAACTTTGAACTTTTTATTGCCTTTACGTGTTTCTTGACAGCATTAAAAATAGGGGGACTTCGGACTTTAGCAGATGTTATTTGTTCGGGTTTTGGACAAGGTTAACATGAGACTGCCTTATGTCTGAAATTGATTCAAGAGTGTTAAAATGTGCTGTCAAGAAAGCATCCCACAAACTAAGAGTGTTTTCGCGTAGCTTTGTACAACAAATATACACCAGTATCAGGTGGTCAAACATCGCGGGCGTTACTTCTAGCAAAGATTTGTGATGAAATCAGTCATTGTCCTTTGCAAATATTTAATATTCGCGCCTGTCTCCTGTGAAAGGTGTTTAATATATAACAGGGCCACGCTATCTCGTAACCATCGTTGGTCAACGGCACAGTGTGTATTGTATCATGTGCATCTTTAGAATTTTTTTCGAAAGGTAGTACCATTATTGTACTGGGGTTAAACGGAGTTATTACCATACAAGGCGGAGAACATACATATCTCGAAATGACGACCAACTTTTATAATCACCATAAAAATAGTGGTATCACATGAGGGTGAATTAATCATAGGCGCGGATTACGATTCGACCGCTCGGTCGACACCGCCAATTTTAGGCGTTCTATATGACCTGTTATACAAGATATACCTCTTGTGAAAGTGCCATAAGAATTTCGACTTTAGCTCTTTAATCTTTGGATCTTTAGCTTCATGAGCCGTGATAAGCAAAGAATCGTATGACGAACGAACATCTTCCCATAAACGGTTCAGTTCGTTTTGGTGCATACTTAAGGTGATGATACCGGTATACGGTAACATAAGCCTCAAAATCTGCCAACCGATCGGCAGCTCGAATCAAATGAGAAAGATCCATTTTTGATTTGTTATATTAATTATTAAATTTGCTTGAATTCAATAAATAATTACAAATAAGTAATTTTATTTGATTCACTTTAAACAGTAACCTAGTTCGCGACGATTGAAGAGTTGCAGCACTAATGTGTGTTGCGTTGTGTGTGTGTGACAATATTAACAAATTGAGAGACAAACAAAACAATAAAAGCACCAAGTGTAGACCAACTTGGTTGTTGATTTTTGTAAACAAAATAAATGTATATGGGGTGTTTTTTATAGAGTAATAAAAGTTTAAATCATAATAAAACATAGTAATATATTTTAATTTAAAACATAGTAATTTAATGTTTAAATATGATTTCGGCCATGTGGCCGCCACGGCTGGCACGTACAAGGCGCAATCTGGAACACCACTTTTCACAAACTTTTCGCAGCATTTGCGGCCGTATCTCGCCGCTAACTCTTTGAATTCCAGGTGTTCAATTGGTTGTGGTTTATCGGCGTACACAAGTGACTTTACATAACCCAAAAGAAGATAATCCAATGGGGTAAAATTACACGATCTTGTGGGCTAATTAATTGGGCCATTTCGTAAAATTATTTTTAAATTATAATGTTTCCTTGAGTAAATCAATTGTAGCGCCCGCTGTGTGGCAAGTGGCTCCGTCCTGTTGAAACCACATATCAGCAAGATTAATGCCAACTAAGTGAGGTACGAAAAAACTTCGAATCATGTTCCTATACCGTTCAACATTGACAGTAACATTCTGACCATCATCGTTTTTGAAGAAATATGTCATATATATACATACATAAACAGTAATTTTCTGTGGATGTAATGGTGTTTCGACAAAAGCTTGTGGATTCGCTGCTCTGGTGTAAGTCGATCCATAATAAAAATTAATAGAGATATATAAAATAGAGAAAGAAATAGATGCATGCAATGATTTGGAATATAAGAGGGTAAGCAATAAGTTAATAACAAAGCTGCAAAAGGCTACCGCCGCAGATAAAGATATGAACATATTAGAAAAATATATAAAGGATGGTTGGCCAACAAAAAAATCTGAAGTAAACGAAGCTATTAGAGTATACTGGAATATTCGCGATGAATTAGTATACAATAATAAACTAATTTTCAAAGGAAATAGGATATTAATCCCATATGAAATGAAAAATGAAATTGTTAACCGTTTACACATTCCCCATTTGGGAATTGAATATACTTTAAAATTGGCAAGAGAGACA